>CM024961.1:7876686-7986346 GCA_014282245.1 Rhododendron simsii | reverse complement strand
AAAATTGTCAAACACTAAACCCATTTGACGAAAGATGGAATTTATAACTTGAATATTCATAATATTTACCCTATAGTTTTATTTTTTGTTATATTTAAGTCCTTAGCCTTTAATAATTAATGTTGGTATCCTTGTATTTCAAAGGTCACTATTATATATATTTTTTCAAATTCTACATAAGGGTGAACCTACATACTTTCATAGGAATTTTTTTTGTACAATATTTACCCTGTAGTAGTGTTTTTTCTTCTTGCATGGACGACCGCCCCTAATGGCCCCTCTCTAGCTCCATCCCAGACTAAAAATATGGTACTTGTAAAAGCTTATAAATGTACAAGTTATATGATTCATTATGTACCTATATACGGTTGTGTTTCCAATAAGGTAAAATGGAAAAAACTTGACATTTCCCCCAATTTATTCACTACCAGAAATAACTTATTTTTCAACAACAAAAATTCTCCAAGTTTTTCCTTAGTAGACACCCCTTATATAGCTTTATACCTATACAAGTTATGTAAGTACTTAAATACATTAATTCAAGTCTATATATGTGATTTTAACGATATACATATACTTCATGTTCATGAGCCTAATTGAGACAAATACTATTAAGTTCATGCTCAACTATGAACCACCTGTAGAAGATCCCGTCTACTTCGTCTTGGGTTGGATATTGCAGTTGGAATTCTTGCAGCGCTGACCAACCTTAAATTGAGGCTCAGGATCAGTTCGTTTAATAGATAAATGAAACTCGAATGAATTTTTATCGAGTCGAATCTTAAATAGTTTTGAATGGGTCGGTTCATTTAAGAAGTCTTTTAGTACTCCGTATTTATAATAAATAAACTGCGGTCTTCATTTCAAATATCTATAGTACTCCATGAATTACACAGGGAAAAATATTTAATAATACCCGTGATTCTTTTCAAAAATAAAAAATCTTGGTCAATCGGCCCCTTCCCGATATATTTTTTGAGCCCTATATTTAATTAATTATTTAGATTCTGTTGAATTTGTATGTGATCAGGTGGATTCTGTAATTAACAATATGGACAATAGCACCGCAAGTTTGACTAAATAGTCTCCTTTGGGCCCATTTTTCCTGTCTTTGCTTTGTGAGAATATTATACATTCCAAGATTATGTCAATCCTTGTGGCTGCAAAAACGTGACCTACAAAGCCCTTGGTTGGTGAATTTGCATTTCTTAGTCTTATCGTGGATGATATGACATGCCTTTGATTGAAATGAAGAAGAGACTAGTTAATGTGCTCGTAAAATGACCCGTCTACCGCTAGTCGTGGAAAAGACAAAAATAGACATACAGGTTATATGCCATAACTGTTTAAATGCTATTATACAGCTTGCAAGAAGGACTGAGTCCAACTTTGCGGACAACTTTTTGTTGCGCAACGTTGATCAAGAACTTTCCAAATTAGCTTTCCAGGTTAACCAAGATTGATCGTAAGGACACTCATCCGACGCACGGCCTTACCAAACGAGTGATGTTGTCCTCTACTATGTCAACAGGTGCTCGCGGAATACCTTTTTGGACTGGAGAAACTACTGACCTTCACGTTTTATTTTTGTAGTTGTAGTTGTCTCGGTTGTAAATATTTCGTTTCATGTTTTCCCTGTAAATTGTTTTTTCCATATATCTATGCATTTCTAGCATTTTCCTAAAAAAAAGTTATAGACGAATTTTCATTTCAGGTGCTACCCAATGCATTTTGCTAGGTCCCCCCAGCGAGCACGTGTAAGTAACCAGTTTTGTTTATTTCAATTAGAGAGGTAAATGAGCCGAATTGAGCTGAAAAAGTGAGTTTTATAGGAGCGTTGTTAATGTCTTTTGGGGCAACTTATAGTAATTTTGTTTGGTTACAAAAACTGTCAAGTGTGCTTGCCGCATTTTCAAATACTTATTTTTTGTTAACTTGTGTATCCGGGCTAGTTTATGCGTGTCTCAATTAATTTTGGGCACCCAACCCCACCGTCTATTTGCGGAAACTCCGAGTAAAACTGGAGCAAAACCCGATTTCAGCAAACTACTTATTACCCAAATATCACTTAAAAAGCTGATTACTAGTGGCTTGTGAACATGAATTTTTTTTTTGACAATTGTCGCGGCCGGGGACAGGGTGCTTATTTCGTTGGGATTTCATCCTAAAGTCATGATGCCGTTTTTCTCAATCTAGTATTTTTAATCTCTTATAATCTTTGCCTCTGATTAATAAAATCTTCTTTTGCCGTTAAAAAAAATGAATTTTTGTAACACTCACTTTTTGAGAGAGCCAAGTTGGAGTTGATTATTTGATTCACTTTACGTCCATAGACTTACCACTACAACAAATTGTGTTCTTTGCGACCAACTTTTTGCGACTAACAAAATCTGGGTCTCTTTTGCTATAGTACTTGCGACTAAGACCTTCCTTGGTCGCGAAAAGTGGAAAGTTGTTCCCACAAGCGACCCAATGTGTTGGTCGGTAAATGCGAGTCACATATTCTTTGGCGCCAAACTTTACAGGTGGCGGGAAAACTTTTAGCAACCAAACTCTAATTCATTTAATGACCAGAATGAATTTGGTCACATAAAAGAGTTGAATGAATAAGTATTGCGACCAGCATGTGATTATTTTGCGACCAAGAAGAAGATGGTTACATTATATCTCTGTATTAAATGTTGAGCGACTAGGGTGCTCTAGTCGTAAAATCTTTATTATTTAGTGACCAATTGTGAGTCACTAAATGCTATAGCAAAACTTTTTGAGGCTTAATTATTTTTTTGTTTTGTGACTTAGAGTGTGTAATAGAACCCATTTTAAGTACTTATTTTTTAAGAACATAATTTTGAACTAAAAAATAATGTGTTTATGTAATTAATTTTTCTAACAATATGGATCTGATTTGATAAATTTCATTGAGATCTCTTGAGTGGTGCAAAAAAATAAAATTTTATTTATATTATTTTTAAGTTTAAAAATGTGAAATATATACTCTTTTTTTAAAAAAGTGTTCTGGAACGAGGCCATTGGTCTCAAAACATGATTTTCGGCATGGTTGAGGGTAGCAAAGAGTTGTACAAACGAACAATTTCGATATGCACATTAGACTTAGATGAAAGGAGCCCAAAAAACTCAAACAAAATGGTTTGTTTGCACTATGGGGATGAAGATAATCCTTTTTCTTGCAAAAAAAATTTGTCTCAATCTGTACGTTATACTTAATTGGTATCTTTGATGATGGAAAAAAGATAGGTGAGGTCTATCAACGGGATTTAGGATGGACTCACATATACCCTCTTTTTTTGAACTCCGTAGTTCGGTGTATGTTTGCACACGAAAGTAAGGGCAATTGGACAATAGTGGACTATTTGCAATTGGGGCATAGTACTGTGCAATGGTGTGCACAGCACCGTGGTGAGCACCTCCAATCCATCGAATCGTGCTTCCGACAGCTCAGATCTCATCGCTGCAATGAACGACTCTCGATTGTTGGTTGCCGAGATGAGATCCTAGCCATTGGATGCACGATTCGACGGCTTAGAGGTGCACAACATGTGCACCTCACTATGGTGTTGTGCAGTGGTGTATGCAACACTATGTTGCACACCTCCAAGCTGCGGATCGTACATCCGACAGCTTGAATCTCATCTTGGCAATAAATGGCTCTCAATTGTTAGTTGTTGAGATGAGATCCAAACCGTCGAATGTACGATCCGACGGCTTGAAGGTGTACAGCATGGTACTCATTGCATAACACCAATCCGAAGTTTGGACTATTTGTCAATTTAGTATTACATTTAACTAATTAATGGAGGGGATACCCTCATTGTTTTTATCTCCACATCCAACGGTCAAAAATTACCCTCATCATATTTATCTCACCTAAACAAATATAATATAATTAATTCCAATATGCATATAGTCTTATCTACTATTTCTGTGAACCCAACTTGTCCCATCTATTCATATTCTTAATCTTCTTTTATCCAATCTTCCATTTTCCATTCAAATTTTGATGATTTGAACAGTTCAATATGCTCAGAATGTGATTTTAAGGATTTTTGTTTGAAATCAACAAATAATATGATCAGAAAGTGCTTGATCTGAGCAGTTTTTTTATTGAGCCGTTCAATGAAAACTGCTCGGATGAAGCACTTTCCGATCAAATTTTTTGCCAATTTTTAGGGGGAACATTTAAAATCACGTTCTGATCACAGTGAATGGACTGGATCATCAAAATTTGGATCTATGAGATCCGCACTTATACTAAGTAGGAGATTCCTTACAAGAGGGTAACTCTTTGTGTGTGTATTATATATATGTACCACGGATCCTATAAGAGATCCATTATTTTAATAAAATATGGATTTACCATTTCTCGATCAAATTTGGATGATTCGAAGCATTCAATTTGTGTAGAACGTGATTTTAAGGGTTTTCACAAAAAATATGACCGGGAAGTGCTTGTTTTGAGTAATTTTTAATTGAACCTTTTAATAAAAACTGCTCAAATCAAGCACTTCCCAGGTATATTTTTTGTTAATTTGTCTAAAGAGACCCTTAAAATCACGTTCTAATCACATTGAATGGTTCGGATCATCGAAATATGTTCAAGATCATGAGGTCCATATTTTATTAAAATAAGAGATCTCTTATAGAACCCACAAGCTTCTTGTAATGACATTAAGGACCTTAGGTAAGGACTCATATGTCCTGATCAAATTTTGATAATTTGAACCGTTTAATGTGTGCAAACTGTGACTTGAAGAGACCCCGTGAGAAATTAACAAAAAATATGATCGAAAAGTGCTTGTTTTGAGCAATTTTTTTATTGAACCGTTCAGTGAAAATTGCTCAGATCAAGCATTTTTCAGTCATATTTTTTGCTAATTTTTAGCGGGGACCCTTAAAATCACGTTCTGATCACATTGAACGGTTGGGATCATTAAAATTCAATCGGAATCTATGAGGTCCTTACTTAAGCTATGTAAGGGATTCTTTTCAGGAAGCTGATTATATATATATTTCTCATTCCTCCATAAATAAATAATTGAAAAAAGGGAACAAAAATAATCAATTTTTTTTTTAGTCCGGATCAAGCTTTAGTCTTTTTTCATTTTTTATTTTTTGGAAACATGCATGTTTGTAAGATTTTTTTAAAAAAACAACTAATTTGGATATGGGTAAAGGCTTGAACCAGTGCAAAAATCTTATTTTTTTTATCATTTTATCTTAAAGGATCATAATTAATTTTTAGCTCTAGGGCTCTCGTTAAAAAGCCTTAAGTGTTCCGATTTTCAATCCGTTTGAGCCAGTGCAAAGATCTTTTTTTGATTGTTTTATTCTAAAGAATCATATTTAATTTTTAGCCCTAAGGCTCTCGTTGAAGAGTCCTAAAAAAGGATAAAACTAAATGTTTCAACACCAAACAACATAATCCAAAACGCCATCGTGTTATACAGGTATCGGTGGAATTTTTTTTCCCTCCAACACTTGGCGCGTCCAAGATTCCCTTCCCGCTTCTCCTATTTTCTGACAATATAATTTTACTTTTCTTTGCAAAATCAACACCAAAGAAAAGAACCCTTGATTATCAAAAAAAAGAAAAGAACCCTAACTCTCCGAAAATGGTTGCGGCAGAGAACAAGAGATCGTGAAGAAGAACAACTCGTTACTGGTGAAGGAGTTCGGCAACGGATCCGCGAGCGTGGTGTTCAGCAAAGAGAGCAACAATCGATCTCTACTACCTCAACTCCTACAAGCACTCTGGTATCGATCAATTTGCAATTCACTTCGTTGAATCACCTCCTTTATTTGGTTACTTAAACGGTAAATACGGCAAGGAGCAATCCCATCGTAATCTCCAAAGTTTGATATTTGGCACATCTACACTAATCGTTACGTAGTTTTCGTGATGAAGAACAATAACGGTATTAATAATTTTGGGGATTTGCAATTCTTAGTAAATCTCGAGGCCTTTGTCATATATTTACTCAAGTTTTCAGATAAAATTTCTTTTGAAGTTTCTGAAATGACTAACGCCCTCTTAGATCAGTTCGTAGCCCGACAAAGAACTCGTGTCTTGTGATTCTGCATTTGGGTGTTCTGAAATCTTTGAAAGAAGAGAAAGAACTCGGTTCCTCTATAAGCAAAATCTTTTTGTTTGTCAAAAAAGAGAAAGAACTCGGTTCCTCTATAAGCAAAATCTTTTTGTTTGTTAAAAAATGGATGGATTCTGCTTTTGTTTGTAGTTTGGAAGGTCTAGTGGCTATGGTGTAGTTTGTGTGTACTTTTGGTTGATCTGCTAGTATATGCTAGTAGCTTGTTTATGTTTTGCATGTGTTCGGCTTCAAGGGATGTCCCAGTGGTTATGTCTCCTATTTGTTTCAATAAAATTTATTTGACCAAAAAAAAAGCAATCGGGGAACAACTGTGAGATGCTACTGCACTGTTTTATGCCATTATGAAGAGCACCAAGTATGGGTTATTGTTGCAAATTTGTTAGTTCAGTTTGCTAGTTCCTCTATAAGCACAGTTTTAAGCATAACTCACTTTGCTAGTTCTAGGTTATTGTTGCAAATTTGTTGAATTTGTCTCAATGGGAGAAAAATTGGGAATCGGTTCCTCTATAAGCATCTCTTGTAACATCTTTATGTTAAAAAAAGGATTGGTTCTGGTTTAATTTGTAGTTAGTAAGGCCTAGTGGCCGTGGTGTAGTTTGTGCGTACTTTTGTTTGATCTGCTAGTAGCTTGTTTATATTTTACTTGTATTCTGTTTTAGGGGATGCCCCTGTTGTAATACCCGAACTTTGAATACTATGATTATTTATGCAAAAAGTGGGTTTCTGGTGGTTCTTAAAATCCAATTACTTGTAATAAAGGAAATGATAGGTATAAGTGGGAATTGGAGGATAGAATATCTTAAAACAAGTGTCAATCGTGTGGATTATGTTTGTTAGTGTGTGCACGTGAGGTGGTGATGTAGGGTGTGTGCAATGGATAAGCTTTGCCTCTTGTGAGAAGAGAGAATAGAACAAAATAAAGGGAAGACAAACTAAAGGTTGGAGGAAGGAACAAGAGTTAGCTCTTGGACCTCTTCTTGAGTGACTCTTAATAGTGACTGATAAAAAGAAAAGGATATCCATGGTAAGAGGGGGAGGGGAAAAAGGGGAACAGATTATAGAGAAAGATTACATTGATGCTTTAGGTTATGTTGGTAAATGTATGCCCTTGGCTATGAGGGCTGGGAATGATGTCAGTTAGTTGGAAGGGATGAATGATTGACAATTACTA
Source organism: Rhododendron simsii (assembly GCA_014282245.1). Classification (NCBI taxonomy): domain Eukaryota; kingdom Viridiplantae; phylum Streptophyta; class Magnoliopsida; order Ericales; family Ericaceae; genus Rhododendron; species Rhododendron simsii. The sequence goes on along the minus strand of CM024961.1, from coordinate 7,979,050 downwards.
TAATTTAATATGTGAAGTTTTGGGATGTTACACCGGTGGTTATGTCTCTTGTTTGTTTCAATAAAATTTATCTTACCAAAAAACAAAAGGAGTTTTTTTTTTTTTTTGGTAGGTTAACGCAAATGAAATGGATTTACGATATGCTCAATGATTGAATTTGCTTGACGACACTCAGAACTCTTTGTTTGAATGAGACTAGTAGTGTTAACAAAAAAAATGATACTAATAGTAAAAGGATGTGTAATTTTGTCGAACTAACAGTGATGTGATTAATAATGTTACCCTCCCCACTATACTATAAATATGAAACATTGTGAGATTATTTCAGGTGTTGTTCGGCTAAATAAGCCACTTGACTTATTGATTATTGATTATTCGATGTACATTATGCCGTATTTCTATCACTCCGACCGCTCCCACTTCTTTGAGTTACTTGCCATGAACTACTATGTTTGCATAACAACTTTGTGGATTTTTTTTTTCCTTACTTGAGAATTCTCTATCTTAATCTTCATAGCGTTACAAAATGGATAAGAGTTGGATACAAAATAAGAACAGATGGTGTGGGAGTTACATAAATGGGGTAAAGCAGTTTATTCGATTTGCAAAAACCCATGCAAGTGGAAAGGAGAGGATTCGATGTCCATGTCAAAGGTGCAATAATATGTATTTTCGGGATTTCATTATCGTGGAAGATCATCTTTATGAACATGGGATGACTCAAGGTTACTTTCAGTGGGTACATCATGGTGAGTCCTTTGAATTCACTAGTTGTGGCAACGATGATCAGAGTGCTAGTGTGGGGCACGATAAAGCACCAAACCAGGACTTTGTTCATGAAATATTGGAGGATGTATGGCGAGGGGAAATAAGGGATGCTGATCAAGATGAGGCATTTGATATCTATTCTTCTCCTGTGTTTGAAGATGAACCAGAAAAGTTCGTTAGGCTAGTGCGTGATGCAGATTGTGAATTGTATCCAGGCTGCCAAATGTTTTCCAAGTTGTCTTTCCTTATTCACTTTCTTCATGTGAAGACAATGACTAGAATGTCTAACAAAGCATGTAGTATGATGCTAGCTTTAATCAAGAAAGCACTTCCGATGGGTGAGACATTGCCGAAGTCTTATAGCGAGGCCCGAAACTTATTGCGAGACCTTGGGCTAAGTTATACAACTATCCATGCATGCAAATATGATTGTGTATTATTCTGGAAAGAGTACGAAAATCGACAAGAGTGCCCAATATGCGGAACTTCTAGATGGAAATCCATTTCAAGTATAGGCAAGAAGATTCCTCATAAGGTGTTGCGATACTTGCCCTTGAAGCCTAGGCTACAGCGATTGTTCATGTCAAGGAAGACCGCATGGTATATGAGGTGGCACAAGGAAACGCGTGTGGAGGAAAATGGTGTATCGAGGCATCCAGCCGACTCAATTGCATGGAAAGAATTTGATAAGGAGCATGAGTGGTTTAGCCGAGATCCTCGGAATGTTCGGCTTGGGCTAGCAAGTGATGGCTTCAACCCATTTGGGAATATGAGCAATACATATAGTATGTGGCCCGTTATCCTTGCACCATACAATTTGCCACCATGGAAGTGCATGAAGGAGCCATTTTTGATTATGTCGATGCTTATTCCAGGACCAAGTTCACCTGGGAATGACATTGATGTGTATCTTCAACCATTGGTAGATGAGTTAAAAGATTTGTGGCACAATGGTGTCAGTACATATGATGCTTATTCAAAACAGACCTTTAGATTGCATGCCGCAGTTTTATGGACAATAAACGATTTTCCTGCTTATGGGATGCTCTCCGGATGGAGCACGAAAGGAAAATTGGCATGTCCAGTTTGCAATGCTGAGACATGTTCTATGACATTGAAGAATGGGCAAAAACAATGTTATCTTGGCCACCGTCGTTTCTTGAATTCAAATCATAAGTGGCGAAAAAGTAAAAAATTCAATGGGGAGAATGAAACTAGGCTAAGACCGAAAATGTTATCCGGAGATGATGTGTTGAGGCAACTCGCTGCTATCCCTAATGATGTTAGATTTGGAAAGCATCCGAACAAGAAGAAGAGAAAACGGTCCGAAAGAGAGCTGAATTGGACAAAGAAGAGCATTTTTTTTGAGTTACCTTACTGGAAGAATCTGAAATTGTGGCACAATTTGGATGTCATGCACATTGAAAAAAATATTCTGGAAAATATACTAGGAACTTTGATGAGCCTTGATGGAAAGACAAAAGATACAGCCAAAAGTCGTATGGATTTAGAGTTGTTAGGGATAAGGAAGGAGTTACACCTGCGACGAGATGGTAATAGAATTGTTATCCCACCAGCATGCTACACATTGTCCTTAAGTGAAAAGCAGAGCATATGTAAATGGTTAAAATCTGTAAAGTTTCCTGATGGTTACGCGTCAAACATTTCTCGATGTGCGAACATCACAGATGGTAAGATTTCAGGAATGAAGAGCCATGATTGCCATGTCATGCTACAATTACTACCCATTGCATTGCGTGGATTTCTGTCAAAGGATGTGTGTTCTGCCTTGACTGAATTGAGTTTATTCTTCAAGGAGTTGTGCTCAGAGACTTTGCGATTGCAAGTATTAGAGCAACTGGAAAAAGATATTGCCTTAATATTGTGCAAGTTGGAGATGATTTTTCCGCCATCATTTTTTGATGTAATGGTTCATTTGGCAATTCATTTAGCTCATGAGGCTATAATCGCGGGGCCAGTTCGATATCGATGGATGTATCCCATTGAAAGGTATTTCCATCTTATATTCTCGTAATCAAAACTTTCATTAAGACTTTGAACATGTTAACCTTATTTGCCTCTTCTAAACATGTTAGGTTTTTGCGAACTTTGAAGGATTCTGTACGCAACAAAGCTCACCCAGAAGGCTCAATTGTTGAAGCCTACATTGATAAAGAGTGTCTTACATTCTGTTCAATGTATCTTACTGATATTGAAACAAGGTTTAACCATGAAGAAAGGAATCACGATGGGGGTCAAGTTCAATTGTCCTCTAAGTTGCCTATTTTTGCATGTAATGCTCGTCCATTAGGTGCTGTAGTCATTAAAAAGTTGAATTTGGAAGATTATTCAAAGGCTCGATGGTATGTTCTGAATAATTGCATTGAAATCGAGACATATCTAAAGTAAGTGAACAATCTTTATATTTATATCATTGAGTTACTAACATTAAAAGCTAGAAATCTTATTATATATATATATGTATATATATATATATTATGCAGGAAACATGAAGAAGAGATCCGGAAACAAAGTCCCATGAATGTAGAACAAAGGCATCAAAGTGAATTCCCTTCTTGGTTTGAAAAACATGTAAGTACATACTTTCTTTAAAATGTATATCTATTTTTTAAACTAAACCCAAAACAACCACTTCTAACTATTTGTGTATTTCTTTTAAATAGATGATACAGTTGCGGAAACAAAATTCGCCTGAAGCTACAGATGACCTTTACTCCCTAGCTTTGGGTCCTGACCGTAGAGTGACAAGGTGCAGTGGATGTATAGTCAATGGGACTAGGTTTCATACTAGGGATCGTGAGAAGCTCCGTATAACTCAGAATAGTGGTATTGTGGTCAAAGGAGAGCATCAATCAGAAGTGATTGATTTCTATGGCATCTTGATTGATATAATAGAACTAAAATATTGCTTCGGGAATTGTGTATATCTGTTTAAGTGTCAATGGCGGGATGTGAGTGACAAAAAGGAAGGAATAAGAAAAGATGAGAATTTCATCAGTGTTAATGCCTCCAAAACTTGGTACGCGAATGAACCTTTTGTGCTGGCATCTCAAGCAAGACAAGTGTACTACTTAAATGACCCAAAGCATGGTGGTTCTTGGCAAATTGTACAAAAGATACGCACCAGAAATTTGTTTGATGTTCTAGAACTGGATGAGGAAGATGACAATAACGATGAGGTATTTCAGGGAGATGAGGTCAATGTTGAGGTCGATGGTGTCCCCATACAAGTTGAGGATAGAGAAGTGACCACATTGTGTAGGGAAGACTTGGTTGCAGACACTGTTGACCAAAGTGAAATAGTAACTATGAACTGTCTAGATCAACGAAATTTGTCAGTCACAGATGATGAGGAAGATGATACCATGGCTGATTACTGCACTGACAATGATCAAGAGGATGAATTTACTGATGATGATGATGATGGCGACGACGACAACAACGACTAAGATAATGATATATAGCATGTCATAGTTTTCCTTCTTGTTTTGTGTTATCTATGTACTAGGAGTGCTACATATTAGACTGATCTATGATGTTTTGGCTATGCATGCTTAAGACGTGTTTACCTTCTTAAATGTTCTTTGCAAATTGTTATACTTTGTTTCTTTTGTTAATTATATTGTTGCGCATGTTAATCAATTTAGTTCATTGAAGTTCCATAGGATTGGGCAAGTTTGTAAAGGGCAGCTGTGAAATCCAGAAAATGACTACATATGAAAGGGCAAGAGATGAGCAAATTGAAAAGAACTTGGCAATGTTGGAGTCTCTTGGGATAAAAGACCTAGTAGCTTCACTACCTGCCTTGTATCGGAGTAGTCAAAGAAAAGGAACCAAGAAACAAAAGAGCAAGGTTGCTATTGGCAATGATGAAGAATTTTTACCCCCAGCCTGTGAGGAGAGTTTTGGTTATTCTAGTGACAATTCTTATGGATCTCAAGCTGACAAGGTAATACAAACACATAATATCTCGGATACTCGTTGGCATATTAAAAGGCCAGTTGTTGCACTATGTCTACTATTCTTCACAGTTCTTTACTTAATAGTTTCTGAAAAAATGACTCTAGTAACATACTAACAATCTATTTTTTTTTAATTCAGGTCAAATGTACAACTAAACGAAAGAAGAAAGGCAGTTCTGGTAATCGTATTTTGAGAGACTCGCAAGGAACTCGAGAAGAGAGGCATATCATTGAGGGAACAACCTCAACTCCAGCAACACAACCCTCAACTGATCATGTTGATGGCATGTCCGTGGTGGCTGCCCAACCTACTCAACTTCCATGTATTGCCACCAACAATGAGGGTATGAAATATATATAGTTTTTTTAATTTTTGGTTGTTGTGTTGATAGCCGTCTGGACGGATATAATGTATATGTAAATTTCACAAACGAATATACCTAGAGTCGTAACAAAAAAGTAATATTCAAATTTCCTAGTACAGCTATAGGAAATTATGAATTTTGAGAAGCTGTTTTGGTAATAGTTTTGATGGATAGGCAAGGGACTAGTTCTGCTTAGTTTTCATGGACAGTTAAGGGACCAATTCTGCTTAGTTTTCATGGACAGTCAAGGGGACCAGTTCTGCTTATGTTTTGCTGCTGCATTTTCTTGGTTTTGATCTTGGATAATGGTTCCTCTTTTTTTTTTTTTTTGTTTAAGTTAGTCTGTTTTTTTGTTTGATTGATATCTTGCCAACGTAGTTGTTTGTTTCTCGGGGTCTTTAGTTTTTAGTTAGTCTTTTCTTTGCCGAATAATATAGATGTGGAATGTGATTTAGTTTTTAGTTAGTCTTTTTCTTTGCCGAATAATATAGATGTGGAATGTGATGTGTTGATGTTCTGATTATAGGAATGGAAACTTAGAAAGTAGATTAGACTACGAATAAGCTATGTACAAGAGTTGCTTTTGTATGAACCTGTGAGCTGAGTGTTTGAGCCCAATCTTGTTGTGAGAAGAGGTAATATTTAGAGGGAGGCATCTTGTGAGGGAGAGATGAGGGAGACGAGGCTCACCCAAGTGCATATAGAAGGTTAGTGAATTAGGCTCCAAGGTAGGGTAGAGTGAACAGTTAAAAGCTTTAGAATTTCTCAGTTAGCTTTGTTCATGAATTGTTCCTGCTCATTTTCTAGTGGGATCTCCCAAGGTGTGAGGAGTAAATAGTGAGAAGTCTTTTGTTGTAATTTCCATTTTCTGTTGTGTCCTGGATATGCCGAGCACCATTTGTTTTTGTCCTTGGATATGCTGTGCACCATTTGTGTTGCATTGGTTAATCATTGGAATCACTCTCTGCTATTTTTTGCCTATGGTATGATGAGTAGTAGTCAACCTCTATTAATTCTTTTGTTGATCTATCCTTGGGGGTTTGTCCCTTGGAGTGTTTACGCTTTTCTAGGGGCATATCCCTCGTTGTCTATGGTATCTCTTTTCTTATGACTGTAGTTGGTTGTCCAGTTTTGGGGCTGTCTGTCCCTAGCCTACTGCTGTCCTGTTCTGAATTGTGACTGCCTGTAATGGCTTTTGTTGCTGTCTGCTGATTGCTGTAATGGCAGCAGTTAACTGCTGCTGCTGCTTCCTATGGATTCTGTTCTGCTGTTGCTTTGTGTGCAGTCTTGCTTTGCTGTCTGCTAGTTTTTTGTCCAGAGAATGCAATCCGATAGTTGAGCTGCCAACTTTGGTCGCTAGGCTTCATGGCCAACTGATGTTATTCAGCTGTTATTCAACTGATGTTATTTTCATTTTGAAGCTGCTCTGAGCATATGGCAAGCTTTGTTCTAGTCTTAATTTCATATCTCTGCTCCATTGTTTCCGTTCCCTCTTCTTAGATGGAATGGAAACAATTAGTTTCTTCTATTTAGTATATTGTAGCCTTGAGCTTAAGTTTCAAAGGTTAATAAAATAAGATTTTCTGCTATTGAAAAAAAATGTCTATCACATGTTGATATGCTTGCTATCACAGGGTTAAACTGCACGGCAACGAGAAAACCTCGTAAGGGTGGACGTCCTCAATCCAATACAAAGAGAACTAGAGGAATAACACGAGGACTTGGAGTCCAAAAGAGGTTGCGAGCTGAAGGAAAAATAGGTGGTGTGTACTTTCCGGATGACAAATGGAAACCAATGGGACAAAATGCTCAAGTTTATACAACTGAAGTAGGTGTTGTATGTCGAATGTTTGCGAATTTAAGTATCCCATATTGGAAAAACATGACAGATCAGGACAAGGAGCCAATGTTTGTTCGTCTTGCTGTAAGTAATCATTCATACAAAAATATGGTACTTTTGTTTACAAAAAAAAAAAAAAGAGAGAGAGAAGAGAAGAGAAAGGAGAAATGTTGCATTCAACTATGTTATGCATTGTTTTCTTATTGCAATTACCTTTTAAGATTTTTGTGTTTGTCACATGTTATGCATCTTATGAGTTTTTGTAGCAACCCTTGTAATTTCTTCAGAACCCTCAAGAATGTCTAACCTTGAATACAAAGTTGCTCGTATTGTAATTTTGATTACTAATTTATGTTGTAAATAGGAGGAGTTTGATGTAGACTTCAGCCACCCACACGTCAAGGCTGTTACTGATTACATGCTGAATGGACGTTACTCTGACTACCGTCATCAACTATATCGTCGCGTCAAGTCATTTCCCACAATAGAAGAGGCTCGTGAGCACCCAGATGCTGAAATAGATCCCAACTATTGGAATCATATATGTGATTATATGAACACAAAAGAATATATTGTAAGATATACCCTATGAGCTTACATTAATTAGAAAGAAACCTACCGAGGTGAATATGTGTTCTCATTTTTTAATGTTCAATGCAGGAGAAGAGTAAAGTAAATACAACCAAACGATCTAACATGAAAGTTCTTCACTGTTGTGGATCAAAGTCTTTTGTGCGACGTCGAGAAGAATTGGTAGGATAATTTTATACAAACTACAGACAAGATATCTAACATAATTTGCTTTTGTTAGAAAGATATTATATCCATATTTATTTTACTTGCATATGTCGCGCAGAAAGAAAGTGAGATGGGTAGGATCGAGTTTTATAAAGCGACTCATTGCAAGAATGGGTTTTGGACTTCTGATGGTGCTGAAAAGAATTATGTACGTCCATTTTTCTTCTAGTGGACTAATAACAATATTTGCTTATGCTAAAATGCAAATTAACTATAGTTATGTCTTTTTCAGAATGAAATGATAAAACTAAGGAACCAGCCTGTGCCAGAAGGTGACACCTATGACAGAGGATCAAATATGTGACAAAGTCCTTGGTCATGCAATAGGATATGTACGTGGTATTGGCTATGGAGTGAGACCCAACACATCAATCAAGGTAGCACATGCCATGCATGGACAACTACAAGAATGTACAAAGAGGGCATACGAGGCAGGACGAAGGGCAGAGGTGGCTGAACAAAGGGCAGAGGTAGCTGAAAGAAGGGCAGAAGAATTAACTGAGGAGGTCATCTCTCAACGGTCTACCGTTGACTCTTTGACTGTGAAAACAAATCGCCTAGAGTCATTATACGAAAAACTTGCCTCAAGAATGGACATGGGGAGTTCACCTACATCAACTTGGTAATATGTCTTCTTCACATTCGAGGACTTTTAAGGAAACATATTTATTTCCACCTAGTCCAAGATTTACCAAATATTTCGTTATTGTTGGGTCATTGTTTATTTAAGTCGCGCGATGCCCTAATTCTTAACCTGGCCCAGAAGGGAAGGGTTTGCTCTGGATTGTCCAACAGAAGGTGTGATACATCCGATGCCAACAACCATTGTTAGGCAGAGTCAGTCTTGTGCAACTAATAGTTCTTTGCCTTCTCGGCTCCATTTTTCTTTCAATTTCATGGTGTTGTGGATTGAATTAATGTAACTTTGAGTTTCTTTAGTTTTTGTCACTTTTCTATGGGTGTTTTTTAGATTTAGTTAACGGCTAGACTGGCTAACTATCTCTTTTAGCCCAGACCTTAAGTATTTTGTGCATGTGCATTCAGATCGAGGTGTAATCTTGCTCTTTTTCCGTGAAATGTGCTGATTAGATCCATCCAACTGTTTTGCTTTGATTTGGAAACTTCAAAATGCAAATTCCATCCTTCTACCCATTGAATTTTGGATGTAAAATGTACCAACTAAAGATCCTCATTATCTTGGCAGATTTTGCGGATTCTGGGGGTGTTCAGCAGCCAATTTGATGGAGTTTTGAGTTGGAATATTGGTACCAGAGGTATTTCTCATGTCAGAGCGTGAATTTCATCTTCACCGTTTTCAACTAGTTTTAGTTGTTTTGAATTAGTTTTTTGAGTCTGAAAGTTTGGTTTGGTTTGGTTGTTGTTCGGTGAATAGTATAACACTATTGTCTATAAGAGAGTATGAGTCCTTTTAACCTGCTGAATAGTTGGTGTTCCATTGTTTCCAAGTGGGGATAGTTTCCTCATACCCTTTAAGGTGTAGCCTAATAGGCAACGTAGCTTGCGATTGTTTCGGGACTTGGGTGCACTCTTATCCTGTTGGCTGTATGTCATGCTTTGCCTGTGCTGCCGATTTCCATCTTTTTGGGGTTAATTATGTTTTACTTCTTGACTCGGTTGTTGATGGAACCTTTTGTGGTTGGGACTTCCACTAATTTGATGATGTTTAGTGCCCTATTTCACTTGCACAACGTCGATTTCGAAAATGAAGTGATACATACTTATCCATGGTCCAAGATGGGGTGGGAGAATTCATGCTCTGACACAATCTGGTATGGGATTAATGTGTAATTTGACTGGCTGCTCAGGTTAGCATGCATTACTTATTAGGCAGCTTTTCATTTGTACAAGTTCTTAAAGATAACCTATTCATTCAGAATAATTGCAGATGGTTCAAATAAGCACAAATACATTAGAAGGCATATATAGAGTATGACATTTATTTGACCAAATGGATTCTGAAGGAAATTGCTTATTTGCTTCTTGCTGTTATTCTTGTACTTCAGTACTAATTGGCTCTCTAATTTTGAATCCTTGCCAAAACTTCTCCCAAACGTCCTCTAGTTGATGTTCAGCCACTATGGGTTATGATACGTCGTCTACTCTGTGATGAATGTCGTATTTTTTAGATCTTTTAATCCAAAGGCAGTAGGGGTGTGTTCCATTATATCCTTAAGTTTGCTTACTCATACAAATTAAATAATTGCTTACTTTTGGTAGTAGAAGTTAGTAACTGGTGGCTGGTGAGTGTGGATTAAAAGCTTGTAGAGTTTACAGAAGCCCTTACAAGGTTCAAAAAGCCTTAGTCTGGGCTGTAGTTAATAACTTGCGAAAAGCTCAACCATGCTTAAGGAAAGACCTTAGCTTAACTTTTGAAAACAAGTGCATATTGCGCTGTTGAGTAAGAGAATGGCTGCTGGGGTTGTGTGCACTACTACTAAAACAGTTTTTTTCATTTTTTTTTGTTTTGTTTTAAAAGTGCTCAGAGGTAACTTGTTCATTCAGCATTATTGGAGACGATTCAATTGTAAGCACCCCTGCTATTATACATTAGAAGGCATAGATAAGAGTATGGCATTTCTTTGACAAATGGATTTTGAAGGCATCTGTGTATTGGCTTCTTGCTTTTATCTTTGTATTTCCAATTCTACTGGCTTGTCTGAATCGGGTACGTATCCGAAGCGTATCCGAGAGTATCAGCATGTATCCGAAATGTATCGGGATACCAAAAAATAATTCTAAAAGTAGGATACTTTAAAAAGCGTATCAAATATGTATCCGGAGAGTATCGGTATCTGATACGGATACGATACGTGATACGGAGGCCAAAATAGAGTATCCGTGATTCATAGATGATGATATTGAACTTATGGCATTTTGTGGATAATAGTATATATGACATTGGACTATTACTGCATTTGGGTTCCTTCAAAAGTGGCTCGCTACTTTTATTACCTTGCAACTCCAATTGACTTTAACCATTTTGTACTCTAACCATGTTTTGAACTTTGCAGATGAACTATGAAATCACTTTTTGGCAGAATGGAGCATGGAGTCACTTTTTGCAGTTGTTCAGAATTAACTTGGACTTGGTTACAGCTTGGAGTATGAAGTCCACTTTTTGCTACTTTATCATGGACTTTATCTAGTATTTATAGTTTTGAATGTGGTGTTACGAAACACATATTGGAAAACAAGTACGTTGTGGAATTTGTTGTTTTTGGGGATGGTTGATAACTGTTGCTTTTGAGAAACATATATATTATGTGGTTATTAATGTTGTCAAGGATTTTACTGTTAATGGTGTATCTTGTGACAGCGTAGTTAGTTCTTGGTATTTTTGAAATACATGCTAGTTGTGGTTACAAAAGATGTTTACAGCAGAATTAATTTTATGACTAGCACAATCTCTCGTAAAAAAAAAGAAAAAGTGCAGCATAATTAATTTTGTGACCAATGCCATCTATTGTTTAAAAAAAAAAAAAGTGTTTTTGCGACCAAACTCTCTAGTTGTCAAAACGGGTAGATGTGAATTCCGAGGATCTTTCTTGCGACAAAACGAAATATATTCTGTGACCCGCTTTTGAGTCTCCAAAACATGTTTTTCTAAAGTCTTAATGAACCCTTTTTGCGACCAGAGCTTGTATTTGGCGACCAGATTTTACCTCTTTTTGCAACCAGCAGTTGGTCACAAAATTATAAGCTTATTGTGACCAGATCCAAGTGGTCACTTAATGTGGAGCATATTGCGACCACATTGTAGTTTGGTCAAGAAATACCAAATACGACTAGCTTGTTGCGACCACCTTGGTGACCAGACTTTTTGGTCGCTGTATCAATTTGCGACCAAAAGGATGCCTTTTTGCAACCTTCTTGTTGGTCGCAAGCAATACAATTTCTTGTAGTGTATTATAGGTGATTCTGATAATAATGACGAACTCACTGCTCTCTGATGTAGAACTAACAGTTCGCTACAAGGACAACTATTTTTATGAGATATGTAGTTTTTGTGTTAGATGATGCTATTTTAGCGATGGTTGGCTGTTTCACTTTTTGTTCTTTTCCCCTTAAAATTTTTTTTTGAGGGTAATCACTTTTCTTCTTATTGAATAATCATATGTTTGTGATTGACAAATGGTGATTGCAGGACTCTTTGAAATCTTTTACTGTTTTAACTTTGTTTTGCATGAATTTGTGAGGCATTGCTGGAGATCTTGCCCTATGCATATTCTTATATCCTTATCCGTTTGCTATTGTTGATTGATGATTGTTAATGCAATATGGGTCCTATATCTCATTCTAATTTGATAGTCTTCGACTCTTCGTGTGTTTCAATGCTACCATATTTGGTGATATGACTGATTAACAATAATTACCTTTGCTATCACTTAGATGGTGAAGCTTAATAATCACGGTACAACTTTAGGAATGCAAATTCAAACGTGTATTATGCACCTTTCTTAGAATGATTATGGTTGTCTCACTTATAGTTCACAACTTCACAGTTGGTCCTTGTTTGTGGCATATGTTACTGGACTAATGGGATGATTATCAATCTTCCGCTACTATGGCATGATAAACCTTCTTTTGTACTTTGCTTTTCTATTATAAAGATGCCAGGAGGTTTTCTGATGGGTTTTAGTTTTCGTTCAAACGTTGCTATTTCTCGTCTTGGTAACAATGAGTCAAAATGCGAGCAGTAACAATGAGTCAAAATGCTGCTCGCATGTATCTTTGTGATTAAATTTTTTTGGGACAATTGGTTGTTTGAAGGCACGGTTCATGTTATTTTTGGCGTGTGCAATGCCTCTAGAATGGATATAATGGTGCAATGTCTTCGTTTAAAGCAAAATGGTAAAGCACATAGTACTTTGAAAACTCTTTGGAAGTGTACTTTGTTTGCTGCATGTAGGGCGACTATTCACAATAAGGGATCCAATTTACAAAGTTGGCTCAAGTTCATGCTTTAGTTCAATTCCAATCGATCACTATCCGTCTCTTTCTCATGGTAGCCCACTGTTGTGATTGGAATACTAGTTTATATACTTATATAATGTTCGAGTGGTTTGGAAATCCTTGGCTATTTTGAGACCATTTTTTTATTAAAAAATATAGTTAAAAAATTAAGTGCTTCAATTTTTAATCCGTTTGAACGGGTGTGAAGATCTTATTATTTTGATCATATTATTCTAAAGAGACATAATTAAATTTTATCTTTAGGGCTCTCATAATCACGTTTCTGCTCCATACGATTGCAAATTGGTTGGTTGAATTTTGTTTTTAAATCAAACGGCGCCGTTTCTGGGCCTGGATAGGCGCTACTGCGCCCCTCCGGGCAGCAGAGGCCCCAGGTCCCTCACACGTTCACCTCTGCAACCCGACCTCTCTGGCGCTCCTTCAAACTCCAGAGAACACCGCCCCCTCTCTCTCTCTCCACCACCGGAGCCACCAACACAAATGCCGGACCACCACCTACCAAGGTCTCTTCCTTCTGCATCATTATTTATACACTGTGATTTGCACGATCAAAGACTACAGATATCTCTCTCGATCTCACCCTATCTCTCATCATCTCTCGGATTGCTACAGATAGTGGACTCGGACTGTATTCTCTCCTACCAAGAAATCGATAGAGTTGTTGAGAGTCGTGCTGAGCCTTCGATCGGAGTGGTCGTACGTGACTCCGGTCCAGCAGCAAGAGGATGGACCGAACCCGGCTGTGCTAATCGCAAACGAGGAGAAGTTCTCTGAGACGATAGACTACTTCCGAGCTGTTTCGTAGGAGACGATGGTTGTTGGTATGTCTCTCTCTGTTTTGTTTCCTCCACGTCTTCTTCACCTTCTCCGGCTTGGTTCTCTATATATATATATATATATATATATATATATATATATATATATTGAGAGAGAGAGAGAGAGAGAGAGAGAGATGATTAAAACGCTATCAAGATTTTTCAGAAGAAATCAGAATTGATTCTGATTCGTTTGGGGAGAGGAAGAGAGAGTTGGTGCATGACTTTACCAAATCAGCCCCACACCAAAACCCAAACGGTAAAACAAAGAATGAAAAAAGGACATGGAAGGAAAACATGGAAAGTCTGAAAACCCATTAAAGTAAAAAAAAAATTAACCTCAATCTAGACACCCCAATCTGCGGGAGCCACCACTGATTCCCTGCAGAACGACCAACATACCCTGAACAAAACGATCCAACCTCACAGACACACCAGGGCATTCTTGATAGTTTGCTGGCTTCGTCGCTTACACGTACGGATGAATTCAATCCTCGTTTAGGAAGCCAAGGAGGGATTTGCGTTGTATGCACATGTTTCAGTTCGTTTCACGTTTTCAGGTTTGATGCATATGTTTCATTGAATCACCTCAAAATTGTAATAGAGCAAATCGAAACTGTTGTTATGACCGAAATGGTAAACTTAAGCAAATACATAGCAAATATTCCAGCACTCATAGTCACATCGACATAGGAAACTACACTCCAAGAACACATTCATTTTCACACAGGCAAACACACACTTGTTCCTCATGTCACCACATCAATTTCAGTATTTCAAATGGACGGTGATCCTCAACAAGGTCTCCACGCCGTCCGTGACATGCTGACCTGCAGGGATGAGCGATCGAACCTCTGCGAACCCACAAGCGTTCTTATATTTTCCGGTCCCACCGGTTAACGACAGTTTTGACATAACGCTTCCGATCTTGTACACACCAAAGAAGTTGAGGCTATCACCGTACTCACCACCTTCCATCATAACCGTGAATGCCATCATCTGAGTGGATCCGTCGGCAGAGCTCGCCACATAGATCCCCTGGGCTTTCCCCAAAGACTGCGACCCCAACTCAGGAGAAGAGGTCATTATATCGTCAATAACGGTGATTGTTCCAAACCCTAGTCCCAACCCGTCCGGCCCTAATTGGGTCGCAAAGAACCTACCGTTGTTATTAGAGTTTCCGGCAAAAGTCGTGCCAGCTAATCCAGTTCCCAAGGGAACGCCGTTGATACTGACAGTTGGCAGGGCACCATTCGCGTTAGGAATCGCTACCCCGCCTTTCGGAGGGAGGAACCCTACCGGCCTAGCAAACGGCACTTGGCCGCTATAAATGTTCCCTAGCAGGCCAGTTACCGGTCGGGCGGTGGGGTTGCTGCCGCCCAGAATGTCGTGCATGTAAAGCTCGAGGATTGGTTCTCCGCCGCCCACCGTCGTCGCAGGGTCGACGGCGGCAACCATGTGGAGCAGGGATGCAATTAGCATTGCAATAAAGACGGATGGTGTTGGTTGCTTCAACATTTTGAAATGATTGAATATGTTAGTAAGAGTTATTTTGTTTCCTGGGGTTTGATGTGAATGGTTCTTGGGTGTGATGGGATGTTGCTGTTAATATATAGATTGGAAGTGTTGGCTTAAATGGAGTTGTTGTTTGACTGAAAACAGTGGTGAAGTTGTTGAGTACTTGGTGTTGAGGTTATGGTATCGTCACAGCCCTCCAAATTGTCATTATATGGATTAAAATAGGTGCAGATAGTTGTTGAGTTTTTCAGGTGCAACAAAACCACCAATATACTTGTAAATATGTACTATATTTAGAGACAGTATTTTATAATGAATTGTCCGTTCCTGTTTTACATTACAGTATCAGTTTTATTTGATCATATTATTATACTCTTCATTATTAGTTACTTAAAAAATACTTTGGGAATAGCCAGCCTTCGTTTTTCCTTCTATGAGTCAGCTCACACCTTTGATCTCTTTGACTTTTATTGCGTTTTTTTTCCTGTTAATTTGAAACTGTTTGAAATATCAGGACTCTCAAACCCAATTCCAATATTCGTATTTTTAAAAAATTTTCACACCAATTAAAAGATCTCAATTTAACTTCTTGAAAGTGCTTGATTTTTTGAACCGAAAAATGAGATGAATTTTCTTTTTGGTAAAAAAAAAAAGGCAAACAATGAAATTTTATTTCTCACTTGACAATGAAATTTGGAACCCTTATTTATCTCTTACAGTGGCCAGAGGCTTAATTAGGACTCCGTCTTCAAATAACCAATGGAGGAAACATAAAAATGACACAAAAAGGAAGAGGGACCCTTATATATATACACACACACAGAGGGCGGTTTAAGAAACACCCAAAAAAACACCACAAATCTCAATCTCATAGTTTAATCAAATTTTTATGATCCAAATTGTACAATGTGTGCAGAATGTGATTTTAAGAGTACTGGGAGAAATTAGCAAAAAATGTGACCGGGAAGTGGTTGTTTTGTATAGTTTTAACCGTTCATCAAATCTGAACTAAAAACTGCTCAGATCAAGCCCTTCCCAGTCATTTTTTTTGTTGATTTCTCGCGGATACCTTTAAAATCACGTTCTGAATATATTGAGCGATCCGGATCATTAAAATTTGATCGGGAACTATGAGATGTTTTTTTAGGTATCTAATTAGTTGTTTCCGGAATTGCCCCGACCCGATTGATATATATTACAAAATGTTACATTGAGAAATCAGATGGTGGTGTCTGCTTCCTGTACAGGTTCTTCATGATTCACGACTTTGGTTTGTCTTACAACTGGGGATATCAATTTCCAAACTGCATTATCCGATCGACAAGAAGAAAAAGTTAGTGAAGTAATGAAATACCGTAAGAGCTAACCAGTTTTTATTACTCGCAATTGCGACACTATCCTATTGGTGAAGTGGGCTGAAAAGGAAAAGGAAGATAAAAGGAAGAGGAGAGAAAAAAACAAGTGGAAATTTATAGGGAAAGCGTGCTACTTTTCTTTGTTTGGTTTTATGAAAAGGAAAAGAAAAAAGGAAGATAAAAGTAAGAGGAAATTGTAAGAGAAAAGTAGGAAAGAAAAGTGATTTGTACCACATTTTCTCTCCCTTTCTCTGCTATTTCCTGAGTTCCAAACATAGCATATGCAATGGCGGAACGTGTTAAAGAATGGGGTGGGCTATAGCCCAGGTCAACTTTTAAAAAGACAAAAAATTCTTATGTAAATTTTAGCCCAACCCATTTTACCCACCAACCTATTTTAGTTAAGAGTAGATTACATTCCTGGTTCTACCATTGAGCATACGTCAAGCTTTAGGAAAAATTGGAGTGAGAATCACTTACGATAAATGGTGGCTGCAAACCACTCATTGACGATTTTCACCCATGTACTAGCCCATCCAACGTCGATGCTCCATCTGTTATATTCGAATGCAAAGATAAATATTACTCCTACAGGGCCTTTTGAGATAAACGAGGTGATTCTCTGGAACTTACTTTCTGGTTGAGCTTTCCAAGTTCCAATTGATGAATAACATGGCGAAGTACATGGCTCCCAAGGAGAAGATCAGGTGGAAGAAGCCATATCTGTATGGTATATCATCTTCTCGTTGGACTTCATCTTTGCGAAACTGGAGGAAATTGTGCAAAAATTTCATCATCTCTCAATAAACACTAGGCCTTGCATCATCAGGCTATGTTATATGGAATCAGGGAACACGTGTTTTGTTTGTGTTTGTGCGTCTGTGTCTTGAATGTTAGATTCATATAATAGACTCATTCTCATGTCAAGGATAAGACGTTACTAGATTTTATATTTCTTCAATCCTTGTTTTATTTTCGAAGGGTAAAATGTTGTTTACATGGTAAAACAAAGTGTCTTATGCATATTTATCTCGTACGCTTGATTACTTAAATATCCTTCTTGTTTGCACATCGCATATTTCAGTCCTTAGCCTTTCAAGTGTTACAGGAGTCCATGGAACATAGAAAACAGTTAGAATTCATATTTCAGTTGCATTACATATTTCTGAATAACCAGCCTGGCCAGTTGAAACCGAATAGGACATGCTATCAACATTTTCACCCACAAACATGACATCTTCAGTAGATAGATAAAACCCGGATGACATACAAACGCAATACTCAGCAAAGTAGAAGCAATGTCAACTAGCCAAGATTCGTGGTTTTCAAAACAGTATAAACTTAACTAGCAGTCTAGCACAGTAGGTGGAAAGCTCTATCCTATTGTGAATGCCTTGCTTTTTTTGTTTTTGTTTTTTGGGGGTGAGGATGCATCAATTGTGGTTGAGGGGATCTATATTTACCTGGAATGTTTGTGAATCAATCCCTGTCGAAAAGGTTGCCATAACAATTGCACATATAGCAATGATGAAGCCCTGGAAGCAGATACGAGGTTAACATAATAACCATTGAGGAAATTAAGGTAGATTCAAGAAAAGAATTAAACACAACTTATCAAATCTCTGTCATAATAATCATATACTGCAAGATAATTAGCTTGAAAACTAATGAAGGGTAACGATTGGGCTCCTGGTATTTCGTACAAATGAAAAAAAAAATTTCATTGTCCTCTCGAATAATGACACTAGAAAGCCTGCTACCTCTTACCAGTACAGTGGTCCAATCGCAGTGTCCGGTCTTATGCTTCCGTGGACTACATTCATCAATGGCCGGCTCACTGAACAAAAAGAAAAAAGAGTGAATTAAAGGACTATATCAAAGTGTGTGACTTCTAAGTTCTCAAGGTATTTTATTTGTTTCGCTAGTATACAAACTTAGAAGCATTCAACCAAAGAAACACCTTTACAAAATTAACCGGACAAGGTAATTTTGGAAAGTAAAAAAGTCCCCGGTGTTAAATCTTGCATGGCAATGAGCCGTAACCCTTTTATCCATGAGCCTGAAAGATACTAAAAATTTCTGCGACATTGACACTGTTTAGAAATTTTCAGCATACTGTGTTCCACCTTAGCTCCTCATTGCTCAATCTTGTTTCTAAGGATTTGAAGTTTTGGAGTTTGTAAATTCCCACCTTCTGATTTTAGGGAAACTACTATAACTCAAAAGATGTGGTAGTTCGTTCATTTTACTGCTCCTTAAAAGTAATATTTCGCATGTTGCCAAAGCCTTCGTAACATCTGAAATATTAGGAATTCCTTCATTTTCCTCCATGGATAGTTTCCAGATCAAGCACGCTAGGCGTAATTGTTGGAAATTTACGGAATTTCGGGTGAATGAAACCGGGACTTTGGAGGGTCTCCCGAGGCAACCGGTCCCGGGTTCGTTGAACCTGGACGCACCACAATCAATAGACGTATTGATTGTGGAAATTCGTAACCTTCCTCATCATGGTGAATGATCCCGTAACCTCCCTATCAATGGCTGAATTCATTGGCTGAATTCAAATCAGCAATGAATGACAGCATTCATGTTCAAGGAGTTACTCAGCCCTCCTCCACCTATAAAAGGGAGGCTCACGTTTTTGACAAAGCACAACAAACTCAGAGCACTCAAATACCATTCTGGAAAATTCGTTCTTGAGAGAGAGAGGCAGGCAGTAGTCAGTTCGCCAAGGCGGTCGACGGCGGTGTTCCGGCGGCTTGCGGTTTAGCCGAGCCAACCCTGGGAGAAAGGCGCCGACGCAACCTACAACACCCACGGTAGGCGGCGAACATTTCTTAAGGAGACCGTGGTACCACACGGGACTCGGTTCGATTCTAAGTATTCTGTTCATATCACGTTCTTGTAATTCTGATTGGTAATTGTATTTGTTTCAATTATGTAATTGTTGCATTATGAATGAAACTGTTTTCTGGATTCTCTATGTATGCCGAAAGTTTTTCCAACAGTAATCAATTCTTTGGTTATGAAATGCAAAATGAATTCGGGAAAAGAGGCACAGTAATGCCTAACGTCATTCATTCATGGGTGGCGAAACTACTTTTGGAAAGTATAAAAACTAAATTTCCGTACATCTATCGAAACAATGACATTATAGTATAGGATATAAGCCTGAGATTTCTAACCTTCTGATAGCAGACCAGCAGAGAAAAACAATGTAGGAAGCCATAATCCCTGAAGATAAAAGCCCTCTGTTCACCTGCTCTAAGCATATAGAGGACAAATTCGGTTCACAACAAATAAGTACATAGTTTTAAGCACAGTAGCATTTGTTAAATACTAGGACTAACTGGACTTTATGTGACTGGTGAGTTCGTAAAAAATGTGCTGAACTCTTACATTATGGTGAAGAAATCATTAAAAAAGAGAGTAGGTAAGTAACGTAGTTCAGTATGTGACCAATTCAAAACTATGATTCGAGGAATTCAACTTAATAGGTAGTAAAACATATTGACAGGATGTGCTAATGGGATTAAATGTCATGACAAATGCTTACCTTTGAATGTAGGGATATGACCATCATTACCAAAAGCAAAATTGCAGTCCAACTGATGAAAAATATATTAAGAGTGCAAGAAGGCCTGGGGACGTAGTGCGAATACATAACACCAATTCCGCATACAGAAGCAATGTAGAATACCGTCGACGTAAATAATCCGAGGAAACGGCTGTGAACAGAAACACAATGAACTATCACAATTCTCGTAGTTAAACAGTGGGAGAAATATACTTTGATACAATCACGAGTGTAGTACATATACGAAACTCATTGCAAAAACTTCCCTCCTGTCTTTTTTTCTTTTTGTTTACTTGGATTGGTTTTCTAATGTATGCATAAAGTCATAAACAAGGGTGGCAACAGACCTCAAGATTGAGGTAAGTAGAAGTATGGTTAAAAAAGAAAGATGAAGAATACAAAAAGCAATGAATCTAAGGCTGTAAAAGAATGCAGTAAATGAGAAGCTCAAACCTGTGATTCTTTCTCTCATCAGGCATCCAGTAATTATTCCACCATGTGATGAACTCAATAACACTTACAAGTTGGAGAATAAGAAAAATCCTGCACCATTTATAAAAGTAAAGGCTGTTTAACTAATACAATGCCACGAACGGAAATGGTAATGGAATTTGTTAGCATATCCATTCATCTCAGGGGAAAACGAAACTTCAACCGAATAGGCAGTAAACTTATACGATTGTTTCTTTCTATTGTCAAATTGAACAGCTGATCAGAAACTACAACATAGAAGATTGTTGAATCTTAATAGCCAGTGCGAAGTTTCTGTTGATGGTTTTGCGCAAAACCCAATCAAAATTTGAAGTTCATGCAATGGCATAATTCATGGAATAGGTACACTTGATGCGCTTCAAAACTGGTATAGTCTTCAAAATGTATCAGAAAACCAATTCATATTGACCAATTTGTGGGCACAATATAAGGTGGAAGCATTTGAGTAAAATGAATTTAAAGCTTACCCTGCACCCACACGAGCAAGCTCACCTGTGAGAAAAGAAAAGCAAACATTTAATGTTTATCCATCAAACAAAGTAGGTAAAGGGTCCAATAAAGTATGCGTGAAAAAAGGGAAATAATTAGCTTACCATATAACTGAACAAAATCTGAAGGGACAAAGAATGGAATGATTAGTGAAACAACCAACATAATGAACTTCACAAGCCACCATCTCGAATGCCACATGTTGCGAGTTTCATGCAGCTTGCTTGTACTACATGTCGTTACAAACATTATAAAGAAAAATATCTGCACACAGTGTCAAGGATGCCGTAGAGTACAGAAAAGTCGAAGTGATAAGAAGCACAATAAGCTAATGAAGCACAGTTCCAGGAGTCATCAGTTTTTTTATTTTTATTTTTATTTTTATATCCAACATCTTATTTGCCTTCTCCAACAAACAAGAATGCAAGGGTCCAAGATCTAGTACCTGAGAAAATGCCTTAGACGAACAACTTAAACTACAAAAACCAAAAATTCCAGGTCATACTTCCAGCCTCCAGTTTAAGGAGCATTCAACAATTGTTTACACGAATAACGAAACTTGTAAGTACTGTATGATAAAAAGGATACAAAGCATCCTAAACTTATGCGAAGGACTCCCATTGTTTGAAAACAATCATGTCCCCCAATTCCACAAGCTTTTAGATCTGCAAAAGAAATTCAGACAAAAAATGCAAAGAATAGAACAACATCATTATATTACGCCAAAGAAGAAATAAAAAAAATTCATAGAATAATCTACCAAGTCCAACATTTGCAGAAATCTTAAGCCCTCCATTTCAACCTTGCCCTGTGCCATTCTGGGTCCATTCCCGTTACGGTTACAGTTCCCTGTTCCTAATTGTTTGTAAATGATACTCTCCGGTAAATTGAAAGGTACGCCTTCCATTAATCTATTTGTAATGTTTGTTCTTCAATAAAAATTTGAAATACGATAACAAAACAAAAAACTTCTGAAGATATCCAAGCTGAATAGAACGAGTATACACATCTTACAATACAAGTTCCTTATACGATTTGCCAAAGTTTTGCTTCCAAATCGTGACTGTAGCTCACAAAACCTTATCTTTACTACTTATGATAGCCCAACCAGATCCTTCAACTAGGTGTCTTGCAATAGAGGACCCCATTGCAATCTCAATAAGAAATCTTTTACAATTTTCTCCAGTACAGTAAGTGTTGGACACTGGGTAGGCATTGTTGGTCCATTTCCTAACAAACTAAGCGTTTACGAAATTGGAGACCAAATAGTAGTAATATGGTAGCTGTAATTTTATTGAAGCATAAATTGGAAGCCTCAACGCCTGAGATGAATGCCACGTTTACATTTACAAGTGCTACGTTGAACAGAAATGTAAATGTGTTTTAACTACAGCTTTGGGCTTTTCATCTCAAGCCTCAAATGAAAGCTGTAAAACCTCCAGAATCCTGATCTGATCACATTACTAGTGGCAAGATCGATGATGACAACAGAATCTGGGGCGAGAAGCATTTTATCGAAGATAAAGGAAGCTTATGCAGGCTTCATTTATGGACAAGGAAAAGAATTCATCATACAGAAACTGAAGAGAATGCAATGTTATTTTCAAAATTAAAAACGTAGTCTCTTACAATATGGAGAAGGAATTCTCAACTTACAATGGAGCAGAGGGGAAAGTTTTTGCCCATAATCTCGATCGCACCAAGCAAAAAGATTTGCCAACAAAAAGATAATGCCATACAAATAACGGGCTCGTAAAGATTCCTTCCTTTTTTCCGAGAACTCGACACTCTTCTGCTCCAAAGTTCCAGGAAGTCCATCCCATGGACTAACCTCGGAACTTCTTCTTTTTGCTTCTACTACCCTCACCACAACAGCATCACCAGCATCACCCATCCTACAATTTCATGAGCTACACATTGCCATTTATATTTTCAGAAGTGTGCTAAAAAAGAACATAAAAACACCTTTTTTTCTCACTAGAGAGCAAAGCTCTCACAAGAGAGCAAAGCTCTCACAAAGGTAGAATTTGAGGGTTCCTCAAATACTAATAAGTATGCTAGCATCAGCAAAAAGTGAACAAGAACATAAGAATCCCATGAATGTGATTAAAAACAGATGCATCCAAAATGGGGAGCCTTTCATTTTTCATTCGGAACATGGAGTCTTTCAATGGATGTCTTAAGTTTTTCTACACCTACCCACCAACCAAAATAGAACCTTCTTCACAAAAAATACTTCTATTTCAAAGTTATATCTAAGTAGATTGGTAGAAGCAAGAATCAGTCAGCAATTAGCTGCATTCATTCAGGCCTTTGGGTTTGCCCCAAGTTTTTTTTTAGCGCCCCTTTGCGGCATGAGGTATAGGGAAGAGCTATCGTCCCGCAAAAAAACTAAACTAACAACCTATCGTCCGGCAAAAAAAAAGCTGCATTCACACTTTGTTCATCATTTGAAGTTCAATGTAGGTAAACAACCTTCATTTATCTACAATTTTGAATATGAAAGAGAAATGGGTTTTTGCAGCATTGTCAGAAAGATTGAAAGTTTGAGAGAGGGAGACTCACAAATAGCGTAAAGAAATGAAATTGACAAATGGAAGGGGGAACCTACATTTGTTTTCTGGGTCTGGTTTTTGGTTGAGACTTTGAGATTTTGACACTCCTGAGGAAGAAGAGAGTGATGAGTGACCGAAGGAGCTCTTTGGGCAAAGAGTGTAAACAGACAGCTGTTGAAGCGACAATTTTTGCTTCAGCTGCTGGTGGGCTCATAGCAGTTGGATTCCTAATTTCGTTTGTTGATTTCCCATGTGGGTGTTGGTTGATTTCCCTGTATTTTATTTGAGGATGAGGAAAGGATCTTTGCTAGGCACGCTTACATACCGATGATATGCACAGTCTAAATTAATTGTAATAAGCATTTACACAACCATGAGGAAAACTATTTTTTTCTTTGAGGACTGTAAAAAAGATAATCCCAACGGGTTTTGGGTAATTAATGCCGACATTTAAAAGTTTGCTCCTTTTAAGAGTTTATTGTTTGATCAGTTCAAATAATAGGACTTCTAATAGTAGATGATGCACGGATTAAAAAATAATAAAATACTACTGTAGTAGACAATGCATAAATTAGTTGAGAATTGAGATATACGTAAGTAAGTTCGACAAGAAAACGAAGTTATAATGGAAAAAAAAACTGCCACGAAGAGGCTATTCTTTTCACATTGGAGCTCTGCAAAATGAATGCAAATTCTCAATACAAGGGAGAGTCTAGGGGAGTAGAATGATGGGTTCGACACTGGAACTGATTTCATGCGATTTTTCTTATTTTATTTTGTTATATTTTGCTTTATTTAGTTGTATTTGTTTTGCTTGTTAGGCCTCTGGGCGGCGCAATTTGTATTTGATTTTATCAATACAAGTTGTGTTTACATTATTCGTCAAAAAAAAGTATGAAAAAAGAAAGACCATAAAAACTTTTTCGAAACACAAGTTTAGTACAACCGTGTAGCACATAATACTCTTCTACTAATGACTTGGGATGTGGGAGAGAACAAGTTGTTGAAACCGGAGTGTCCTCACAAACTTTGCACTACGATCGGTTTAAAAATAGACTTACAAGTGAAATGACGGATACTATAAAAGAATTAATTATAATCTTCACTAAAACACCAATTACTTTTATAATAAAAATGATGGAAGAGCATACCGACACATGCAAGCAAAGGAGAGATGCTAAGCAAGCTTAACTGAGACAAACAGAGGAAGACAAAGAAAGTACTCCAGTGGAGCCCTATGGCGCTGACCATTGCTCATATTTTACTACTCCTCTGGAATGCAGTGGGGCCCATATTACGCGTTCTTGTGGGAATTTTTGGTGACCGTTGGAACTTTGGGGGGCGGTGCTCGAGGTAGAATTGATTGTTGTTCTTTTCCCCTCTTCTCTGTTTTCTGAAAATATGCTACCGAAAAAAATTTAAGTAATTCCATGTGTGCTTTGGACAAATTGTTAGGAGTTTTTCTTTTTAACAAAATCATCAATAAAAGATAAGTTGTTTGAACTAAATTCATTGTTTTCTGTTGCATGACGGGTATGGCATCTAGGCAAGTAGTCCAAACATTTCATTTTTTGGCTTGCTCAAAAATACTCAAATGTCAGTAAAAAATTCGTCCAATGACAACCCGCATGATATGCAAAAGCAAGAATTAAGAGAACATCATAACATGCACAAATGCTATTGTGACAAGCATGTGGGACATGTTAAACTTCAGGTAGGGCTAAAAAGATGAACAAAAACTAATTATGACTGCATTATTTTGATTCCGAATCGAGGGGGTTCAATACCTAGAGGTTGTTTTCAATGGAAGGGCTGCGATCGATGTGCACAAAATTTGGGTTTTGTAAAGGCAAAAAGATAGAGGCTGGCGCCGAGTCATGTCTCGATTACTGGGAATTGGGTCGAAGGAGGAGACAATGTGCAACGGTGATGAATCCAGTGGTAGCCGGTATATAAAGTCCGTAGAGGGACAAGTGAAATTAGAGATAGTTTCTCACGTACTTTGTAGTTGGGGGATGTGAGAGGGGGTCTTGAGCTCCCTTCGTACGTACCCTTATCAAGTTATCATCCATACCTCAACAAATTTTACAATTTGAATAATTTACCCATGTAGAGTTTTCAAGCAAAACGTGAATAATTTACACTTAGCTTGTAGCGGTCGGTAGCTTCGGCTACAATTGTGAGTCAAGTATATATTACGTGTTTAGAGCAAATTGATTTGTTTCATAACAACAAAATTACATAGAGAAGAAAGAGAAAAGTGTTTGAAATTATGTGGTGCTATCACATCGCCCCAAGGCCGGCCCAAGGTATTTGGAGGCTCAAGGCGAAATCATGGGATGATGCCCTACATATTTTTAAAATTAAACAACAATAATACATATGTTTATTTATATAATTATTTTGGTCTATATTGAGCATGCCAAATGCTTTGGTTTGGCGGCCTAAGTGGTTGCCTTGTATCCTCCTTGAGCTAGGTTTGAAACACAATAGATACAATTGCGTATCTTGTGTTATTTTTGGCGTAGAAACACATAAAATGAAAGTAATTTGCCAGATTCGAACTCAGACATTAATTGAGGTTTCAAATCACTGAACCATAAGAAGGCATTTGTCTTTAACTACAAACAAAAAATAAATATACTTATTTGAGAAGGAGTCTCCTGTTTTGGGTCCAAATTTGAAGGCTTAAGCTCAAACCTTGACCTCTTGGACTTTGCCTAAGGGCCGGGCCTGCATTGTCCACAAGCTCCACATGTGCATGCTCACAAGAAAGTGCAATATATTTGGCTCCAAAGCTTTTAAGTTGGACGTTTGTAGTGTTATTTTATACGATATGGATCTATCCAGAGGCAGAGCCAAGATTTGAAGGTGGGAGTGACACAAATCAAAAAACTCTACTTTTATGTATGGGAATACCGCCCCTTTCCAATATCCCTTTAATTATACAATTAGGTTTTGTCGTGTATGTTTTTTTTTTTGAAAAAATAAAGGCAAAATGTACTTGGTTCTACTCTATTGTGGTATTCAAATGAAAGCCATTAATTCTTTTTCTGATCAAAGCCGGTGTTTTTTTAAATTGCAATTTATTCAAAATATTAAGTTGTTCGTATACCACGTACTAAATACCTTATCTAACCTCGTTAGTGTAATAAAAAAAAAAAAATCTGTGTTCAAGAGTGTGGTGGCATAACCTGGACACCTCCCTCTATGTGGCTCCGCCAGTACTAGATCGTCCCACTAATCTGGATTCATATGACCGTCTATTTATTGATGATTTGGTATTGCGTATTTGGAGTTTCTTGTTACTAGACCCCTTCTCTTTTCTAGTTGCTTTTCCTCTGTATAGATGAACTGGTTTCAAAGATATTGTTCTTTTAAGTGTGCGTTGTTAGTGGTTTGTATGCATGATTGGGTTTAGGTATTGTCTTAGAGTGAGTGAGTGAGTGAACTTGTAGGGGGTGATGAGTTTGGAATGGGGAAAAATGGATTTGGTGGAAGTTGGCATGAAATGAGGGAAAGTGTACAAGAGAGCCTGAGTAGGAACTGCTCTCACCTCCTTTCACAAGATTCCAAATTTCACTTCCTTTGGGTTGGGGATATTTTCTTTCATTTGATAGATGTTTAAACTACTCCTAAAGGAATGAGAGAGGGGTACCGCTAAGTGACATACGGATGGGACAACTTAAAGGGCATCAACCACTATACTAAGCACTCGCGCTCCTGACGAGAATTGAACCCTCACCTTTTATGTGAAAGATGTGAGAGAGTGCCGTAAGACTACAAGCCCGTTCACAGCTTGGAATACTTGATGTGCTTTTAGTCGAGAGCAGATTTAAGAATTTTCTATAGGGGAATATTACGTTTTATAACCTTAAAGAAAAAACTCATAATTAAGCACAATTGCACTCTTATATAATTAATTTAAACGCACATCCTATTCCAAAGGGAATATAAATAGATGATTCCAAAAGTTCTTAAATATAAGCACAAAAATCTAATAATTCATCACATTTTTTCATGTGCATTGTCGTTGACTCCACAGGGTTCTTATTTTTTTCAATGTTTTGCATAATAGCTTCATTATCAACTCTACGAAAAACATATCTCTCTATGCATACCACCAAGCAATCATTCATGCAACAAAATATTGATCACTCATTATGTTACACAATCAATTCTTAAATAACAAATATTTGATTGTAGCAGTTGCAAATGCTATAATTAATTGAAAAGCCAAGAGCAAGTACACTATTGGAGAAATTTCTTTTGGATAAGAGATTCGGCCAGGGGAATTAATTTTCTCCTGTCAAAATTAGAAAAGGAGTTGTATGAATTCAAAAATTACCATATAAGATAGCAACACTGTTCGCCTCAGTAAATTATATGAGCGTTCAATTCTTGAAGTTGCATGTCAATAATATTGTTGAATAACTATATGCGATAATAATGCAAATTTGTCCTTTCTGAAGTACATGGCTTCTTCCTCGCCTTCGAGCTACAAACATATAAGTCGTGCAGCCCCGTTTGGCTAAATAAGCCAACTGGCTTATTTTTTTTGTCCTTATTCAAATTTTTTTTGTATTTGTTAGTTTTTCAACAATTTTTTGGGGATTATTGCATCATCACGACGAGAGGAATCTAAAAATTAAAAAATTATGATCGAAATCCAATTTTTTTTGAATAAAGACGAAAAATTGGCTTATTGACTTATTTTTGTCTTTATTCAAAAAAATTAGGTTTCAATCGTTTTTTTTTTACTTTTTAGATTCCTCTTGTCATGACGATACAATAATCTCCAAAAAATTGACAAAAAACTAACAAACACAAAAAAAATTTGAATAAGGATAAAAAAATAAGCCAGTTAACCGAACGGGGCAACATGTGAATACCAATTCCATACAATATCATGTAAAGATTCCCATCTAGTCTCTCCTTGTTGTTTGCAGCCTTTTCTTGGATTTTAACCACAGCTAGCTATAAGATTCACAATATCTTGATTGATCTTTCCTTGCAGTAGTGCTAGTGTAACTCATGTGATATACCGCCCTCATCAATTAATCAAGATTGGGTACGAACTCAAAAGATTGTAAACTGTTCAACTATGCATTTGACTCCGCCTTTTGGTCTAGGTTTGAACCATCCCCAAAGATCATCTCAAGAACAGAATCGCTGACGAAAAATATATTGATCAAGCTACAAAAGTGCTATAGTGGGAGGTCCAACATGTATTCCCAACACTTTAGAGATTGTTATTCTTATTTAAAGCCTTGTCCACCTAAAAGCTCTCCAATGCTAAGTGCTTTAATAACTTTTTCCTACTTATTTCTCCCTAATGTATATTATGATGCCCTAACAATATGAGAAAATGTGCTGTTCATTTGTATTCTCAGAAAAGAGAGTTTCATACTAAGGAGAGGAAGAGAGCGGAAATTAAGGAGAAGCTTTAGAGCTTGGATCCGGATCTTCCGTGACCTAGGATTCTCTCCGTGAGGATCGTGTGGGGGAGAGATCTACGAAGAATTGACACATGGATTGCATGCTAAGCATATATAGATGGGTACTTAGTCTACTTTTGTTTGTCATGTTAGAAGAATTCATACTACCCCATTCCGCGCCCAAACTATCAACAAGGGTCTCAACTTCTTTTCCATATGAGTTGAGCCCAAAAAATACACTGCAATTAAATGTAGCAAAAGAATTATTGGGCAAAGCGCCTCGGCTTTTACTTGTTCTACCAAAATTATGTTGGTACACCCCTCACAAATTTCGTTTTTCCCTTTCTTTACAAAATTATGTTCTCTAGATAACATGTGTGTTTTAAAACCAAAGAGGAAGTTTCTGTATTCTAATCCTATAGCAGAGTAGATGTAATACATATTACATATGTATATGTGGAGAGAGAGAGAGAGAGAGAGAGAGAGAGAGAGAGAGAGAGAGAGAGAGAGAGAGAGAGAGAGAGAGATGGGAAATTTATTGGCTAGAAGTTGGATTTAGGTGAGGAGATGCTGAGGTGGATTGGATTGGGGGAGCAAGAGCTCAATCAATAATGCAACACGTAAAATGACTTACGGCAGTTTCGTCGGTAAGTTATTTTCCGTCGACTATGATAAAATATTTTACATGTAAATTATTTTTTTATATTTTGTACAACTAAACAGAAGAAAATAGATAAAATGTTTTCCCATAAACATTTTATGTCGAAGCAAAAGGAATCAAAAGAGTTAAAAAGTGTTTTTTGGGCTAAGCTCAGGACAAAGAATGGAGAGTGCCCTTATGGTAGCTGCGTTCAGTTGGGTATGGGCCTTTTGGTTGGGCATTGTTCGACTAATTCCAATGGATCTCGAGTGAACGTTGCCCCACACAAAAAAAGGGCCCATCTCAGGTCCGCATCACTGGATCACGCGAGGATCCTTCTTTGCAAAATGTTTTCCAAGCTATTTGTCTAGGTTTCTGTTTGTAGGGGTGAAAAACGAGCCAAAAGAGCTAAGCGGGTGATTATTCAAGCTTGGTTTAAAAACTTACGAGCCTAAGAAAATAAGTTTGAGCTTAGCTTATTTATGTGATGAGCCGATTTTAAACGAGCTTTGATCAAACCAAACACGAGTCGATCTCGAGTACCTTGAATTTTTGTACATCTTCAATTAAACTAGCCGAGTAGTAACTTGTTTGGGCTTGGTTTGAAACCTTCACGAGCTTCAAAAAAATTATTCAAACTTGATTTGTTTATGTAACAAACCAATCTTAAACAAGATAATAGATCGTGGCTTTTAACGAACAAATACGAGCTCGAACTCAAGTTGCTTGGTTCGTTTAGCAGCCCTATCTGTTTGCAGTAGTTACACGTATACTGTATTTTGACCCTTTTTCGTTAATCTTTTTCTACACTTTCGTGAGAGAAAACAAAGAAAACTCAAAGGGTTTGTTTGGACGTTGTGAAAAGGAAAAGAAAAGGAAAAAAAGAGGAGAAATGTGAAGAAAATGTATTACTTTCTCTTGTTTGCTTGTACAAAAAAAAAAATGGAAAATGAATTTCATTTGTTTGGCTTCAAGAGGAAAATGGATGGAAATTAAATATTTTCTTTACTAGATTTCTTCATATTTCTTTTCTTTTTCGCTTAACTAGGAACCAAATGACAGAAGAAATTTTTTTATTTACCTTTTCTTTCTTTTTTTCCCTCCATTTTTCTTTGGTTCCAATCAGGGGAAAAGGTAAAAGGATTATCCCAAAATAACAACAGCAAACGGATTGGACGGTTTTATTTGGGTCTTTTTGGGGGCTTATTCAAAGGTTATGGTAAAAATTATGTTCACCATATAGCGTGCAATATGCTATCGGACTACATTCATCTCAAGAAGAAAAAAAGAGATCAGTATTATAGATCAAACTCAATTTATCTAAAGATAAATGCGTCACGATAATGTGTTGGGTTTTATTTATTTATTTATTATTTTTTATATCAGTATGAGTATGATAATGTGTTGGTTAAACAATAAAAAAAAAATTATGTTCACTAACATCCGGTCTTAACATAAGTACTTGTTATTTTCGACAAATTTAAAAAGAGTCCGACTATTGGTACATCATTTGGTGTACACCAAACATACACCACGTTGTGTGGGGTGAATTCCACACAAATGATTGGAATCGTTTAATTTGTTTAATACATTGGTTTTAGAACTCTTGTAAAAAAAAAAAAAAATTAGTTTGGTCTGATAGCGATAAATGATTGATCAGTTATTTGCTCAATTCTCTGAGGATCTATCAAACTGTTAACGATATCCAGCTGAGCTGATCTTTTTTAGAGATCATTGAAAAAAATAATTTGAATAAATTGAACGGCTCCGATCATTGATTTTTGAAATTCCACACAACTCGATGTACATTTGGTGTACATACACTTCTATTTTGTTTTTTTGAATATGACCTACACTTCTATTTGTGTTGTGTATTTATTTGTGGAAAGGTTTGTGGTTTTATAAAGTCTTCTTCAAAATTATCTCATGGAGATAATCCCTTCAGATCAAATAGAAATCGTAACAATCGTTCTCTCACTGGCCTAAATAACATGTGTCCCCACCCAGTTTCTAAAGCTTCCACACCGTAACCTTCCCTGCACCCGCGCTCCCCCTCCCCCCCGACCCCCGCACCTTCGGCCGGCTCTCTCTCACTCTACAGACGAACCAAACTGCAAAGAGAGAGAAGTGAGCTCGCGATCAAAAAAAGGAAGATACCATGACGGAGGCTTCGATAAGGAACAAGCCGGGCATGGCGAGCGTGAAGGACATGCCGCTCCTCCAGGACGGCCCGCCCCCGGGCGGCTTCGCCCCGGTCCGGTTCGCCCGCCGGATCCCCAACAAGGGCCCCAGCGCCGTCGCCATTTTTCTCACCACCTTCGGCGTCTTCTCCTGGGGCATGTACCAGGTCGGCAAGGGCAACAAGATCCGAAGGTCCGTATTTCATCTCACCCACATCTTCCCTTCGTAGCATTATTATGCAATAGGGAAAAGAATGTACTGTACTGTGTTATTATTATTAGTATCTGATTGGAGTGCTTTGTTTCCTTGAAATTAGGGTGTTTTATTTGCACATCAGGATCTCTTGGACAGTTGGTTGTCAATTTGGGTGTTTTTAGTTCTATAGAATGAACCCTAGTGTCGGATCGCTAACAATTGGTGTTAAGGAGGGTTTCAATTAAGTCTTTATCACATTCAACATTGCACCCACACGTCTGTTTAGAGCGGTCGCAAGTAGTGACATTGTGTAACCAAATGCATGGGGCATCCTGGGACGAACAATCCCTCCCTCACGATGAGGCTCACTTGACTCAAAACCACTTGTCGGATCGTTTTTTTATCATCTCTCCTAAAATCAATTGGTGTTAGGGAGGGTTTCAATGAAGTCTTTTATGACATTCGACATTGTACCCGCAAGTTTGTTTTTAGGGCGGTCGAGGAGTGGCGTTGTGTAACCAACCATGGGGGCCCTTTGGGCCCAACACCTAGGAATGTGGGAAATACTGCAGATTTTAAACTGTGTTCGTATGTGTATCTGAAAGAGTGCAGTAATTCCTTTAATTAGTGTCATTTATTTGCATATCAGGATTGAGGCTCTTGGTTGTAACATTTGGGTGCTTTTAGTTTTATAGAATGAATCCTTGAAATGTGGAAAATCCCGCTGATTTCGACTGAATTGGTTTGAGTTTTTAGATCATTGGCTCCTTCTGTATATAATTTGTATGTGGATTGTATTTATTTTCCATAAGCTTGCTACCTGTAGATGATGAAGCTTGTGGTGCATGACCATTTTCTATTGTCCAAGTGTTGACTTAAGTTCGTTGCACTTTGATTGAAATTGAACCTTGGTTATTGGTTGCGTGCAATCGCGATGTTGATTTACAATATCAGGCTGAGTACAGCTTTGTAGAATGAAAGGGTTTCATTTCTCATTGTCTTGTTTAAAATCTAGCCAAATAATCTCGAAGTCAGTAAATCTTTTAGGTTTTGCTTGGCCTACCAAATTAACTATTGCAGCTACATATATGTCGATTCATGTTAGTTGTTGGTGTTGATAGATGGCACTAGAATATGGAGAGTTGACGCCTCCTTCATAGTATGAGGTGTCAAAGATGGCATACACAATTTGATTATGAGAACCAAATGATATTTTGCCTACTGGTGTATTCCGTGGATGATTTAGAAGAGTAAGCTCAATTTTGTCCACAGTAGCATTAGTAATATGTTGTTGGCATCTGGAAAGCTATTTCGATTTACGTATTGGGGAAATTATAACATATGAAGGAGTAACGATGAAATGCATTTGTATTATATAAGCTACATAAGTCATTTCATTTTAAGTTGCCAAAAGGTGGGGCAGCCTTTGTACAGTTGGCATGTATGTAGCATTTGCAAAATTATGATCTCTGAAGTCCACAAAGTAAAAGGGGCATCCATGTGTAGGCACACATTGCAGTGTACCCACAAACCAATGGTTCTGATTCATGTGGTACCTGTTGTGGCGTAGTACTCTTAGATTTCCATTGTGGCCTACCTTGTGCGGTGCTCGTTGCAGCCAGCCTTATGAAGTCGCCACTTGTTTAATTAATCTTCATGTTTGATTAACCATCTTGGGTGATACAAGCTGTAAATGCATACTGGGAAAGTGGGAGAAGGATCATATGCTTTAATACGAAGTGACATTAAAACCTACACGAAGGAGTGATCATATGGTCGTAGCATCTAACCATTTGTGTGGGGCTGCGGTTGCATTAATTGGGCACACAACCGCAAGATTGCGATTCACCAAAAGGTTTCCAAAAACCAAAATGAACAAGGCTATGAGAATCAAACTTTACCTTCAGTCTGAAGGCTTGTTTATCTTCCACCTTCAGTCAGATTCAGTTCTCCAACTTTCCTTTGCTCTTCATGGCATCCTGGACTTTTGCTTGGATGAACTATAGATCTCATGTTATCTTTTAGATCTAGAGATTCATGGCCCTTTTTTTTTCTTTTCACAAACTGATATAGAGATTGATACTCTCACTTGCTCACTTATTGCTTCCAATATTTTTCTCGCACTAGCTCTCAAGTGTTATGAATGTGGTGTTTTGCAGTATTTCATTATGATCGTTGATGAAAATAAGGTGAACCTAGAGCCCTGTTTATAGGTTTTTAGATTTTAAAAGTTATATGCAACAATGTATATTGTAATTGTTTAAGTCCATGATAAATACCTGAAAATTGTAAAACATCCTGATGCGTGCTTATCTGATGAAGTCAGATAGTTTCGGATGCACACATTTTCTCGATCAATTGGCCGTGGAACTGATTATGCGGTCACACAATCTAATCACACTGCAGTCTCTTCAGCTGGTACCTCTCGATCATGCATCCGAGTCATCTAATCATTCGACCGCACCATGAATGGTGTTGCTGTGTATTCTCTTTTTTTTTTTTTGGATCCGCCGCATCCACGTTGCTGTGTATTCTCATTACACGAGGAAATTGGCTTTTAACCCCTAGGGATATAAAGGTCACTCCGAGGTCAATGTTAAATTATTTGTGCATGAAAACTAGTTCTAAGGTACTCATGAGATCCTGAATCTATCCAAACTTGCAACTTAGCCTCCAGAACCTTTATGGAGCCAAAATGGGGTTTCGACATTGTTTCACTATGTTTCTGTTTGAGAAAAATTGAAAACCAAACCGCCAATTCTTGTCTACGAATCCCCAACCTGTTGTCCTTGAAAGTGTGCCTTTTTGGATGTCTCAAGATCACCACAGGAGACTCGAAGGAGCCAACTCCGCAACTGTCTAACTCACAAGAAATTCCTTTGGAGTTTGTCCAACCTTTTAGCAGCCAATCTGGGAATATACAACAGCCAGAGAATTTTGATTAGTGCGATTGTTTGCTTCTGCTCTCTTGCTCCTTTTTTGAGTTCCTTGGGTCAAAGTTCATTATGGTGATAATTTCTGCATGTGGTTGTCGCTAATTTATGATTGTCACTTTCCTCAGTCAGGCCTGCTGTTGTTGGTGTCGTTCATTCATGCAACTGCACAACCCTTTTGTTGCTACCATAGCAATAGTCATAATCATAATCTGAGTGATATAAAGTGATAAACAGATAATAGGTATCGTGACTTTGTTTCCTCTGATGTTGTTTTGTCATGTTGTAGAGATAGTGAAATGAGAACCTGGTTAGTTTCTTTCCTCTGCTGTGTATTTTCTTTCATTGTCTCTAGTCATTGGGAAAAAATTCTAGTGATAAGGAAATACTTTTGGATTAATGATGCACTCTCTTATTATTTTATTTTGTGTATATGTAATAAAGTTATTGAAAAGGCATTAAGGGGATGCCACCCATGTAAATAAGAAGGCGAAGAACCAAAGGCGAAAAGCTGACAATATCACAATACCAAAAGTGACCGAACAATGAATAGAGCTTGTACACCTCTCTAAACGCTAAAAATATCTGACATGTCAAGGAATTGATCAAGATGATGCACTCTGTTATGTTCCTCTTAAGTTGAAATCATGATTGATGTATTAATGAGGTCCATAGCTTTCTTATTTGGTTGGAATACTTTCTAGTGTCATTCAGGTATTGTTTTCTTAATTTTGTATCTCATATGCATTTAGGGAGATCAAGGAAGAAAAATACGCTGCACGCAGAGCTATACTGCCCATGCTTCAAGCTGAAGAGGATGAAAGGTAAGGTTCTTTTCCGGTGACCTCTGCCGTCCTACATCTCTCCAACATTTCATTTCACTCTGGTAAGTTAAGAATTTACTTTCCTTCTGTTTTCTTTCTTTAGATTTGTTAAAGAGTGGAAGAAGTATCTTGAAGAAGAGGCCAGAATAATGAAGGATGTGCCAGGTTGGAAAGTAGGCGAGAATGTCTATAACTCTGGAAAATGGATGCCTCCTGCAACTGGTGAGCTCCGTCCTGATATATGGTAAGATGGTTATTTTGGCCACAATGGTGCTTTTCTTAGCCGAAACACTGTCTGTTTCCCCTTCTTGCATTTTTCTTGGTCTCTGTGACGTTGTCCTTCAAGGTGAATAAAAATGTATGTGATAACATTGTTCACATGTAGAGATATGATGAGATTTCTGTTAGTGATACCATTGGGTTCTTTTCTATTTACCTTAAAGTTTAGGACTATGGTCCTTGTTTGTGGCATATGTTACTGGACCAATGGGATGATAATCAATCTACCGCTACTATGGCATGATAAACCTTCTTTTGTACTTAGCTTTCTATTATAAAGATGCCAGGCAGTTTTCTGATGGGTTTTAGTTTTCGTTCGAACCTTGCTATTTCTCGTCTTGGTAACAATGAGTCAAAATGCTGCTCGCATGTATCTTTGTGATTAAAATTTTTCGGGACAATTGGTTGTTTGAAGGCACGGTTCATGTTATTATTGGTGTGTGCAATGCCTCTAGAATGGATATAATGGTGCAATGTCTTCGTTTAAAGCAAAATGGCAGAGGACATAGTACTGTGAAAACTCTATGGAAGTGTACTTTGTTTGCTGCATGTAGGGCGACTACTCACAATAGGGGATCCAATTTACGAGGTTGGCTCAAGTTCATACTTTAGTTCAATTCCAGTCAATCACTATCCGTCTATGTCTCATGGTAGCCACTGTTGTGATTGGGATACTAGTTTTATAACGGTGGGTACTGGTACGGAAATCCTTGGCTGTTTTGGAATATGCTAAACTCCGTAAGTTACGAATGTGCTTGGACCATGCCACCAACAAGAAGAATATCATATATGGTGGCTGATTCAACTAAATCATTGGTACCGTTAGTATTCCGCTATGCCTTGAGTTAGGAGATGGGACATGGTGATGTTGGAAGGTCAGTGACTGTACTTGTATAAACAAAACAGCAAAGTGGCTAGGAGGGATTGATCATTTGAAAAGGAGTCAAATTTGTAACCCTCTCGATCATCCCTGAGTGTATTTTTATTTTCGCTGGAAGAACAGTGTAGTTCAATTGGGTGGCAATAAACTTGTCAGTCAAGTCTTGACCACCACCGACTCCCTAACCCTCTCGGCCTCCTGACATATATTTTATGATTGTATTACATTTCCTGACAAGAATAAAGAACTTGGTGGCAACCCTCTATCAGGCTCTGCAACCTTGATTTATTCGTTAGATTTTATTTCAGGAATTTCTTCTGATTCAATTCTCTTGGCTTCATCATCCGCAGTTCATTCTGACCGTAATCTCTGTTCTCCTTGCATTCTGGTCACTAGTCAAGCTCTTCAGTCCATTACATTCAGGAAACTTATTACTTTGAGACAATGCCCTCCCTTTATCGTAAATCATGTGCAACTTTTCCAAATCCTCCGAAGTGTCGCGTATTTTTTGGTTTCAATCAGATCCAATAGTCAAGTTTCTTAAGGCCAGGAGACAGAATAGTCCAGATGGATTTGATAAGGTGATGGGGCGGAGTTTGTACTCATTCCAAGTTGCTTCGCGAGTGGAAGTTCGGGCATTGTGTGGTTGCTAGGCTAGATGTTACTATATTCCCATACATAAGTTGGTGGAATTGTAAGAGAGTACCATGACAGCATCTGCGTGTGCAACAGAACAGTTTTTGGTGTGCAGAGAATTGATTTCATGGCAAGCAATTTTTTCCTCTTTATTTCCTGTACAAGAGAGAAGCTCTTTTTATTATAATATTATCATCGTAGTTAATAACATGTGAAAGATCTTAGCTTCGGTCTTGGTATAGGTGCGGTTCATCGTAGTTAATAATGTGTGAGATCTTAGCTTCGGTCCTGACATTGGTGCGGTGGGGTCTTCTATAGATAGTGATGCGGTGCGACTGAGCAATACTTCCTGTCGGAGTGATGGATATCATACATGCGCTTCTATTTTGTGTACCAAAAAATAACATGAGAGAAAATGTCCACATTAAGTGTCAGGAAGACCTTTACTTGTAAGTCCAGCCCAAATGAAAACTTACAACCTGTAGGACTTTGGCCAAGTGAGAATGGCCAAGTGAGAATGAGAAATTAGAAAATCAACCGGTGCTTGTCTTCTATGAGCTTACATGTTTGAATTTCGCGGAGGCCACCTCGGTGCTATTAGAGGGTTTGCCTAGTCGTTAACTTTAGGGTTTTAGAATTACTTTCTTTGTCCGGATGGACGGATTTAATTGTCCCTAGTTTTATTCTAACTGGCTAAAAAACGGGTTATATATTTGAATTCGTAATGAATTAGATCTCGATTAGTAAAACATTATAAATTGAAAGATATAATTGATTGAAAAATGACACAAACTTTAAAAAAAGTATTAAATCCAAACGGAAGAAGTAGTTGATGTGCGCACAAGCTGGCCAATGTCGAGTTATCCAAAAAAGAAAGAACAGAAATTGAACATAACTTCTCTATAATGACTTTTGGCAAATTCAACTGGATCTGTCCCCTCAAGCACTGCAATCTGATTGCACCTGACATTCCAAAACCTCAGAAAACCGACATCATCGGCGGTTGAAACCGCAACAGCAGGTCCTCGAGAATCACCTTCGCGGCGGAAAAGTTTAAACGCATCCGCTGCTCTTTCGGAATCGGTCCGCTGGATCTCTGCCCGGAGCCTCGTCACTTTCTCCTCCGCTTGTCGCTGCTTAGCACGCACTTCTTCAATCTTCTTTGAAGCACTTGTGTGTACCGGATCAAGATGAACCGCACCATCACTGTGGAAGCTGTCAATAAGTTAGTGATCTCATTCTTTGCGGCAGTGACCGCCTTCCTCGCGTCCTTCGCCTGAGCCTCGAGCGCCACTCTTCTTTTCGCTGGTAGACACTGTTCCTTGTAATTAATAATGTCATGATATGGAATTGAGAATAAATTCTTTACACCGCCTGTGTAAAATATTTGTTTTCTCCAAATTAATTGTATTACGACACATGTCAAAATAGTGGCTCTAATTAATAAAACATGGCAACGTGGCGCCATGCAATTGATTTGGAGGAAACAAATGTTTACGCCGACGGTGTAAAGAATTTATTCTCTATGGAATTTGATTTGTTTCCTAATGTGATAATTACCAAATATAATTTTTTTTTCATTTTTCATTTTGATCGATTTACTTACTCTCCATAATTACCTGTTTCCCAAACTCTCCCTCCCTCCAACTATTCTACTCTTTCTATATCTCTCTCCCACTCCCTAACGTTTTCTCACTCATGATTATTTAAAAAGCAATATTATGAATTAACCAACAAATAAGGACAATATTACAATAATTTTCACAATAAATTGAGGTATTACATATTATCTATACTATCGGCGACAATGGAGAGAATATTATCTATACTTATATATTAAAGCAAATGTATGGTCTTTTAGTGGGGAGGCCTCGGATGTGACACGTGTACATGAACCTATATTTATAAATTTCTTGATAACAAATGGAAAATTATATTTGGTACAAGCAATGTGCAATTATTGTAGAAATCAATCTTTTTCTACAATCTTTCCAAAATTGCTCTCATTGTGATTTAAATTGACCAGTGCGAAAATGGAAAGTAGATTCAAATAT
The DNA here is from genome assembly GCA_014282245.1 of Rhododendron simsii. Classification (NCBI taxonomy): domain Eukaryota; kingdom Viridiplantae; phylum Streptophyta; class Magnoliopsida; order Ericales; family Ericaceae; genus Rhododendron; species Rhododendron simsii. Next base: position 7,939,440 of record CM024961.1, on the reverse strand, counting down.
CTTTGTTTTTGCCCTTTATAATTAAACTAACTAATCTCTAAATAAGAACCATTTCAAGATAGCTATCCTAGAATGTATCTAAACGAAGTAGGAAATAATGACTTTTTTTATTATTGTAATTTGGAAATAATAACTAGACTATACCTTTTTTACCCTTTGAACGGGCCTAGCATAGAGGTCATTTGATTTATCATTCCTAAAACATTTGCCATTCGATAACCCATTAAAAGATCATTTGTACCCATTACTCGGCCAATAAAATCCCTTGATTTAAGGACATTACATGAAGGAAAAATATATCATTCATTAATTGTCAAAAAGTTTTCAATTTTCTCATTTCTATTCACAGAAAGAGCCTAGAAATTTGACAGCCTATGATCCACAGTATGTACAATTATACATTCCTCAAGTCATTTATGGTCTTTTTAAGCTATTACTATTTTGTAGCGAATGGGAAATGGTGCTGTGCAGTGGTGTGCACAACACGGTACTATGCACCTCACTACACAGCACCAACCCGAAGTCTAGCACTGCCATGATATTGGATGTTTCGATGGCTTTCATTTTCTTTTTTCTGTATATGCAAAACTAGCTCTCTCACATTATGAAGACCCAAATAATTGGTTAGTGTTTTCGTTCTCTAATTTTTAATTTTTAATTTTTATATTTGACACATGAATTATTTTTTTTTGGTACATTTGTTTTATTTTTCAGATTGTCCTGGCTACATTTTGTTATATTAACCTGTATAAATTCATTCAAAACTATTCTAACATTTCTAAATTGGCCAATCTTGACTTAAGAGAGCAAAAAATTCAATTGAGGGTTTTGGAGTTAGTTAGTATGCGCACAAGCTAGCCAATGTCCGGTTATCCAAAAAAGAAAGAAAAGAAATTGAACATAACTTCTCTATAATGACTTTTGGCAAATTTTTTGTGAGGCCAAAAGTCTTGGGCCCAACGACATCAAGGGTGCACTTCCTAGTTCCTACTTCCTTCTTGGCTACCAGTATGCGCGTGAAGTTAGGAGTTTAAGGTGCTAATCTTATTATTAGAAGAAAACAGACTTTTGCTGATCCAAAAAAAAAAAAAAAAAAAACGAAGGTAAATTTTTGAGGATTAGATAGGGAATGAAAGTCGGTTATGTTGTTTCACAAGGTCATTTTTGTTTTATGTGGCGTTTATAGGGGAAAATAACCTTAGGAGGCGATTGTTGGGTGGCGAGCCAAAAAAGAAAAATAAAAAGAAAGAATGTATTTGTATGTGCGTGTCTAATTGCTTGGTGCATATGTGAAGAGAATCACGATATGCACCAAGCTAAAGTATCAATCTCGCCGCGACTGTCATCATTGCCTTCACCGCTATTGCTACTGTTGAAACTACAATACTGCCGCTCTATTTAAACCCAGCGGAAGCCGTTGTTGCTCAATATCCACCATAGATTGGTTGTGGCCTTCAAAAATAAAGGGAAGGAAGGAGATCTTAGTCTCATTCCGAGAAATGGAACATGAAAGGGCAATGATCAACAACTATATGTGAATCTGAGCCGTTTATTGCCCTTCCATGAATACTTTTCATGTGTCATACCATTCCCTTTTTAACATGGCAAGAGCTCACAACCTCACTTTTACATATAAAAGACTCCCCAATATATGTGATAAAGCTACTCCCCAAAGAAAAACCAAATTATTTAAACCAAGAAACTTTGCTTGAACCCCTAACATACACCGGAAGTGCCCTTGTAATCAGAGCCTTATTTGAGAGAAATAAACGTCGTCAAAACTATCAAAAATATATAGTTCATTGAATCATTGATTTCTGCAACACGCACATCAATTATGATTGCGAATCTTTATTTAACTTATTGAGAAATCAATCATAAAAACAAGAAAAGGAATCATGTCCAAAAGTTTAACTTCTCCCAAGTATGGTTATCCTTGCTGAGATAGAAACCATCTAGTCTTGCTTCCCAATAGCAATCGTAAAAACCTGACAGGTTTGCACAATAACCATTTATTCTCCTATCGTAAACCGCGAAACTTCTGAATTTGGAACCCCACTTAAAATCACAGAAGAAGAGAGTGGTTCCGATAAAGTTCGGCGTGAACGTCCAATTGAATTCTTGACCATTGTCGAGAAAGTGCATTCCAAGATTGTTGTCTTTGGATTTACAATGAATCTGCAATGAAGTCGGGTCCTTTGGAACGCGGCTGATGATATGAACCACAATATCTTTCCTCGCATAAGCGAGGTGAGATATTGTTAACAAGGCTAAAAGCATGGAAACTGGAATTACTGGACTCATCATGTATTGAAGAAGGTGGTTAAGAGTGATGTTTATATACACCTATTAGGGGCTATAGCAATAATTTTTTCCCCCTTTCGTGAGGGGATTTTGGAGATAAATTACAGATATTGTTGATGTTGAGAATCAATCTGCATTAGACCAAATTGTCTATATAGGGTAATAGAGGATACTGTAATTCTCCAGTTGGTAAGTCTGGGTTAAATTGTATGCACGATATTTTATTTTATTTTATGTTTAATATAAGCCAATAAACCACACAAAAATATCAATAAGAACCAAAATCAACATAGGATAAAGTACAATTCGCACTCCTACACATTATACTTGAAAGTTGTTGTGATCACTTTCTTCCCTGCACTTAAAAATATTTTACTTGTCAAGCCTTCGCATTTTCTTTGAAAGTATATATCAATGTCTCCTTTGCTGTTTGATTTTTTTTAGAGAATATATGTAGAGTCCTGTAAATCTTGTTAATTTGATTATGATATCCTTACCGCATGGTTTTTTCGCGCATTTGTACCGCATGGCTACTGGGGCCCACTTCGGATCCCAAAAATAGAGAAAAATATCGATAAATTTTAAAGTAATGTTTTATGGGGCTCTGTAAAAAATTAGATCCAATAGGTATATCGGTAAATACTTTTTTTGGATTCGTAGGAGCAGAACTACTCAACTATTCAATTTTGTCCCTATGAATTCAGGAAAAAGACTTAGCGATATTCATTGTAGCTGATTTTTTTACAGAGTCCCATAAAACATTATTTTAAAATTTATAAATATTTTTTTTATATTTTTGTAGGACCCGGAGTGGGCCCCACTATCTGTGCAGTACAAATGCGCGGTAAAACCATGCGGTACGGCTAGACTTTTTGATTATTACTTTACTTTTGATTAATTATGTCAATGATATGGAATTTGATCAGTTTCCTAATGTGATAATTACCAAATATAGAAAACATAATTTTTTTTTCATTTTGAGTTTGATTTACTTACTCTCCCTAATTACCTGTTTCCCATAACTCCCACTCTACTCTCCAACTATTCCACTCTTTCTATATCTCTCTCCCACTGGGGGGAATACAGTAACAACTTGGAACGAGTACAAACTCAACCACATCTAGTTTTGAAGAACAAAAGAGCCTCCTCGATTGAATTTTTTTGCTCGTTTTAAGTCAAGATTGGTCAATTTAGAATGTTTGAATAGTTTCGAATGAGTTTATACGGGTCGATATAAGAAAATGTAGCCCGGACAATCTGAAAATTAAATAAAACAAATGTACAAAAAATACATTTGTCAAATATAAAAAAAGTTTTTAGAGAACTAGAGCATCTCCAACGGAAGATGTCAAATCTGTCGTGGAGCTTGCAACGGTAATATTTGACACTAATTGACAATCCAACCCAGATGCCTTCTTTTAGGCCAAATCCTATGTGGCTTCTGACATGGATGAAGGGGGGAGGAAGCATGCCAACTTTGACTACCTACACCTTGCCTGTCAAAATTTCAAAAAAATGACATTAAAGAAATAGAATTTGGCATAAGGGTTGGAAAGGAAGATTTTGATGTCAAATTGGAGATGCCAAATTGCCACGTCAGTCTTCAAAAAAAATTTGACATCCCCAATTTGACATCAAGGGTTGGAGATGCTACATTAACCGATTCGAAACATCCAATATCATTGGTCTTCATAATGTGAGAGTCATTATTTCCAAATTCCAATTGGTCATTATTTCCAAGTGCAAATACTGAAAAAAGAATATGAAAGCCATCGAAACATCCAATATCATTGCACCACAAAATAGTAATAGCTTGAAAAGAACAACATCACCATAAATGACCTGAGGAATGTATAGTATAGTCATTATTTCCAAATTCCAATAAATGAAAAAAAGTCATTATTTCCAACTTCGTTTAGATACATTGCAACGAGGATGGCCTAGTTTGTTGTGTTTGCTACCTAACTTGTCATTAAATAGGTTTTATAAACATTTATAACTAGTATAGAGAATAGCTTATAAACACAACTCATTTATGTGAGTATATTTATACACCTAATTAGTTTAAGTATAAAGGGAAAAAAGGATATTTGAATCTACTTTCCTTTTGCACTGGTCAATTTAAATCACAATAAGGGCAATTTTGGAAAAACTGTAGGAAAAGATTGATTTCTACAATAATTGCATTGCTTTTACCGAATATAATTTTCAATTTGTTATCAAAAAATTTAAAAATATCGGTGCCACGTACACATGTCCCATCCAAGGGCCTCCCCACAAAAAGACCATGCATTTGCTTTAATATATAGATAATATGAGATACGTCAATTTATTGTGAAAACTGAAAATTATTGTAAAGTTGTCCTTATTTGTTGGTTAATTCATAATATTGCTTTTTAAATAATCGTGAGAGTGAGAAAACGTTAGGGAGTGGCCCAGTGGGGGACTTCGGGTTGGTGTTGTGCAGTGAGGTGCACAACACCGTGCTGTTAACCTCCGAGCTGTCGGATCGTGTATTTGACAGCTCGGATCTCATCTTGGCAACCAACGATCGAAAGCCATTCATTGCCGAGATGAGATTCGAGCCGTTGGATGCACGATCCGACGGCTCAGAGGTGCGCAACACGGTGTTGCGCACATCACTGCACAGTACCATCCCTCAAGTCATTCCGATACATAAGTTGGTGTAAATCTAGAGAGTACCATGAGCATGCATCCGCCTGTGAAGTAGAAGAGTTTTATGGAGAGAATTGATTTCATGGTAAGCAATTTTTTCCTCTTTATCTCCTGTATACAACGGAGAAGCTCTTTGTAGCATGACATTATCGTCGGATGCAGTTAATACCATGGGAGCAGGGCGGACCTAAGTGGGGGCACGGGCTCCCATTCGAACGCGAGCCTCCATTCTAAATTAAAAATTTTTAATTTTTTTTTGAATAAATGTGCTAATTAATATATAAACATACACACTTGCATATATCTCGAAAATACACATATAAAATTAGTTTTATACTTGAATTTCATCAATATGGTGTATTTATACTTACAAGCTGTTTGTCTATTTAGAGTTATTCTTTCTTGATTCTTTTTATTTTTAACCGTATGAGAGAAATATTTTTAAAATAAAGTCATTAACAAAATTAGCTCAATCATTCTAAAACTTGTCGATGTTCATTTAAAACAAACTTTAAAAATTTTGTATGAGATTTTGTGCTCATTTTTACCTAATTTAACTTAAAGTATGAGTTATAAACTTTTGTAGTTAGTAATGCATGTCTTAATTTTGTACGATCTTACCGTGGTTGATTAAAAAAAAAACTTTCGCCATTATGTTTAACAGGTGCCCCCACCAGGTTATATTCTTGGATCCATCTCTGCATAGGATAGATCTTAACTTGGGTCCTAGCATACTTGCAGTGAGGTCCCATACAAATAGTGGTGTGGTGTAACAAGACAGTAGTCACTCGGGGAGATGACGAGTATCATACATGCACTTCCATTTATGTGCCAAAAAATAACATGGGAGAAAATGTCAACGTTCAGTACATTCGGTATCAGGAAGACCTTTACTTGTATATGTCTACCCCAAACGAACATAACTTCAGCCCCAGAGGGTTTGGTCAAATGGAAATGAAAAAGCCAACGAGTGTTTGTCTTTTATGAGTTTGCACGTTTGAATTTCATGAAAGTCAAATATTCTGAACCTTGGAGCCGTTGGAGGGTTCGTCTTGTCGTTAACTTCGGGGTCTTGAAATTAATTGAAATGTGCGCAAACTGGCCAATGTTCAATTATTAAAATGAAAATCAACATAACTTCTCTATGATGACGTTTAGCAATTTTTTCATGATAGTTCCCTCAAAAATTCTCACTTCACCTCGAAATTCTCACACTCCTACCAATTTTCTTACTTTTTCGCTAAAATTTCCCAGACTTGCAAAATTTCCACACTTTTGCAGTCTCAGACTTCTACTTAAATAGTTAAATATCATCACGCTTGTACTGGGGCAAAACAATGTTAAATAAGTCCAAAACTTAGGACCTAATTGTAACGATCTGCGTCAGCTGATCTGCTAATTCATTTTTTTGATTGGCAAAAGATTAAATTTTATTAAAAAACGGAGAAAGGAGAAATGGATCTAACAAAGAGTTGAAAAATATACCAAAAGGACAAAACCCAAACCATCCAATTGGGTGGCAATTGGGTTAGGAAGTATTGCTTAGTCGCACCGCATCACTATCTATAGAAGACCCCACCACACCTACGTTAGGACCGAAGCTAAGATCTCACATGTTATTAACTACAATGAACCGCACCTATGTCAAGACCGAAGCTAAGATCTTTCACATGTTATTAACTGCGATGATAATATATTATAATAAAAAGAGCTTCTCTCTTGTACAGGAAATAAAGAGGAAAAAATTCCTTGCCATGAAATCAATTCTCTGCACAAAAAAAACTGTTCTGCTTCACACGCAGATGCTGTCATGGTACTCTTACAATTCCACCAACTTATGTATGGGAATATAGTAACATCTAGCCTAGCAACTACACAATGCTGGAACTTCCACTCGCGAAGCAACTTGGAATGAGTACAAACTCCGCCCCATCACCTTATCAAATCCATCTGGACTATTCTGTCTCCTGGCCTTAAGAAACTTGACTATTGGATCTGATTGAAACCAAAAATACTTGACACTTTGGAGGATTTGGAAAAGTTGCACATGATTTACGATAAAGGGAGGGCATTGTCTCTAAGTAATAAGTTTCCTGAATGTAATGGACTGAAGAGCTTGACTAGTGACCAGAATGCAAGGAGAACGAAGATTACGGTTAGAATGAACTGCGGATGATGAAGCCAAGAGAATTGAAGCAGAAGAAATTCCTGAAATAAAATCTAACGAATAAATCAAGGTTGCAGAGCCTGACAGTGTGCTAGTATGTTACTTTAAAAAACTGGCACAGTTTTGGGGAACAAAAGTAAAGGTACACTTCCGTTTTCTGACAGCAGACGGAGACATAAACCTGTGTCCGACCATCTTTCATATAATGTAAGAAATACTAGTTACTTTTTGGAGGAGACTTCCTTGCTAAAGCTCTATTCCTGGCATTCTCTACCAAGGTGCTGCCAAGTGGCTAACGCTTGCTCAAGTGGGCTTGTTTTGAATGTCAACTACAGCCGAGCAGGTGATGCAAGACTGTTGAGAACGGAGCAGTTTTTCTTTTTCCTTCAGGTGAATGAGCAGATGATGCGAGACTGTTGAGAACAGAGCAGTTTTCTTTCTCCTTCAGGTGAATGAGCAGATGGTCTGCTTGAAACCACCAATGAATCGTGTGACTGACAGCTTATTGCTTTCAGTAGGGCTCAGATCAAACTCATCTAAACTTGAGAGAGGCCATGTTGATCAGCCGCTTCAGTGAAACTCTCCAACTGGTAGACACTATTATGGACAAACTATGTAGAGGGTTGCCACCAAGTTCTTTATTCTTGTCAGGAAATGCAATACAGTGATAAAATAAATGACAGGAGGCCGAGAGGGTTAGGGAGTCAGTGGTGGTCAAGACTTGACCGACAAGTTTGTTGCCACCCAATTGAACTACACTGTTCTTCCAGCGAAAATAAAAATACACTCAGGGATGATTGAGAGGGTTACAAATTTGACTCCTTTTCAAATGATCAATCCCTCCTAGCCACTTTGCTGTTTTGTTTATACAAGTACAGCACTGACCTTCCAACATCACCATGTCCCATCTCCTAACTCAAGGCAATACTAACAGTACCAATGATTTAGTTGAATCAGCCATCATTTATGATATTCCTCTTGTTGGTGGCATAGTCCAAGCACATTCGTAACTTAAAGAGTTTATCATATACCAAAACAGCCAAGGATTTCTGTACCAGTACCCACCGTTATAAAACTAGTATCCCAATCACAACAGTAGCTACCATGAGACATAGACGGATAGTGATTGACTGGAATTGAACTAAAGTATGAACTTGAGCCAACCTCGTAAATTGGATCCCCTATTGTGAGTAGTCGCCCTACATGCAGTAAACAAAGTACACTTCCATAGAGTTTTCACAGTACTATGTCCTCTGCCATTTTGCTTTAAACGAAGACATTGCACCATTATATCCATTCTAGAGGCATTGCACACACCAATAATAACATGAACCGTGCCTTCAAACAACCAATTGTCCCGAAAAATTTTAATCACAAAGATACATGCGAGCAGCATTTTGACTCATTGTTACCAAGACGAGAAATAGCAAGGTTCGAACGAAAACTAAAACCCATCAGAAAACTGCCTGGCATCTTTATAATAGAAAGCAAAGTACAAAAGAAGGTTTATCATGCCATGGTAGCCATAGATTGATTATCATCCCATTAGTCCAGTAACATATGCCACAAACAAGGACCATAGTCCTAAACTTTAAGGTAAATAGAAAAGAACCCAATGGCATCACTTACAGAAATCTCATCATATCTCTACATGTGAACAATGTTATCACTTACATTTTTATTCACCTTGGAGGACAATGTCACAGAGACCAAGAAAAATGCAAGAAGGGGAAACAGACAGTGTTTCGGCTAAGGAAAGCACCATTGTGGCCAAAATAACCATCTTACCATATATCAGGACGGAGCTCACCAGTTGCAGGAGGCATCCATTTTCCAGAGTTATAGACATTCTCGCCTACTTTCCAACCTGGCACATCCTTCATTATTCTGGCCTCTTCTTCAAGATACTTCTTCCACTCTTTAACAAATCTAAAGAAAGAAAACAGAAGGAAAGTAAATTCTTAACTTACCAGAGTAAAATGAAATGCTGGAGATATGTAGGACGGCAGAGGTCACTAGAAAAGAACCTTACCTTTCATCCTCTTCAGCTTGAAGCATGGGCAGTATAGCTCTGCGTGCAGCATATTTTTCTTCCTTGATCTCCCTAAATGCATATGAGATACAAAATTAAGAAAACAATACCTGAATGACACTAGAAAGTATTCCAACCAAATAAGAAAGCTATGGACCTCATTAATACATCAATCATGATTTCAACTTAAGAGGAACATAACAGCGTGCATCATCTTGATCAATTCCTTGACATGTCAGATATTTACTGTGTTTAGAGAGGTGTACAAACTCTATTCATTGTTCGGTCACTTTTGGTATTGTGATATTGTCAGCTTTTCGCCTTTGGTTCTTCGCCTTCTTATTTACATGGGTGGCATCCCCTTAATGCCTTTTCAATAACTTCATTACATATACGTAAAATAAAATAATAAGAGAGTCAGTGATTAAAAAATCGCGCCTAGGCGAGCTGAGCGATGAGGCGAGGCTGGGTCGCCTCACAGTGGTGAGGCGAGGCAAGTATCGAAGAGGCGACCGCCTAGTCGCTAAAGGAACTTTGAGTGCCAAGTGCTAACAGTTCACGAGTAGCCAATGAGGAAGGGAATTTCTAGATGCAAAGACAAGCACATTCATATAAGTGGGATAATGTGCTGAGCAAAGAACGTTCTCAACAGCTAGTATTCATCTTCTGAATTTCAATCAGTTCACAAATATCATATAAAAGACTTGGAAGTCCATGCTAATATAAACCAGGTACAAATTTATTTTCTATCAGGTTTCAGGTTCCTAGCTCAGGCTATTTCATGTTTTAATTAATTCTCCTCTCATTGTGTAACTCCAGTCCTTCCGGTTTCCGTACCCAAGATGGGTTAGCAGTCATCATGGGTTACCTGCCAGAGGGCTATTTGCACTCTGCTTTCTTGTCCAAGAAAGTTCATGCCCTCTCGGCTATGCGGATTGTTGACTATCCCATTAGTTGGACACTACAGTTTGCTTACTTTCAACACATTGACAGACTAAAAGTCTTGGTATTTGGTTAATTAGCATGTTTGCATTTTCATTAATCAGCATGTCTAGCTCAGTTTCAGACTTCAGTATCATTTTCTAGTTTTCGGTGTCATTCTTAATTTATCAGCATCTTCACAAAACAATTTCTAGTGCTAGTTGTTCCTCTCAGTAACTTGTCTATCAGCAAATTTGTCTGAGTTTTGAAGAACATCTTCAAGTGATGACGTACTTATGGAATTCAAATTCAATCCACAACCATAGAAACGTCTAATAAAAGTTCAATAATTGCCCAAACCTATCATTTCTATCTAGATTAGCAAGTTTCAATGGCACAAAAATTTGAAAAACAACTACAGATTCAATTCCTAAATTACCTAAGTGAGTCCCACACAAGACTAGGAAACAATAAGAATGGAAGTAGACCGATAACTCAGTTGACACATTTGAATCAACCAACTTGTCCTAAGACTTCCCCTGCATCCAGAGCACAGAAAAACTAAATGCTCAAACCCCTCCTTCTTGTTATGACTATCATAAGTTTTTTTTTTTTGGGTAAGGTAAAATTTTATAAGAAACCCACATTACACAAAATAGGGGCATACCCCTAACCAACAAAACAACCAAGACCTAAGGGACATTCTCCAAAAAAAACATACAGAAATTAAGAGTTGACAAAAACCCTGCCTGAAATGTTCCAAGTCAAACAAAGCAGTCTAGTCACATCAGACTTCCTAAGTTTCTAACACTCTTACAGAAAATAGCCCTCATATGTAGGAAAATCCTATAGGATGAAATGGGCCGAAATAATCTCATGTGCCTTTTCTTTTCTTTTTTTACCATAGGTAGCATTCGTAGGTTAGTGTGTTAGATTACTATAAAAAGTTTCGACGACCTTAATAATCATAACCTCCCAGCACCCAAGTCGGTGCCAAATAAAATGTCAATACCTAAATCCAAGTAGAAATCTTCCATTTTTTTATTTTGCCCATTAATCGTGTCGTGTGACTCGTGTCAAGTCGTTAGTTAGCAATCAGAACCCCACTAATTTAGGGTCCGTTTGGCTTAACTTTTTGCTCTCTTTTTGGTTGTTTTCTCTTAATTTTTACTACTTTTGGGCCAATTTTTTTGAATTAATCATTAGTCTCACTGAAAGGACTTAAAAATATATACACAAACAAATAAAACCCAAAGCTGAAAGAAATTCATAAGACGACATTGCACTGACACTTAGACAGTGGAAACTGTCTTTTTTGAACTTTTTCCATCATTAGTGAACTTTGTGCCATAAGTTTTATATTATTTCGATTCCTCCCGTTGGACCGAAAGATTAATCCAAACAAATTTGCCCCGAATATCGTAAAATTACGAGCAAACAAAAAAAAGGTAACCTAAGATTCCTTCCAATGCCACTATACTTTCAACAAAACAAAATCATCATTTTCACCATCCCTAATGCAATTTATTCACAACTGAGATTTACCTTATTAGGTCCAACTGAGGCATTAACAAGAGCAAGAATCTCAGACCAATTTCCTCTAACAACAGTCGGCCTCATCCCAACAAGTTCACGGCAAGCCGCCAACCGGAACCTGCTCGCCCCGGCCGCGGCCGGGTCGAGCACCCACGGCTTGCCCGCCCTCCCCGCCTCCTCGGCCGCCGCCCTCATCTCCGGCAGCCACTCGGCGGTGAGCGTGCCGACGTTGACGCAGAGGGCGGCGGCGCGGGGGGTGAAGTCGGGGATCTCTCAGAGCGAGTGGATCATGGCCGGCGACGCACCGGCGGAGAGGAGGGTGTTGGCCATGAGGTCCATGGAGACGAAGTTGGTGATGCATTGGATGAGGGGTGATTGGGCTCTGACGGTGGAGAGGTGGGCCCAGGCTATTGGGGAAATTTTTATCGATTTATGCCTTTCCAAATAACTATTTGCCAAAATATACCTTTTTTCAAACTATTTTTAAAAATAGTTCAAAACGCACATTCCATGTGCATCATGCATATCCGATGTGCATTATCCGGGCTGGCATATACGAGCCGGGCCAGCTGGATATCCACCGTGTATCACGCATACGCAATATACGTGATGCACATTCTATATGTGTGATGCACATTCGATATGCTTTAGGGTTTAAAATCAAATTCCAAAAAGAGTATGCGTGATGCACATTTGAGGAGGATATTGATGAGGGTTTAGAGGCCGAGGACCGCGAAGAACACGAGATTCCTGAGTTTGAGATGCCAAGTTCCATGTTCACCGATGACACGTGGACGAATATCGTGGACCCTAGTCCGCAAATGCCTAAAAAGAGTCACGTTGGGTGGGATGGACATTGTGAGCTATTTAAGGGACAGGTATTTATTATTACTCGAAATTTGATGAAGTCATTTTTTTAGTACAATGTGAAACAATATGAGCTCAATAGAACTTTATTGGCAGGTTTTCTTTTCAAAGGAGGAGGTTCAGAATACAGTGAAGAAGTATAGCATGAAACAGAATAACGTGGTTAAGACATCAGCATCGTCACCGACTATGTTGGTGTACAAATGCAAGAATCCGGTCCCATGTCAGTGGCGACTAAGAGCCAAAAAGTGTAAGGATGCCGATGAATGGATAATCAGTCGATACGCAGGACCACACACTTGTGTTGCAGAGAGTGTAACCCAAGATCATCATAATCTTGACGCACGGTTCATTTATGAAATTATCGCCCCTATCATGAAAAAAGACGCAAGCACGAAGGTGAAGGTCCTTCAAGCAATGATTTTAGAGAGGCCAGAGGGATTCCAACCATTGTATGCGAAGACTTGGGCTGCGAAGCAAATTGCTATAGCAAGAATTTTTGGGAACTGGGATGAGTCGTACGCAGAAGTCGAAAGTTTCTTAGCCGCGGTGAAAGTTAAAAATCCAGATACGGAGTACATCTTGGTGTCGAAAGATACAAATATACTAGGATGCCGCACATTCGATCGTCTTTTCTGGGCGTTTGGGCCGGCCATCGAAGGGTTCAAACATTGCAGGCCTGTGATAAGTATTGATGGTACCTTCCTAACAGGAAAGTACAAGGGCGTAATCTTGGTTGCTGTGAGTCAGGACGCGGAAAATCAAATATTCCCTATTGCATTTGCCATTGTGGAGAAGGAGGATGCTGATAATTGGGGGTGGTTCTTATCCTGCCTCAGACATTTTGTCACCAATCGAACAGAATTGTGTCTAATTTCAGATAGGCATATTGGTCTATTGTCGTACATCAAAGGAGATCCGTTTTGGAGACCCCCCCATGCTTATCATCGCTATTGTGCCTGTCACATTGGGCCAAACTATATGAGGAGGTTCAACAAAATTGTGGGCAACCAAGTAAAAGTTACGGCCACGGAAATCCAAAAACGAAATTTAAAGCTCAGCTTGAAAAGACTAAAAAGTTCGGCGACGAGGAAAAGGTCTACAAGGAACTAACAGAGGATTTGGCTTTAAAGAAATGGTCATTCGCGCATGATGGAGGTAGGCGTTATGGATCGGAAACAACAAACATCTCAGAGAGCTTGAATGGGGTCCTAAAAGAAGCTAGGCACCTGCCCATAATGGGAACGGTTATGATGACATTTTACAAAAGCGTTAACTATTTCAATGATAGAGCCGTAAAAGCACGGAAAAAAATTGAGACGGGGGGAAACTGGAGCACGTTTGCCATAAAAAAGTACAAACACTGGAGGAATAAGGCATCGAGACACCAGGTCATTGAGTTTGACCGCACGGCACAAACTTACGAGGTGCAGACTCCAATGAATCCGACAAGCCCATATAAAGGAAATCATAGGCATTCAGTTGACATGACCAATTGTACGTGCAGTTGCAACAAGTTTCAACAATGGAAGATGCCATGCTCGCATGTGCTTGCGACGTGTATGTTCATGAAAATTTCCCCTTTCGATTACTTCAGCGATGTTTGGTCGCTCAAATCAATTATACAAATATATGCCTCTCAACCATTTAGGCCCCCACGTGACAAGGCGTATTGGCCTGAAATCAATGGGCTAACCATCATTCCAGATCGAGAACGTATCCGGGGGCGAGGGCGACCCCAAGTGACACAGTTCAGGAACGAGATGGATTGGATTGAGCACCAACCATCACAGAGACAGTCATGCACATTGTGTGGACAAGAAGGACATAATTGAAGAAAATGTTCCGGAAGCAGGGCAGAAGCGTCAAGTTCAAGAATGAATTTGTAATCGGTAGTAGTAAGATATTTACATATGTATGGAGCCATGTGGTCTTGTACTTGTTTTACTTTGAAATCTGTGTTTTTAAATTTTTATTTTGTAGTTTGTAAGAACTAAACTTGGTTCCAGTTAACCTTCGAAAAGCTTAAACCATATTCGCAAAGGACTTCGTGTTATACCCTGAAGATGGATTTTTCACCAAAGTCTATTTCAAATTGTTGTTATGTATCGTAGCTAGGCTCTTGTTAGAAACCCCAGAAGCCTTCAGATTTCCCTTAACTTGATCACCTGGTGGGGGTGCAGGTGCATCATCAACTAAGGGGGTGCAGGTGCAACGTATCCCCTTGTTATACTCCACCGGTCGTTCAATAACTCCGTTTGCTGTGAGAACTCTCTCCACTCTTTGGGAGCCAAAAAAATGCATGTCCCATTCATCAACATTGACACCTCTATGAGAACTCTCTCCATTTTCTTGTTTTTTTTTCCTGAATGAAATCGTCGAAATGGATCGTTACTTAATGACTGTTGGAGAATAATATATATCATGCATCACTCACATTCAATATGCATGACGCATATTGGATATGCATGATGCATATCAAATATGCATGATGCATACTGGTAATGTGTGATACATGGTGGATATCCTGCTGGCCCGGCTCGTATATGCCAGTGCGGATAATGCACATCGGATATGCGTGATGCACATGGAATGTGCGTTTTGAACTATTTTTAAAAATAGTTTGAAAAAAGGTATATTTTGGCAAATAGTTATCTGGAAAGGCATAAATCGATAAAAATCTCGGCTGTTGGGCCCCACTCTGGGGAGGTTTCTTGGTGTTTTACTTGGTGGGTGTTGTCTACCATGTCTGTCTGTCGAACTCAGATGATGAAGAAGAAGATCTCTCTCTGCACAAAGACTCGGATTTGCAATGGATACTGTAATCTGGTGATCGAAAAGAATATGAGTACATGCAATCATGTACATATGTCGCGTACATGTGCATTTTAGGCCCGTCTCGAATTTTAAAAAATTAACTTTTTTTTTATCATTCAAAAAAATAACTTGAGTTTGTATTTTGTGTCAAGACAGTTTGTTTTGAGTTCTTGTAAATAAAATCATTTTTTGTTGGATATTTGTAAAGTTCGTTGATGAAATATTTAACTTTGCTTCAGAATATGACTTAAAATTCTAAAGCAAAATTGGATGCTTGGTAAATACTCTCTCCGTTCGGATTTAATTGTCCCTAATTCTATTTTAATCGGCTAAAAAATGAGTTATATCTTTTAATCCGTAATAAATTTTATATCGAATATGGATCTTATTTGATAGATCTCGATTAGTTTTATAATTCAATATTTTCGAAATCACGCAAAACATTATAAATTAGAAGATATAATCGATTGAAAAATGGCACGAATTCCAAAAAAGAACTATTAAATCCATACGAAGGAAGTACCTTTATCAAGATCTGAAAAAGTTTATTTTTTACTATAACCCTAAACAAAGTATTTTAAATAAAACAAATTGCTTGAATCATCCTTGTAAGACTCAATTGATCCAAAATACATATATATGTGATGATGATCATGATGTACCTATATGAATATATGTACCTACATGAATGTACTGTATGAACCTACACCTATATGGTGATGTGCCCTGATGTATTTTTATCTTGGTTTTATGTTTGGTTTGCACTTTGGAGCATATTCAACCATCGGTCACTCAAAATATAGATTTAATTATCAAAATGATTTTCGTTAAATGGTTGAAATGTTGTTTCTCCCACTTAAATCTAATTCATGGACACTTAAAATGGTCCTTTTTCACACCATGACATGTGTTTTTATCCTGACTATTTTTTTCAAGTTAAGTTTTCATCCTCAAATGGTCAAATTAAAAATATATATATATATATATATACACACATACAGCCCGGATCAAGTCCACGCCTTTTTCCGTCCGCACCTCCCCTTTTAGATCAAATTTCAATGATCCGAGCCGCTCAATGTGATCAGAACGTGATTTTAAGAATACCCGTGAAAAATCGGCAAAAAAAAATGTTCAGGAAGGGCTTCATCCGAACAATTTTTTATTGAATGGTTCAATAAAAACTTTTCAAATCAAGCCCTTTCAAGTGTTTTTTTAGAGGAGTTTTTTTTAGCATACTATTATACAGGCAGAGATTTTATCAACTAAAAAGTAATATCGGAGGTCCTCTAGCGTATTTTTGGATATTCATATCTAAAAAATTCCTAAATCCACGTCTTTTCCTTATATAAATAAACCCCCTCTCCATTATCTCGAAATTCAAAAGCCGTCCCACCCGTCCCACTCCCACCGTCCACCTTCGCAATTCCTCTTGTCGTCCATCACATGTTAGCCTTGCACCTCCCATTCCATCGCTCATTACGTACTCCAATCCACCACCCTCTCTTGATCATCTCATTCCATTCCGTCCCCCATCCCCGTCGCTCATCTAACGCGTCGTCCTCTGTCACCCCAACTTCTAGAAGGTAGTTTTATTTTTATAAAATGGAGCATTCCGACTATGACACGTTTAAGTTTAATTACGGTGGCTTTCGAAGGCCTCGATCAATCCAGGTGTGTATTCGAGGGCCTCGATCAATTAGGTGCGTATATGCATCAATTGCATTGCTATTTCAGTCACCATGTAAAATCGAAGAAGACCATGTTTAATTGTAACGGGTTAGTTTATCGGAGCGGAGCACTGCTATCCCCTTAGGGTACTGTGCTCGAATTCTGGGTCCACTTCGGTTTCTCTCCGATGATTGGAAGCGTTCACTTCGTAAAGTTCGTCGAGTAGAACAACTATGCAAAAAATCAGCTTAATTGGATATTATTAAGTGCCTGATTGCAACCTTTTTATCTTGAAAAGAATGATCCAAAACACTGGATCAAATCCACTGGAACCCATGGTCTAAGAGTTATATGGGTTCCGATTAGGCACTTAATGATATCCAATTAAGCTGATTTTTTGTAAAGTTGTTCTACTCGATGAGCTCTACGAAATAAACGCTTCCGATTATCGGAGCGAGACTGAAGTGGACCTAAAATTCTGGCACAACAGCTCCCCGCATCCTTAGTTTACACTGGAATGTCTTTAGCTCGTAAATTCCAATAATGTAACCTTGAAATATTGTTAAAAAATGAATGCGTAGTAATATGGTTAACTTCGTATTATGGCAAAGAAAAGATAAAAGGTTCCAACTTCCAACCATTTTTTAGTGAGACAGAGAGGAGAGAGAGAATCAAAGTCTAGTTTCCTACTACTGAACTGCGACACATACATAAAGACAGATCTAATCTTAAGTCCAAAAATGCAAAAAAAAAAGAAGGGAAAAATTCAAAATACCCCCCCAACCTATACACCTAAATTCAATTAGACTCCCAACCTTTTAAAAACTTCAATTTTACTCCCAACGTTATATTCCGTTAATCAAAATACCCCATTCCGTCCAAATTACTAACGGATTCCGTTAAAGGCTCCGTTAAATAGTATTCTGATCGAATTTCGATGATCCGAGCCACTCAATGTGTTTAAAATGTGATTTTAAGGGTACTTTCAAGAAATCAACAAAAAAAATGTCCGGGAAGGGCTTCATCTGAACAGTTTTTTATTGAACTATTCAATAAAAAATTGTTTAGATGAAGCCCTTCCCGGTCAATTTTTTTGTTGATTTCTTGCGGTCAGGAGAAATATTGCCAACTCAGGAGAAGAGGTCATTATATCGTCAATCACGGCGTTCCCTTGGGAACTGGATTAGCTGGCACAACTTTTGCAGGAAACTCTAATAACAACGGTAGGTTGTTTGCGACCCAATTAGGGCCGGACGGGTTAGGACTAGGGTTTGGAACAATCACCGTTATTGACGATATAATGACCTCTTCTCCTGAGTTGGGGTTGCAGTCTTTGAGGAAAGCCCAGGGGATCTACGTGGCAAGCTCAGCTGACGGATCCATTCAGATGATGGCATTCACCGTTATGATGGAAGGGGGTGAGTACGGCGATAGCCTCAACTTCTTTGGTGTGTACAAGATCGGGAGCGTTATGTCGAAACTATCATTAACCAGTGGGACCGGCAAATATAAGAACGCTTGTGGGTTCGCAGAGGTTCGATCGCTCATCCCTGCAGGTCAACATGTCACGAATGGCGTGGAGACCTTGTTGAGGATCATCGTCCATTTGAAATACTGAAATTGATGTGGTGACATGAGGAACAAGTGTGTGTTTGCCAGTGTGAAAATGAATGTGTTCTAGGTGTGTAGTTTCCTATGTCGATGTGACTATGAGTGCTGGAATATTTGCTATGTATTTGCTTAAGTTTACCATTAAGGTCATAACAACAGTTTCGATTTGCTCTGTTATGATTTTGAGGTGATTCAATGAAACATATGCACCAAACATGAAAACGTGAAACGAACTGAAACATGTGAATACAACGCAAACAAACGGCTAAATGCACAAAAAGGAGCAGATAAATATCATTTGCCCATTTAGCCGCCAGATTTAATCCATTTTCTCCATGTCCAAAGAACAATTCAATATATACACTTTAGAAACAGTAAATAAGACAAACATTATCCTAGGAAATAAACAGACAATCTTAATAGGAAGGGACGAGGAAGCTAGTAAGATATTTCAACGTCTGCAAATCACTGGTCTCACCTATCCTATGCTTCAAATGTAATTCACAGTAGCGTCCCGATTATGATATAGCTTAGAAAGTTTTGTTGTCCTACATAGATTGTCTAAAAGATAACAAAACTGATACTTACATGACTTGCATTTGCCTGCAAAGACAGACAAATTTGCAGCATTTGGTAGCCATCAGGACTAGTTATATATCTACTTCAACAAACAGACAAAAAAAAACCGTATTTGCACATCAACCGCCATGCATAGATTTCCAAAATGTTCATATATGTTAAGAGGAGTTTATGGTCGATACCGGTGGCAACTTTAAACCGTTGGACCGCCCTAGCAGGTTTTGCTTTTGTTTTTGACAACTTAGGTGTTCGGGCCAGTTTATGGTCAATACCGCAAGCAAGTTTTGCTTATTCAATTTAGAAATTGTTGTTTCTGAGGGAGGTAAAGGTGCTCAAATTTTTCTTTTTCTTTGTCTTATCTGCAGAAGATAGAATGCTTTGTTGATTATATTTGATATGTAAGAAGAGCCACTGATGTGCATTACATCTTCCTTGCGTTGGATTTCTATATTCTTCGAGTTTGAGGTTTTTTACACAGTGTGTTTAGTCAAGGCAACAAACAAAACAATCATCTGCTGTTTTTTTTTTTTTGACGAGGGTACAGATACAGCATAATTATGGAGTTTAATCCTTAGCCTCCGTTTGTTTGACGCGAGCATATTTAAAGGAATGTAACCATCACAGAAGAAAAGCAGTATCAAATGGAAAGACTCAAAGACTCACCCATAAA
This sequence comes from Rhododendron simsii, assembly GCA_014282245.1. Lineage (NCBI taxonomy): Eukaryota > Viridiplantae > Streptophyta > Magnoliopsida > Ericales > Ericaceae > Rhododendron > Rhododendron simsii. The sequence goes on along the minus strand of CM024961.1, from coordinate 7,919,592 downwards.
CAACTGGAAAGCATCTGGCAATTCACGCTTTTGAGTAGCATAAAACATCGCATTTTTCTCCTTAAGATACAGCCCTGGATCCACAATTATGGTTTCAACTTCCGAGATCTACAAAAGAAAACAGATGCACATCACCAAAGTTTACACACCACATTGACCAAATTGTAGCCACAAGTGTACTAATATGTGAGTTCAGTTCATACTCTCTCCAGCCAATGTAACTTTTGTGGTTCACAAAATTAAGATCTCTCGGCAGGTACGACAAAATGTGAAGAAGATCTGAAAACCCAGGGAAAAAAAACCCATATTAACCAACACAAAATCCCAATCTAAATGCAATTACGCAAAAAATTATCGACAAAAACACATACAAAATGTGAAGAAGATTTGACAACCCACAAAAATTCCCATATCAAATAAGCAAAAAATGCATACAAAACAATTTCATCAAAACCTTATACCTGTGTACATACAAAATGTGAATAAGATCTGAAAACCCACCAAAAATCCCATATCAAATCAGTCAGAAAAAACCCAATCTTGATGAAATTGCGCAAAACATCACCAAAACCCTATCCATGTAGACATAAACACAGCAATATCCATTCATCACACCATATTGTGTAACAAGCGTGTTATGACAATACGAATATAGAAGAACAAACAAGAAAACTAACTCCCAACAAGTGGTACGATGGCTGGCAATCTATGGGCAGACACAGTGGCGGGTCGATGCATCGTACAAACTCCCAACAAAGTGGGTAATCAGCAGCAGAGAGCTTAATATACAAATCCCAATTCGGAAAAAAAAATCAGCGAAAAAAACCCATCTAGATGAAGTCAATGGAAACAACAACATCAAAAAAACCCTATCCAGGTAAGCATAAACACAGCATTATCATACCATCTTGTGAAACTAGCGGGTAATCAGCCCCAGAGAGATTGATAAACCAATCCCAATTCGGGTCAACTCGGAGCAAAATCGACGCGCCGTGGAGCACGGAGGAGAGAGGGGACGACCCTTTCTGGTAAGCAAAATCGGGCTTCCCGATCACGTTTACGTTCTGGGCAGCCTTGAAAACGGGCATAGAGTGCACTATAAGGCCGAGGAAGTCGCGGTCAGTTTGGGCAGCGGAGCGGTCGAGGTGGAGGAGATACTGGTTCTTGGGGTGGTATATGGCGAGCAGGAGGCGGAGGATCCGGACGGAGTCGTTGGCGGATCCGGAGATGAGGTAGGTGATGGAGGGGGGAGAGGGGGGAGGAGGAAGAGAAGAGAGAGAGAGGAGGAGGCGGGGAGGAGGAGGCGGTGGAGAGGGAAGAGGTGGGGGTGTAGAGTGGGAGGAGGCGAGGGGGAGGAGGGGGAGAGAGAAAGGAGGGAGAGGAGGGAGAGGAGAGAGAGGAGGAGGAGGAGGAAGGAGAGTGTTGTTGTGGTGGTGGTTGTGGCGGTGGTGGAGGTGGGGAGTTGAGGTGGATGCTGCTGCTGCTGCATTGCTTCTGGGTGGTGGTGACGCTTTGTTGTGGTGGTTCTCTCACTTGTCATTGGAGAATGATTTGTTTTTTTTGTGCATTTTTGGACTTGAGATTAGATATGTCATTCCGCTTTATGTATGTGTCGAAGTTCAGTAGTAGGAAACTAGACTTTGATCCTCTCTCTCTCTCCTCTCTCTCACTAAAAAATGGTTGGAAGTTGGAACCTTTGTCTTTTCTTTCTTTCTTTTTTTTTTGATAGACACCTTTATCGTTTCTTTGCCATAATATGAAGTTAACCATATTACGCATTCATTTTTTAACAATATTTCAAAGCTTACATATTGGAATCTACAAGCTAAAGACATTCCAGTGTAAACTGAGGACGCGGGTGCGCTCTTGTGCCAGAATTCTAGATCCACTTTAGACTCACTCCAATAATCGAAAGCGTTCACTTTGTAGAGCTCATCGAGTAAACAACTATGCAAAAAATCAGCTTAATTGGATATCATTAAGTGCCTGATCGGAACTCATATAATTCTCGATCCATGGGTTACAGTGGATTTGATCCAGTGTTTCGGATCCATTCTTTTCAAGATAAAAATGTTCCAATCAGGCACTTAATAATATCCAATTAAGTTGATTTTTTTATAGTTGTTTTACTCGACAAGCTCTACGAAGTGAACACTTCCGATCATCGGAGCGAAACCGAAGTGAGCCCAGAATTCGGGCACGGAAGCAAGCAGCTGCCCTAAGGGGACAGCAGTGCCCCGCTCTTGTAAACTAACCCGTTACAAATAAACATGGTCTTCTTCGATTTTACATGGTGACTGAAATAGCAATGCAATTGATGCATATATGCACCTGGATTGATCGAGACCCTTGAATACACACCTAGATTGATTGAGGCCCTCGAAAGCCACCGTAATTAAACTTAAACGTGTCATAGTCGAAATACTCCATAACAAAACTACCTTCTAGAAGTTGGGGCGACGGAGGACGATGAGTTGGATGAGCGACGGGGATGGGGGACGGAATGGAATGAGATGAGCATGAGAGGGTGGTGGGTTGGAGTACATAATGAGCGATGGAATGGGAGGTGCAAGGCTAACATGTGATGGACGACAAAGAGGAATTGTGAAGGTCGATGGTGGGAGTGGAGTGGGACGGGTGGGACGGCTTTTGAATTTCTAGATAATGGAGAGGGGTTTTTTCTAAGAACCGTTCTACACACACAGCAATCTGTGCATAGATTGTGCACAGATTTTGTTGTGGGGCCCACCACGGGTTCCACATAAATCATCCGATTTGTTCATTAAATGTAAAACATTTTTTCAAGGGCCCCCGTAAAAAATAAACTCAATCCAATACCTATAGGTGCTTCATCCAACCATCTAACTTTTCATTCAGATTTCGGGATAATGAAAAGTTATATGGTTGGATCGAATACCTATAGGTATTGGATTGAGCTTATTTTTTTCGGGGGCCCTTGAAAAAATGTTTTACATTTAATGAATAAATCGGATGATTTATGTGGAATGCGTGGTGTGCCCCACAATAAAATCTGTGCCCAATCTGTGCAAATCTGTTGTGTGGGTAGACTTTCTGTCTTTCTAACTTGTTAGAGCATCCACAGCGGAATAAGCAAAAGTGAATAATCAAATATGCCACATCAGATTTGATTATCCAGGTTGCTGTGTTAAGACATTGGTTATTTTTTGCTTATAATCAAAACCAATGCAATCATTGCTTCCTTCCATGAGCGTGGTGTGCCAATTAAACAGTTTTTGGAAGGAAAAAAACCACAATAAAATCATAAAAAAATTTAAAAATGTGCTGTAGAAAAAGTTTCTAAAAAGAAAAGTAAGAATATTTTTTTATAATTATTTTTTGAAAACATTGTTGAGAGATAAGATTTTTGTGTAATGATAGGTGTACTTGATTGATAAAATATGGGGATCACTAAATTTGATTATTGGCTAAAGGTTGTTAGTTTTGATTATTGAAAAGTCAAAATTTGATTAGTTGCTAAGAGGTTGTTAAATTTGGTCCAATGTGACTTTGAACAAACTGTAACTTTAACTATTTTGCTTACTACTGTGGATGCTCTTAATAGAAGAGAGCTAAAACAGTTGGGAATTTTTGGTTCGATTTTTCCAATTAGGCCCCCGGAGTGGATGGGTTATAGTTTTGTGTTCGGGGGTATTTACGTCAAAGGGCACGAATGAAGGCTGTTTGGCTCTGAGCCGCATAGTTTTTACTGTAGATCAGATGGAGCCATGTGCCTAACATCTTCGACATTGGAACGATCCAGGTTTTTCCCCCTCTCTCTCTCTCTCCGTCGCTATTCATCTGGATTCTTATGGACGATGCTACGCCTGTGAACCCAGGCCTCTCAGCCATGCTTTGATGCCGTGCGAGTGTTTGCATACTACATCGCTTGGTTGACAACGTTTAGGGTTTGGATTGCCTCAAATCGTTCCTGTGCCTGTGACTGCGATTCACGGCGAGTGCTATTTGCGAAGCAATTCCTACGATTCACGGTGTGCGCTTAGGGTTTGGTATGTATGCTTTACCGATTTTTGCCGTTAAGTGCTATTCGGGATGCAATTTCATTCTGTATTTTGATTCTTTTCTGTGCAGCTTGAGTTTGTTTGAGTTGCTCGATGAGTTTAGGGTACTGTTTTCTTATGAATGATTCTGCTTTTAGGAGATCCTTTGCATGTTCTTTGGTGCTTTTGGTGTTTTCATGGATGTTTTGTTCAATTTATTTCTTCTATTGTTGTTGTGTTTGGTTGATTTTGCTTTGGGATCAGATTTCTGTGTGATTGGATTGTGTATTTTGTAATTGGGTCTGGTTCTTAAGCGGCGGTTGTGTTACATTTTTTTTTGTTTACATAAAAATTCATAACTTTTCTTTTGTGTGAGATTGTTGTTGGGCCGCTGAAGAGAAATTCTATTTCTTAGTTCACAATTTTGTTTGCCTCAAATTGATAAGTTTCGTAAGTTCAAAAGTCAGGGCTTTGTATGGTCTCTGAGTTCTAGAACACACGTTTATAGTTTGTGATATCTTTTTTGTATAAGACTGTTGTGTCCTTGATAACTTCCAAAGTCATGGCTTTGTATAGCTTTGGATTTTTAGAACGGTGTTTAATTTTATCTTATATCTTATAGTCTAACAATATGGTAATTGATGCTCCTTTTATTCGTTGGACTTATATCTAACCTTATAATAAAAAAGAACATTGGATGGGTGGGGATTTTTGGTTCTGTTTTTCCAATTGAGCCACTGGATTGGAGGGGTTCTAGCTTTGCCTTCAAGGTATTAATGTCAAAGGCTATGGATGAATGTTGTTTTCATCTGAGTCGTATATCCCATGGAATAGATGAGGCCACGTAGGGAGCGAGACATATTTTGCTCTACCTCTTTCTTTCTTTCTCTCATTCTTCTCGATGAATTCTATCTCGCAATAGATTTTTGTTTGGGAAATACATATTGGGAATTGCCTTCTGTCTCTCTCCCGCTGTGTCTTTCTCAATAGCTCTATTGTAGTTTGGGTGATGGAGAGCGAGCATTTGACAAATTGAATTTTACTGTACCCATATAGAGTTGTATGACAAATTGAATTTCCACTTATAGGTGTTGGTTGTTGATGGTACTTAGTAATTGTTACAGGACTGGACCTTAACTGGTTTAATGGTTTATTTTCCCCTTTATTTTTAAGGTTCAGTTTGGTTATTGTTGCTTTCAGTAGATCAATCCGTATGTATTCGATTGCTTTTACCACGAGGTGTAGGTGGTTTCTCGAGAGTGGTAACATGACTGTTTGGATTGTATTAAGGCATGGCTCAAGATCATGGACAGTTTGTGTTGTCGATAATGTAATGGGGTGGGCTTGGAGCAAATTCTGTGCAGAGCACCAGCTTGGAAATGGTTACAAATTGATTTTATTGTGTGCAGACGTCACGTTTGCCTTCTACATTTGACCATCAACTTGCTCGGATCAAATTTGTGTACATGTGTCGAACAGAGATTTTTTAATACCAAGGTATGACTGTAAGTTAAAATTCCTTGGTTCATTTTTTTTAACTTAGGTATTACACATTGATAAATTCCTTGGTTTATTTCCAATCAATGTTTTTGGTTACAAATTTAAATTACAATTTCTTTGTGTGGGAATTTCTGAAAAGACTGTGTCCAGTTCTTGATCATTTAAACATCGATAAGATTTCAATTGAAATGGGGAATCGAACTTGGACCATTCTTTCTAGCAACCTGTCTCCCAACTATCCCATGTTCCTTCAATTTATTTGAGCTCTGTAGCTGGAATGGACAGATTTTTTTTTTTGCTGTGCTATTGGCAAATCATAAAGTTAGTGTCGTGGTGTTCGATGCAATATAGAGTAGCAAGAGAGTATATGAATGATTATGACTTAGTGCTACTTCTTGTACTTCTGGTTCACTAAGGTGAGTTTTGGAAAATAATAACATGCTTCAGATATATGTGCAGTATGCGCAATCATATGTGTTGAAGGGATTTATAAACTATTCGGGGAGAATAGTAAGGAATGCATGTGCAAAACATTAAGTTAGGTTGTATAACTTTTGTATTAGCTTTCAAAACAGTGTTGGTTTGTCTTTTGCCGTAGAATATTAATCCAATAAAATTTGCTTGTGTTGCTATTGCAAATATATTAGTTACTCCTATCTAATCCCGTTAAACACAAGCACAAGAAAGAATAGTACTAACATCTAATCCCGTTAAACAATCTTAACAAAATAAACGTCAAAGCAAATCTTTTGGCGTGCATGATTTGCAACTATGTCTAGCTTAAATACATTTGATCTTTTGCTTCAGCTCTTACGCTAGACAACAAAGCAAAACTTTTGGGTCTCAATGATTTGCAGTGTTGTCCATTCACCAGGCAAATTTTTTGGTTCAGACAGTTTGCTCCTAAGCTTTGGGATTATTAAGTACTTGTAAATTTCTGTAAATAACTTTTGCACACAGTTCTGCCCTCCAAATAGTCCAATTTAGTTATTTCATATCATGCCAATATATGAAGTAAAAAGAAATTCACAGGCACAAAATCATATTGCGAGCACGACGGCGAACACCTAGTTTTTATATAAGGAAAAGACATGGGTTAGGAATTTTTTAGATATGAATATCGAAAAATACGCTAGAGGACCTCCGATATTACTTTTTAGTTGATAAAATCTCTACCTGTATAATAGTATGCTAAAAAAAAAAAAACAACTCCAAAAAAACACTTGGAAGGGCTTGATTTGAGTAGTTTTTTATTGAACCGTTCAATAAAAAATTGTTCGGATGAAGCCATTTTCGATCATTTTTTTGCCGATTTCTCGCGGGTACCATTGAAATCACGTTCTGATTATATTGAGTGGCTCGGATCATTGAAATTCGATCGGAAAAGGGGAGGTGCGGACGGTGCGGACAGAAAGAGGTGTGGACTTGATCCGGACTTTGTGTGTGTGTGTGTGTGTGTGTGTGTGTGTGTGTATATATATATATATTTTTTTTTTTAAATTTGACCATTTGAGGATGAAAACTTAACTTGAAAAAAATAGTCAGGATAAAAACACAAGTCTTGGTGTGAAAAAGGACCATTTTAAGTGTCCATGAATTAGATTTAAGTGAGAGAAACAACATTTCAACCATTTAACGAAATTCATTTTGATAATTAAATCTATATTTTGAGTGACCGATGGTTGAATATGCTCCAAAGAGCAAACCAAACATAAAACCAAGATAAAAATACATCAGGGCACATCACCATATAGCTATAGGTTCATACAGAACATTCATGTAGGTACATCATCACATATATATGTATTTTGGATCAGTTTTGAGTCTTACAATTCAAGCGATTTGTTTTATTTAAAATACTTTGTTAAGGGTTATAGTAAAAAATAAACTTTTTTGGATCTCGATAAAGGTACTTACTTCGTCTGAATATAATAGTTCTTTTTGGAGTTCGTAGCATTTTTCAATCGATTATATCTTCCAATTTATAATGTTTTACGTGATTTTGAAAACATTGAATTATAAAATTAATCGAGATCTATCAAATAATATCCATATTCGATATATATTGCGGATTCAAAGATATAACCCGTTTTTTAGCCGGTTAAAATAGAATTAGGGACAATTAAATCTGGACGGAGAGAGTATTTACCAAACATCCAATTTCGCTTTAGAATTTTAAGTCATATTCTGAAGCAAAATTAAATATTTCATCAATGTACTTTGCAAATATCCAACAAAAAATGATTTTATTTACAAGAACTCAAAACAAAGTGTCTTGACACAAAATACCAACTCAAAAGTTATTTTTTTGAATGATCAAAAAAAAAAAAGTTTTTTTTTGAAATCCGAGACGGGCTATGTACGCGACATATGTACATGATTGCATGTACTCATATTCTTTTCGATCACCAGATTACCGTATCAAATCCGAGTCTTTGTGCAGGGAGAGATCTTCTTCATCATCTGAGTTCGACAGATAGCCATGGTAGACAACACCCACCAAGTAAAACACCAACAAATCTCCCCAGAGTGGGGACCAACAGCCTGGGCCCACCTCTCCACCGTCAGAGCCCAATCACCCCTCATCCAATGCATCACCAACTTCGTCTCCATGGACCTCATGGCCAACACCCTCCTCTCCGCCGGCGCGTCGCCGGCCATGATCCACTCGCTCCGGGAGATCCCCGACTTCACCCCGTGCGCTGATGCCCTCTGCGTCAACGTCGGTACGCTCACCGCCGAGTGGCTGCCGGCGATGAGGGCCGCGGCGGAAGCGGCGGGGAGGGCGGGCAAGCCTTGGGTGCTCGACCCGGTCGCGGCCGGGGCTAGCAGGTTCCGGTTGGAGGCTTGCCGTGAACTTGTTGGGATGAGGCCGACTGTTGTTAGAGGAAATGGGTCTGAGATTCTTGCTCTTGCTTATGCCTCAGTTGGACCTAGTAAGGTAAATCTCAGTTGTGAATAAATTGCATTAGGGATGGTGAAAATGATGATTTTGTTTTGTTGAAAGTATAGTGGCATTGGAAGGAATGTTAGGTTAACTTTTTTTTGTTTGCTTGTAATTTTACGATATTCGGGGCAAATTTGTTTGGATTAATCTTTCGGTCCAACGAGAGGAATCGGAAAAATATAAAACTTATGGCAAATAGTTCACTAATGAAGGAAAAAGTTCGAAAAAGACAGTTTCCACTGTCTAAGTGTTAGTGCAACGTCGTCTTATGAATTTCTTTCAGCTTTGGGTTTTATTTTTATATATATTTTTAATTCCTTTCATTGAGACTAATGATTAATTCAAAAAAATTGGCCCAAAAGTAGTAAAAATTAAGAGAAAACAACCAAAAAGAGAGCAAAAAGTTAAGCCAAAGTGACCCTAAATTAGTGGGGTCCTGATTGCTAACTAACAACTTGACACGAGTCACATGACACGATTAATGGGCAAAATAAAAAATGGCAGATTTCTACTTGGATTTAGGTATTGACATTTTATTTGGCCCCGACTTGGGTGTTGGGAGGTTATGATTATTAAGGTCGTCGAAACTTTTTGTAGTAATCTAACACACTAACCTACGAATGCTACCTATGGTGAAAAAAGAAAGAAAAAGAACATGAGATTATTTCGGCCCATTTCATCCTGTAGGATTTTCCTACGTATGAGGGCTATTTTCTGTAAGAGTGTTAGAAACTTAGGAAGTTTGATGCGAATAGACTGCTTTGCTTGACTTGGAACATTTTAGGCAGGGTTTTTGTCAACTCTTAATTTCTGTATGTTTTTTTTGGGGAATGTCCCTTAGGTCTTGGTTGTTTTGTTGGTTAGGGGTATGTCCCTATTTTGTGTAATGTGGGTTTCTTATAAAATTTTACCTTACCCAAAAAAAAAAACTTAGGATAGTCATAACAAGGAGGGGTTTGAGCATTTAGTTTTTCTGTGCTCTGGATGCCGGGGAAGTCTTAGGACAAGTTGGTTGATTCAAATGTGTCAACTGAGTTATAAGTCTACTGCCATTCTTATTGTTTCCTAGTCTTGTGTGGGACTCACTTAGGTAATTTAGGAATTGAATCTGTAGTTGTTTTTCAAATTTTTAGGCCATTGAAACTTGCTAATCTAGATAGAAATGATAGGTTTGGGCAATTATTGAACTTCTATTAGACGTTTAAGTGGTTGTGGATTGAATTTGAATTCCATAAGTATGTCATCACTTGAAGATGTTCTTCAAAACTCAGACAAATTTGCTGATAGACAAGTTACTGAGAGGAACAGCTAGCACTAGGAATTGTTTTGTGAAGATGCTGATAAATTAAGAATGACACCGAAAACTAGAAAATGATACTGAAGTGTGAAACTGAGCCAGACATGCTGATTAATGAAAACGCAGACATGCTAATTAACCAAATACCAAGACTTTTAGTCTGTCAATGTGTTGAAAGTAAGCAGACTGTAGCATCCAACTAATGGGATAGTCAACAATCTGCATAGCCGAGAGGGCATGAACTTTCTTGGACAAGAAAGCAGAGTGCAAATAGCCCTCTGGCAGGTAACCCATGATGACTGCTAACCCATCTTGGGTACGGAAACCAGAAGGACTAGAGTTACACAACGAGAGGAGAATTAATTAAAACATGAAATAGCCTGAGCTAAGAACCTGAAACCTGATAAAAAATAAATTTGTACCTGGTTTATATTAGCATGGACTTCCAAGTCTTTTATATGATATTTGTGAACTGATTGAAATTCAGAAGATGAATACTAGCTGTTGAGAACGCTATTATACACCAACACTAACTTCTGTTGTATCCATTTATTTCAACTCCCTGAGTTGGATTTTTATTGTTTTTGGCTTCAAGGGTGTAGATAGCTCGCATCAATCAACCGATGCTGTGGAAGCAGCAAAATCCTTGGCTAAATCAAGTGGCTGTATAGTTGCTGTATCCGGAGCTGTTGACTTTGTTACAGATGGGCAGCGAGTTGTTGGTGCACAAAATGGCGTGGCCATGATGCAGAAGATTACAGCCACAGGTTGCTCTGTCACTGCGCTCATTGCTGCCTTTGTTGCAATTGACCCATTACATGCTTTTGAAGCTACAGCTACTGCACTATCCATATTTGGTATCGCTGGTGAGATTGGAATGGACATGGCCAAGGGTCCTGCTTCGCTAAGGGTGCATTTGATTGATTCACTTTATGGGCTTGATCAAGATACTGTAGTTCGTCGTGTTAACATCATTAGCTTCGCATGATGCACTGTAACGGTATGTAAATAACCAGTTTTCCTGTTTGAGTTATGTTTTATGTTTCAAGAAGATGACTGAATCAACAACTTGGCATGTTAAGCCTAAAGCCCCGTAGGTCTACTATTATAGGTGATTCTGATAATAATGACGAACTCACTGCTCTCTGATGTAGAACTAACAGTTCGCTACAAGGACAACTATTTTTATGAGATATGTAGTTTTTGTGTCTGAGGATGCTATTTTAGCAATGGCTGCTTGTTTCACTTTTTGTTCTTTTCCCCGTTAATTTTTTTTTTTTTTTTTTAGGGTAATCACTTTTCTTCTTATTGAATAATCATATGTTTGTGATTGGCAAATGGTGATTGCAAGACTCTTCGAAATCTTTTACTATTTTTAACTTTGTTTTGCTTGAATTTGTGAGGCATTGCTGGAGATCTTGCCATATGCATATTCTTATATCCTTATCCGTTTGCTATTGTTGATTGATGATTGTTAATGCAATATGGGTCCTATATCTCAGTCTAATTTGATAGTCTTCGACTCTTTGTGTGTTTCAATGCTACCATTTTTGGTGATATGACTGATGAACAGTAATTACCTTTGCTATCACTTAGATGGTGAAGCTTATAATCACGGTACAACTTTAGCAATGCAAATTCAAACGTGTATTTTGCCTTTCTTTGAATGATTATGGTTGTCTCACTTATAGTTCACAACTTCACAGTTGGCATTACACTGTCACTGACCTCTCCTGAGGCTTTAACAATTGCAGGAACATCCTCGGTTTTTTTGGAGTTTAGACCAACCGCCTTGCCTTTTCTAACTGTAGACTGCTTTGTTCGTTTTCAAATTTAACTTTGTTTTGTTTTCTAATCATTACCATATTCCTCTCTTCAATCATTACCCTATTTTTTCAATTATTACTTTCATTTATCTCTTTATCTTTCTACTCATTATTCCTCTCTCTAATCATTACCTTATTTCTTTCTCCACCCACTACAAAAACTAAAATACTCAAAGATGGAAACCAAACAAAGGTATCAAACTCTTGGTTTAGTTCATGATTTTGATTCACGATTGTATGAGATGGGCATGTATAATGTAGCTACAGGCAAATCTTTTGAGGTAGATCTGTACTGAATTTTATGATTCATGATCAATTTAGTGTAGGTTCTTTCGATTTTTGAAAATAGCACTGCTGACCAATTCAAATTTCTTTTCACCTTTTTCCTAAATAAAGGAAGGGTATAACTTCCCAGTGTTTGTAGTAGGATCCCAACCAGATTCTTAACCTGTTATGTATATATACTTAATAAAACTGTTTTCGTGCATATCGAGATTATATAATCTCTCCATCCTATATTGTTGGTCCATGATTTCATTTTGGGATGTCCCAAAATATTAATCCTCTTTGAAAAGTCAAAGAAAAGTGTGTGCATTTTCACAATAACCCTTGTAAAATAGGAGTACCTAAAAGTAGTGAATAAGGTGTAAGCTGCAATTCTAGCCAAACCTTTTAAGGAGACATGCATTAATTGTAAAAAGTTGAGTTCCCGTACACGACCAGCAAGGCTTATTGAACATATGGATTTAAGCATATGTACACATACATGTTCACAAATTTGGTCATGGTTTAAGTGACAAAAGATTCTCTATCTCCAGTTTGATTGAACAATGTTGGTGACTTGTTGAGAGAAAAATGAATTAGGGGTTGTGAGTGGTAAATGGAGGTTTGGGTGTTGCGCAATAGAGATTTGGGGCAGTTCCACAGGCGGGGAAGGTGTTACACAACGGACTTTCATAGTCATGGATTTGGTGATGTATGGGGGATGCGAGTTTAGCGAAAGGGTGGGACATTTGGATGGTCAAGAGAAACAATTGAAGTGTGTGCGTGTTGGTTTTGTTTAGACTATGGTGTTGTCAATGGTTGTGATATTCCCTTTCTCGGAAAAAATAGGGTTACGATTAGCTTAGGATATAACATATATGGACAATACAGACCCACAAATCGTTATATTCTACCATTGTCTTTTGTTCTCTTAACATATATGAACATTTTGGAAATCCATGCATGACGGTTGATGTGCAAAATGCGGTTTTTTTTTTGTTTGTTTGTTGAAGCAGATACATAACTAGTCCTGATGGCTATCAAATGCTGCAAATTTGTCTTACTTTGCAGGCAAATGTAAGTCATGTAGTTTCAGTTTTATTATCTTCTAGACAATCTATGTAGGACAACAAAACTTTCTAAGCTATATCATAGTCAGGACGCTACTGGGTTACCTTTGAAGCATAGAATAGGTCAGACCAGTGATTCGCAGACGTTGAAATATCTTATTAACTTCCTCGTCCCTTCCTATTAAGATTGTCTGTTTATTTCCTAGGATAATGTTTGTCTTATTTACTGTTTCTGAAGTGTATATATTGAATTGTTCTTTGGACATGGAGAAAATGGATTAAATCTGGCAGTTAAATGGGCAAATGATATTTATCTGCTTCTTTCTATGCGTTTAGCCGTTTATTTGCGTTGTATGCACATGTTTCAGTTCGTTTCACGTTTTCATGTTTGGTGCATATGTTTCATTGAATCACCTCAAAATCGTAACAGAGCAAATCGAAACTGTTGTTATGACCGTAATGGTAAACTTAAGCAAATACATAGCAAATATTCCAGCACTCATAGTCACATCGACATAGGAAACTACACACCAAGAGCACATTCATTTTCACACAGGTAAACAGACACTTGTTCCTCATGTCACCACATCAATTTCCGTATTTCAAATGTACGGTGATCCTCAACAAGGTCTCCACACCATCCGTGACATGCTGACCTGCAGGGATGAGCGATCGAACCTCTGCGAACCCACAAGCGTTCTTATATTTGCCGGTCCCACCGGTTAAGGACAGTTTTGACATAATGCTCCCGATCTTGTACACACCAAAGAAGTTGAGGCTATCACCATACTCACCACCTTCCATCATAACCGTGAATGCCATCATTTGAGTGGATCCGTCGGCAGAGCTCGCCACGTAGATCCCCTGGGCTTTCCCCAAAGACTGGGACCCAAACTCAGGAGAAGAGGTCATTATATCATCAATAACGGTAATTGTTCCAAACCCTAGTCCCAACCCATCGGGCCCTAATTGGGTAGCAAACAACCTACCGTTGTTATTAGAGTTTCCGGCAAAAGTCGTGCCAGCTAATCCAGTTCCCAAGGGAACGCCGTTGATACTGACAGTTGGCAGGGCACCATTCGCGTTGGGAATCGCTACCCCGCCTTTTGGAGGAGGAACCCTACTGGTCTGGCGAACGGCACCTGGCCGCTATAAATGTTCCCTAGCAGGCCAGTTACCAGCCGGGCAGTGGGGTTGCTGCCGCCCAGAATGTCGTGCATGTAAAGGTCGAGGACTGGTTCTCCGCCGCCCACCGTTGTCGCGGGGTCGACGGCGGCAACCATGTGGAGGAGGGATGCAACTAGCATTGCAATGAAGACGGATGGTGTTGGTTGCTTCAACATTTTGAAATGATGGAATATGTTAGTAAGAGTTATTTTGTTTCCTGGGGTTTGATGTGAATGGTTCTTGGGTACAATGGGATGTTGCTGTTTATATAGATTGGAATTGTTGGCTTAAATGGAGTTGTTGCCAGACTTAAAATAGTGGTGAAGTTGTTGAGTACTTGGTGTTGAGGTTATGGTATCATCACAACCCTCCAAAAGATGCAGATAGTTGAGTTTTTCAGGTGTAACAAAACCACCAATATACTTGTAAATATGTACTATATTTGGAGACAGTATTTTATAATGAATCGCACCATCAGTTGTTTTGTTTAAAAAAATAATAACACACACACTCACGGAATCAGTTGTTCCTGCCCAAAATGACTGCTTTTCCTTTCTATGTTGGGATTGGCCAAAGCAAATTACGCAGTGCATCAACTACTCAGATTTGAGTTCCAATTCTCTGTCCTCTCCGTCCAATTGCTCAGATTCGGCTCGGCTCGTTTGAAAAAAGCTCAGTTTTTTAAGGGAGGCTCAGCTCAATTAAAAAGACTAATTTAGTAAATGACTAAGCTCGGCTCGTTAAGGGCTCGGCTCAAACCCAAATTCCAATATTCGTATTTTGTTTTAAATTTTCACAGCAATTAAAAGATCTCAATTTAACTTCTTGAAAGTACTTGATTTTTTGAACCGAAAAGTGAGATGATTTTTTTTTTTGAGGTAAAAAAAAAGACTAACAGTGAAATTTTATTTCTCACTTGACAATGAAATTTGGAACCCTTATTTATCTCTTACAATGGCCAGAGGCTTAATTAGGACTCCGTCTTCAAATAACCAATGGAGGAAACATAAAAATGACACAAAAAGGAGGAGGGACCTATATATATACACGGGGCGGTTCAAGAACACCAAAAAAATACCTAAAAAACACCCCAAATCTCAATCTCATAGCTTCCGATCAAATTTTTATGATCCGAACCGTTCAATGTGTGCAGAATGTAATTTTAAGGGTGGCTGCAAGAAATTAACACAAAATATGACCAGGAAGTGCTTATTTTGTATATTTTTAAATTGAACCGTTTATCAAATATGAACTAAAACTGCTCAGATTAAGCCCTTCCCGGTCATTTTTTTTTAATTTCTTGCGGATACCCTTAAAATCACGTTCTGATCACATTGAGCGACTCGGATCATCAAAATTTGATTGGAAACTATGAGGTGTTTTTTTAGGTGTCTAATTAGTTGTCCCCGGAACCGCTATATATATATTACTGGGAAAGTCTACAATACACACCCCTTAAAAGGATGTACCATATGCACCTATTTCATGATTCATTCATAACATTTTAGCATGTTTCGTAACTTTTGTTCTAGAATTCGTAACTTTTCAGCAGTATAATTCGTAACATTTTCATTATGATTCATAACATTTTGATGTATATCGTAATCTTTGTATGATTCGTAACTTTTTAGCAATACGATTCGTAATATTTTCTCTATAATTCGTAACATTTTGGGGGGTGCATATGATACACACCTAATTAAGGGGTGTGTATTGTAGTCTTTCCCATTACAAAATGTTACATTGAGAAATCAGATGGTGGTGTCTGCTTCCTGCACAGGCTCTTCATGATTCACGACTTTGGTTTGTCTTACAACTGGGGATATCAATTTCCAAACTGCATTATCCGATCGACAAGAAGAAAAAGTTAGTGAAGTAATGAAATTAATAAGAGCTAACCAGTTTTTATTACTCGCAATTGCGACACTATCGGGCTGAAAAGGAAAAGGAAGATAAAAGGAAGAGGAGAAAAAAAAACAAGTGGAAATTTATAGGGAAAAGTAGGAAAGAAAAGTGATTTGTCACATTTTCTCTCCCTTTCTCTGCTATTTCTTGAGTTCCAAACCATAGCATATCATAGCAATGGCGGAACTTGTTAAAGAATGGGGTGGGCTATAGCCCAGGTCAACTTTGAAAAAAACAAAAATTTCATATGTAAAATTTAGCCCAAATAATTTTAGCCCAACCCATTTCACCCACCACCCCATTTTAGTTAAGAGCATATTACATTTCTAGTTCTACCATTGAGCATACGTCAAGCTTTAGGAAAAATTGGAGTGAGAATCACTTACGATAAATGGTGGCTGCAAACCACTCATTGACGATTTTCACCCATGTACTAGCCCATCCAACGTCGATGCTCAATCTGTTATATTCGAATGCAAAGATAATATTACTCTTACAGGGCCTTTTGAGATAAACGGGGTGATTCTCTGGAACTTACTTTCTGGTTGAGCTTTCCAAGTTCCAATTGATGAATAACATGGCGAAGTACATGGCTCCCAAAAAGAAGATCAGGTGGAAGAAGCCATATCTGTATGGTATATCATCTTCTTGTAGGACTTCATCTTTGCGAAACTGGAGGAAATCGTGCAAAAATTCTGTCGTCTCTCAATAAACACTAGGCCTTACATCATTAGGCTATGTTATATGGAATCAGGGAACGCGTGTTGTGTTTGTGTTTATGCGTCTGTGTCTTGAATGTTAGATTCATATAATAGACTCATTCTCATGTCAAGGACAAGACGCTGCTAGATTTTATATTTCTTCAATCCTTGTTTTATTTTCCAAGGGTAAAATGTTGTTTACATGGTAAAACAAAGTGTCTTATGCATATTTATCTCGTACGCTTGATTACTTAAATATCCTTCTTGTTTGCACATCACATATTTCAGTCCTTAGCCTTTCAAGTGTTACAGGAGTCCATGGAACATAGAAAACAGTTAGAATTCATATTTCAGTTGCATTACATATTTCTGAATAACCAGCCTGGCCAGTTGAAACTGAGTAGGACCTGCTATCAACATTTTCACCCACAAACATGAGATCTTCAGTAGATAGATAAAACCCGGATGACATACAAACGCAGTACTCAGCAAAGTAGAAGCAATGCCAACTAGCCAAGATTTGTGGTTTTCAAAACAGTATAAACTTAACTAGCAGTCTAGCACAGTAGGTGGAAAGCTCTATCGTATTGTAAATGCCTTGCTTGTTTTGTTTTTGTTTTTGTTTTTTGGGGGTGAGGATGCGTCAATCGTGGTTGAGGGGATCTATGTTTACCTGGAATGTTTGCGAATCAATCCCTGTCGAAAAGGTTGCCATAACAATTGCACATATAGCAATGATGAAGCCCTGGAAGCAGATATGAGGTTAACATAATAACCATTGAGGAAATTAAGGTAGATTCAAGAAAAGAATCAAACACAACTTATCAAATCTCTGTCATAATAATCATATACTGCAAGATAATTAGCCTGAAAACTAACGAAGGGTAACGATTGGGCTCCTGGTAGTTCGTACAAATGAAAAAAAAAAATCATTGTCCTCTGGAATAATGACACTAGAATGCCTGCTACCTCTTACCAGTACAGTGGTCCAATCGCAGTGTCCAGTCTCATGCTTCTGTGGACTAAATTCATCAATGGCCGGCTCACTGAACAAAAAGAAAAAGAAAAAGAAAAAAGAGTGAATTAAAGGACTATATCAAAGTGTATGACTTCTAAGTTCTCAAGGTATTTTATTTGTTTCGCAAGTATACAAATTTAGAAGCATTCAACCAAAGAAACACCTTTACAAAATTAACCGGACAAGGTAATTTTGGAAAGTAAAAAAGTCCCCGGTGTTAAATCTTGCATGGCAATGAGTAGTAACCCTTTTATCCATGATCCTGAAAGATACTAAACATTTCTGAGACATTGACACTGTTTTGAAATTTTCAGCATATTGTGTTCCACCATAGCTCCTCATTGCTCAATCTTGTTTCTAAGGATTTGAAGTTTTGGAGTTTGTAAATTCCCACCTTCTGATTTTAGGGAAACTACTATAACTTAAAAGATGTGGTAGTTTGTTCATTTTACTGCTCCTTAAAAGCAATATTTTGCATGTTGCCAAAGCCTTCGTAACATCTAAAATATTAGGAATTCCTTCATTTTCCTCCATGGATAGTTTCCAGATCAAGCACGCTAGGCGTAATCAATACTTTGGTTATGAAATGCAAAATGAATTCCGGAAAAGAGGCACAGTAATGCCTAACATCATTCATTCATTCATAGGTGGCGGAACTACTTTTGGAAAGTATAAAAACTAAATTTCCGTACATCTATCGAAACAATGACATTGCATTATAGGATATAAGCCTGAGATTTCTAACCTTCTGATAGCAGACCAGCAGAGAAAAACAATGTAGGAAGCCATAATCCCTGAAGATAAAAGCCCTCTGTTCACCTGCTCTAAGCATATAGAGGACAAATTTGGTTCACAACAAATAAGTACATAGTTTTAAGCACAGTAGCATTTGTTAAATACTTGGACTAACTGGACTTATGTGATTGGTGAGTTCGTAAAAAATGTGTTGAATATCTCTCTTACATTATGGTGAAGAAATCATTAAAAAAGGGAGTAGGTAAGTAACGTAGTTCAGTATCTGACCAATTCAAAACTATGATTCGAGGAATTCAACTTAATAGGTAGTACAACATATTGACAGAATGTGCTAATGGGATTAAATGTCATGACAAATGCTTACCTTTGAATGTAGGGATATGACCATCATTACCAAAAGCAAAATTGTAGTCCAACTGAGGAAAAATATATTAAGAGTGCAAGAAGGCCTGGGGACGTAGTGCGAATACATAACACCAATTCCACATACAGAAGCAATGTAGAATACTGTCGACGTAAATAATCCGAGGAAGCGGCTGTTAACAGAAACACAATGAACTATCACAATTCTCGTAGTTAAACAGTGTGAGAAATATACTTTGATACAATCATGAGTGTAGTACATATATATACGAAGCTCATTGCAAAAACTTCCCTCCTGTCTTTTTTTCTTTTTGTTTACTTGGATTGGTTTTCTAATGTATGCATAAAGTCATAAACAAGAGTGGCCACAGACCTCAAGATTGAGGGAAGTAGAAGTATGGTAAAAAAAAAAGATGGAGAATACAAAAAGCATTGAATCTAAGACTGTAAAAGAATGCAGTAAATGAGAAGCTCAAACCTGTGATTCTTTCTCTCATCAGGCATCCAGTAATTATTCCACCATGTGATGAACTCAATAACACTTATAAGTTGGAGAATAAGAAAAATCCTGCACCATTTATAAAAGAAAAAGCTGTTTAACAAATACAATGCTACGAACGGAAATGGTAATGGAATTTGTCAGCATATCCATTCATCTCAGTGGGAAAACGAAACTTCAACCGAATAGGTAGTAAACTTAAACTACTGTTTCTTTCTATTGTCAAATTGAACAGCTGATCAGAAACTACAACATAGAAGATTGTTGAGTCTTAATAGCCAGTGCGAAGTTACTGTTGATGGTTTTTCGCAAAACCCAATCAAAATTTCAAGTTCATGCAATGGCATAATTCATGGAATAGGTACACTTGATGCGCTTCAAAACTGGTATAGTCTTCAAAATGTATCAGAAAATCAATTCATATTGACCAATTTGTGGGCACAATATAAGGTGGAAGCATTTGAGTAAAAAGAATTTAAAGCTTACCCTACACCCACACGAGCAAGCTCACCTGTGAGAAAAGAAAAGCAAACATTTAATGTTTATCCATCAAACAAAGCAGGCAAAGGGCCCAACAAAGTATGCGTGAAAAAGGGTAAATATTTAGCTTACCATATAACTGAACAAAATCTGAAGGGACAAAGAATGGAATGATTAGTGAAACAACCAACATAATGAACTTCACAGGCCACCATCTCGAATGCCACATGTTGCGAGTTTCATGCAGCTTGCTTGTATTACATGTTGTTACAAACATTATAAAGAAAAATATCTGCACACAGTGTCAAGGATGCTGTAGAGTACAGAAAAGTCGAAGTGATAAAAAGCACAATAAGCTAATGAAGCACTGTTCCAGAAGTCATCAGTTTTTTTTTAATTATTATTTTTTATATCCAACATCTTATTTGCCTTCTCCAACAAACAAGAATGTAAGGGTCCAAGATCTAGTACCTGAGAAAATACCTTAGACAGAACAACTTAAACTACAAAACCCAAAAATTCCAGGTCATACTTCCAGCCTCCAATTTAAGGAACATTCAACAATTGTTTACACGAATAACGAAACTTGTAAGTACTGTATGATAAAAAGGATACAAAGCATCCTAAACTTACGCGAAGGACTCCCATTGTTTGAAAACAATCGTGTCCCCCAATTCCACAAGCTTTTAGATCTGCAAAAGAAATTCAGACAAAAAATGCAAAGAATAGAACAACATCATGATATTACGCCAGAGAAGAAACAAAAACAATTCATAGAATAATCTACCAAGTCCAACATTTTCAGAAATCTTAAGCCATCCATTTCAACCTTGCCCTGTGCCATTCTGGGCCCATTCCCGTTATGGTGACAGTTCCCTGTTCCTAATTGTTTGTAAGTGATACTCTCTGGTAAATTGAAAGGTATGCCTTCCATTAATCTTTTGTAATGTTTGTTCTTCAATAAAAATTTGAAATACCATAACAAAACAAAAAACTTCTGAAGATATCCAACTTGCAGAGAACGAGTATACACATCTTACAATACAGGTTCCTTATACGATTCGCCAAAGTTTTGCTTCCAAATCGTGACTGTAGCTCACAAAACCTTATCTTTACTACTTATGATAGCCCAATCAGATCCTTCAACTAGGTGTCTTGCAATAGAGGACCCCATTGAATTCTCAATAAGAAATCTTTTACAATTTTCTCCAGTTCAGTAAGTGTTGGACACAGGGTAGGCATTGTTGGTCCATTTCCTAACAAACTAAGCGTTTACGAAATTGGAGACCAAATAGTAGTAATATCATAGCTGTAATTTTATTGAAGCATAAATTGGAAGCCTCAATGCCTGAGATGAATGCCACGTTTACATTTACAAGCGCTACATTGAACAGAAACGTAGATGTGTTTTAACTACAGCTTTGGGCTTTCCATCTCAAGCCTCAAATGAAAGCTGTAAAACCTCCAGAATCCTGATCTGATCACATTACTAGTGGCAAGATTGATGATGACAACAGAATCTGGGGCGAGAAGCATTTTATCGAAGAGAAAGGAAGCTTATGCAGGCTTCATTTATGGACAAGGAAAAGAATTCATCATATAGAAACTGAAGAGAATGCAATGTTATTTTCAAAATTAAAAACTTAGTCTCTTACAATATGGAGAAGGAATTCTCAACTTACAATGGAGCAGAGGGGAAAGTTTTTGCCCATAATCTCGATCGCACCAAGCAATAAGATTTGCCAACAAAAAGATAATGCCATACAAATAACGGGCTCGTAAAGATTCCTTCCTTTTTTCCGAGAACTCGACACTCTTCTGCTCCAAATTTCCAGGAAGTCCATCCCATGGACTAACCTCGGAACTTCTTCTTTTTGCTTCTACTACCCTCACCACAACAGCATCAGCAGCATCACCCATTCTACAATTTCATGAGCTACACATTGCCATTTATATTTTCAGAAGTGTGCTAAAAAAGAACATAAAAACACCTTTTTTTCTCACTAGACAGCAAAGCTCTCACAACGGTAGAATCTGAGGGTTCCTCAAATACTAATAAGTATGCTAGCATCAGCAAAAAGTGAACAATAACGTAAGAATCCCATGAATGTGATTAAAGACAGATGCATCCAAAATGGGGAGCCTTTCATTTTTCATTTGGAACATGGAGTCTTTCAGTTGATGTCTTAAGTTTTTCTACACCTACCCACCAACCAAAATAGAACCTTCTTCACAAAAAAATACTCCTATTTCAAAGTTATATCTAAGTAGATTAATAGAAGCAAGAATCAGTCAGCAATTAGCTGCATTCATTCAGACCTTGGGGTTTGCCCCAAGTTTGTTTTGTAGCGCTCCTTTGGGGCGTGAGGTCTAGGAATTGGACTCCTATGGACAGGTGGTTGGCCCTCGTAGTAAACTAACTTATACTAACAACTAACAACCTATCGTCCCGCAAAAAAAAGCTGCATTCACACTTTGTTCATTACTGGGAAGAGCTTCATAAGTACAAAATTCAATGTAGGTAAACAACCTTCATTAATCTACAATCTTGAATATGAAAGAGAACTGGGTTTTTGCAGCATTGTCACAAATAGTGGGAAGGAATGAAAAGAATTGACAAATGGAAGGGGAAACATACATTTTGTTTTCTGGGTCTGGTGTTTTGGTTGAGACTTTGAGATTTTGACACTCCTGAGGAAGAAGAGAGTGATGAGTGACCGAAGAAGCTCTTTGGGCAAAGAGTGTAAACACACAGCTGTTGAAGCGTCAATTTTTGCTTCAGCTGCTGGTGGGCTCATAGCAGTTGGAGATTCCTAAATTCGTTTGTTGATTTCCCATGTGGGTGTTGGTTCATTTCCCTGTATTTTATTTGAGGATGAGGAAACGAGCTTTGCTAGGCACGCTTACATACAGATGATATGCAGAGTCTAAAGTAATTGTAATAAGCATTTACACAACCATGAGGAAAACTATTTTTATCTTTGAGGACTGTAAAAAAGACAATCCCAACGGGTTTTTGGTCATTAATGCCGACATTTAAAAGCTTGCTCCTTTTAAGAGTTTATTGTGGGATCAGTTCAAATAATAGGACTTCTAATAGTAGATGATGCACGGATTAAAAAATAATAAAATACTAATGTAGTAGACAATGTATAAATTAGTTGAGATATACGTAAATTCGACAAGAAAACAAAGTTATAATGGAAAAAAAACTGCCACGAAGAGGCTATTCTTTTCACATTGGACCTCTGCAATGATTGCAAATTTTCAATACAAGGGAGAGTCTAGGAGTGCAGAATGATGGATTCGACAATGGAGCTGACTTCATGCGGCTTTTCTTATTTTATTTTGTTATATTTTGCTTTATTTAGTTGTACTTGTTTTGCTTTTTAGGCCTCTGGGCGGCACAATTTGTATATAATTTTATCAATACAAGTTGCATTTACATTATTTCTCAAAAAGAGTATGCAAAAAGAAAGACCATAAAAACTTTTTCAAAACACAAGTTTAGTACAACTATGTAGCACATAACACTGGGGTCGGCTCCCCTCCAGTCTTCCACTGTCCAGTATGGGCCAGTGTTTGGCTGGGATGCATTATGCCAAATCCAAGGCTCCACGTTCTTTCTGCACTCAAATGGACAAAAAGCTTGATAATGGAGTTAACGGAAATAGAACGGAAAACATAAACGGTCCGGTAAAAAATATGATTAAAAATTTAAGTGCTCAAAATTTTAATTTGTTTGAACAGATGCAAAAATTTTATTTTATTTTTATCATTTTATCCTAAATAGTAGTCATGAATTTTTTGCTCTAAAGCTTTCAATGAGAACCCTAAGAGAGTCCTAGAACAAAATAAGAAACATGTACATGAGAGCTCTAGAGACAAAAATTCAGTATATAAAATGATCAAAAAAATAAGATTTTCGGACTAGTTCAAACGGATTGAAAATTGGAGAACTTAATTTTTTACACCATTTATATATTAAACAATATGATTAAAAATTAAGTGATCCAATATTTAATCCGTTTGAACCAGTGCGAAGATCTTATTTTTTTATCATTTTATTCTAAATGATCATAATGAAATTTTGGCTCTAAGGCTCTCATATGAGAGTATATGCTCCTTATTTTGTTCTAGGTTCTTAGGGTGCTCATTGAAAGCTTTAGAGTAAAAAATTTACTATGATCATTTACGATAAAATGATCAGAAAACTAAAATTTTTGCACCGATTCAAATGGATTGAAAATTGGAGTATTTAAATTTTTTAACCATATTTTTTACCGTAAGAGAAGAGAACGTTTATGTTTTCCGTTCTATTTCCGTTAACTCCATTATCAAGCTTTTTGTCCATTTGAGAGCAGAAAGAATGTGGTGCCTTGGATTTGGCATAATGCATCCCAGCCACACACTGGCCCATACTGGACATTGGAAGACTGGAGGGGAGCCGAACCCCATAACACTCTTCTACTAATGAATTGGGGTGCGGGAGAGAACAAATTAGAAACGGAGTGTCCTGACAGATTTTGCACTGCGATCGGTTTAAAAATAGACTTACAAGTGGAATGACAAATACTATAAAAGAATTAATTATAATCTTCAGTAACACCAATTACTTTTATTTATAAAAAGGGAACTGATTTTCGCGCTTCAAGATTTACTGCAGGCGCTCCACCTTTTTTGTTTTTATACTGTGATGTTGCTGGCAACATCAGTGTATATTTGTTTTTACAATGTGATGTTGCCAGCAACATCACAATGTAAAAACAAAAAGGTGAAGTGGCTGCAGTAAATCTTGGAGCGCGAATATCAATATCAATTCCCTTATAGAAATGATGGAAAAGCATAACGACACATGCAAGCAAAGGAGATGGTTTTTTTTTTTTGATGTTAAGCAAGCTTAACTGAGACAAACAGAGGAAGACAAAGAAAGTAGTGTAGTAAATAAGTGGAGCTCTGTGGCGCTGACCATTGCTCATATTTTACTAGTACTACTCTGGAATGAGTGGGGCCCATATTACGGCGTTCTTGTGGGAATTTTTGGTGCTCGCGGTAGAACGATTGTTCTTCTTTTCCCCTCTTCTTTGTTTTCTGAAAAAAATATGCTACCGAGAAGAAATTAGTAATTCCACGTGTGCTTTGGACAAATTGTTAGGAGTTTTTTTTTTAAATTGGTAGTATTTTGTTGAATTGTCTTCAAATAGAAGACGAGGTTTTCTTTTTAACAAAATCATTAATAGAAGCGGATCAAAAAAAAATCGTCCATAGAAGATAAGTTATTTGGGTTAAATTCATTGTCTTCTGTTAAAGGCATGACGGTATGGCATCTAGGCATATAGTCCACACATTTCATTTTTTGGCTTGCTTAAAAATACTCAAGTGTCAGTAAAAAATTCGTCCAAAGACAACCTGCATGATATGCAACATAAAAGCAAGAATTAAGAGAACATCATAATATGCACAAATGCTAATGTGACAAGCATGTGAGACATGTAAAACTTCAGGTAGGGCTAAAGAGATGAACAAAAACAAATTATGACTGCATTATTTTGATTCCGATCGAGGGGTTCAATCCCTAAAGGTTGTTTTCAATTGAAGGGCTACGATCGATGTACACAAAATTTGGGTCTTGTAAAGGCAAAAAAATAGTGGTTGGCGCCGAGTCATGTCTCAATCACTAGGAATTGGGTCGAAGGAGGAGACAATGTGCAATGGTGATAAATCCAGTGGTAGCTGGTATATAAAGTCCGTAGAGGGGCAAGTGAAAGTAGAGATAATTTCTCACGTACTTTGAAGTTGGGGGTTGTGAGAGGGGGTCTTGAGCTCCCTTCATACGTACCCTTATCAAGTTATTATCCATATCTCAACAAATTTTACAATTTGAATAATTTACCCTCGTAGAGTTTTCAAGCAAATAATTTACACTTAGCTTGTAACGGTCGGTAGCTTCGGCTACAATTGTGAGTCAAGTACACATTACGTGTTTAGAGCAAATTGATTTGTTTCATAACAACAAAATTACATACAGAAGAAAGAGAAAAGTGTTTGAAATTATGTGGTGCTATCACATTGCCCCAAGGCTGGCCCAAGGTATTTGGAGGCTCAAGACGAAATCATGGAATGATGCCCTACATATTTTTAGAATTAAACAACAATAATAAATATGTTTATTTATATAATTATTTTGATCTATATTGAGCATGCCAAATGATTTGGTTTGGCGGCCTAAATGGTTGCCTTGTATTCTCCTTGAGCTTGGTTTGAAACACAATAGATACAATTGTGTATCTTGTGTTGTTTTTGGCGTAGGAACACGTAAAATGAAAGTAATTTGCCGGATTCAAACTCAGACATTAATTGAGGCTTCAAATCACTGAACCATAAGAAAGGCATTTGTCTTTAACTACAAACAAAAAATAAATATACTTATTTGAGAAGGGGTCTTCTGGCTTGGGTCCAATATTGAAGGATCAGGCCTTAAACCTCGACCTCTTGGACTTTACTTAAGGGCCGGGCCTGCATCGTCCGCAAGCTCCACATGTGCATGCCCACAAGAAAGTGCAATATATTTGGCTCCAAAGCTTTTAAGTTGGATGTTTGTAGTGTTATTTTATACGATGCGGATCTCTCCGAAAGGGGGAGCCAAGATTTGAAGGTGGGAGTGACACAAATCCAAAAACTCTACTTTTATGTACGGGAATACTGCCCCTTTCCAATATCCCTTTAATTATACAATTAGGTTTTGTCTTCTATGTTTTTTTTTTCTGAAAAAATAAAGGCAAAACGTACTTGGTTCAATTCTATTGTGTTTTTTTTTAAATTGCAATTTATTCAAAATATTAAGTTGTTCGTATACCACATACTAAATACCTTATCTAACCACGTTAGTGTAATAAAAAAAAAATCTGTGTTCGAGAGTGGGGTGGCATAACTTGGACACCTCCCTCTATGTGGCTCCGCCAGTACGAGATCGTCCCACTAATCTGGATTCATATGTCCATCTATTTATTGGTGATTTGGTATTGTGTATTTGGTGTTTCTTGGTACTAAACCCCTTTTTCTAGCTGCTTTTCCTCTGTACAGATGAACTGGTTTCAAAGATATTGTTCTTTTAAGTGTGCGTTGTTAGGGGTTTGTATGCATGATTGGGTTTAGGTATTGTCTTAGAGTGAGTGAGTGAACTTGTGGGGGGTGATGAGTTTGGAATGGGGAAATGGATTTGGTGGAAGTTGGCATGAAATGAGGTAAAGTGTACAAGGGAGCCTGAGTGGGAACTGCTCCAACCTCCTTTCACAAGATTCCAAATTTCACTTCCTTTGGGTTTGGGAATTTTTTTTTAAACTCCGTAGATGTTTAACCTATTCTTAATGGGATGAGAGAGTGGTACCGTTAAGAGACATACGGATGGGGCAACCCAAAGGGCATCAATCACTATACCGAGCACTTGCACTCCTGAAGAGAATTGAACCCTCACCTTTCATGTGAAAGATGTGAGAAAGTGCCGTAGGACTGTAAGCCCATTTGCAGCTTGGGATACTTGATGTGCTTTTTTCGAGAGCAGATTTAAGAATTTTCTATAGGGGAATATTACGTTTTATATATCCTTAAAGAAAGAACTCATAATTAAGCACAATTATATTGCACTCTTATATATAATTAGACTTAAACACACATCCTATTCGAAAGGGAATATAAATAGATGATTCCAAAAGTTCTTAAATATAAGCACAAAAATCTAATAATTCGTCACATTTTTTCATGTGCATTATCACTGTTTTGACTCCACAGGGATCTTATTTTTTTCAATGTTTTGCATGATAGCTTCATTAGCAACTCTACAGAAAACATATCTCTCTATGTATAACACCAAGCAATCATTCATGCAACAAAATATTGATCACTCATTATGTTACACAATCAATTCTGAAAAAAACACATATTTGATTGTAGCAGTTGCAAATGCTACTAGAATTAATTAAAAAGTCAGGAGCAAGTACACTATTGGAGAAATTTCTTTTGGATAAGATTCAGCCAGGGGAATTAAAATTTTCCTGTCAAAACTAGAAAAGGAGTTGTATGGATTCAAAAATTACCATATAAGATAGCAATACTATTCGTATCGGTAATAATGCAAATCTGTCCTTTCTGATAGTACATGGCGTCTTCCTCACCTTCGAGCTACAAACATATAAGTCGTATAAGTCGTACTGAGAATACCATTTCCATACAATATCAAGTAAAGATTCCCATCTAGACTCCCCTCGTTGTTTGGAGCCTTTTCTTGGATTTTAACCAGAGCTATATGATTCACAATATCTTGATTGATCTTTCCTTGCAGTAGTGCTAGTGTTAACTCATGTGAAAACCATACCGCCCTCATCAATTAATCAAGATTGGGTACGTAGGAACTCAAAAGATTGTAAACTGTTCAACTATGCATTAATTTGACTCCCCCTTTTGGTCTAGGTTTGAACCATCCTCCCAGATCCTCTCAAGAACGTTTGAACCATCCTCCCAGATCCTCTCAAGAACATAATCGCTGATGAAAAATATTTTGATCAAGCTACATAAAGCGCTATAGTGGGAGGTTCAACATGTATCCCCGACACTTTAGAGATTGTTATTCTGATTTAAGCCTTGTCCACTTTAAAATTAAGCTCTCCAATGCTAAGTGCCTCAATAACTTTTTCCTAATTATTTCTCCGTAACGTATATTATGATGCCCTAACAATATGAGAGTAGGTATTGTTCATGTGTATTCTCACAAAAGAGAGTTTCTTACTAAGGAAAGGAAGAGAGCGGAAATTAAGGAGAAGCCTTTAGAGCTTGAATCCGGATCTTTAGTGAGCTAGGATTCTCTCTGTGAGGATCGTGTGAGGGAGAGATCTACGAAGAATTGACACATGGATTGCATGCGTAGCATATATAGAAGATAGTTACTTTGGTATGCAGATATTTTCTACTTTTGTTTGTCTTGTTAGAAGAATTCATACCACCCCAATCTGCGCCCAAACTATCAACAAGGGTCTCAACTTCTTTTCCATATGAGTTGAGCCCACAAATACACTGCAATTAAATGTAGCAAAAGAATTATTGGGCAAAGCACCTCGGCTTTAACTTGATGGGCGTGGTTATTCGCAGCCTTTTATTTTCTCAAATAACCCTCTATATTTCGGTAAGTGGTTGTTGAAAATCATAAATAACATTTCGGTAAATAGCTGTTGAAAACAAAATCATATTTCGGTAATTACATATCGAAAATATGTTCAACTTTCGGTAAACAATTGCCGAACATGCATTTTCGGTAAATAGCTGTTAAAAAAAATGTTATATTTCGGTAATTGGGTTATGAAAATGTATCTCAATTTCGGGAACTCACTGTCGAGTATAATTTGAAATTTTTAATGGGCTATGGGAGAAAATAAAGGGCTGCGAATAGCAGCGCCCTACTTGATCTACCAAAATTATGTTGGTACACCCCTCACAAATTTCGTTTTTCCCCTTCTTTACAAAATTATGTTCTCTAGATAACATGTGTGTTTAAAGCCAAACAGGAAGATTTCTGTATTCAAATCCTATGACAGAGTAGATGTACTACATATTGCATATGTATATGGAGAGAGAGAGAGAGAGAGAGAGAGAGAGAGAGTGTGTCACACCCCAAAATGAGAAGTGACCGGCCATGAACCACAAGACCAAAGCTCGTAGAACATGCAGCCTAAAATAAAATAAGTCGTCGATCAATAAATATATTTTTTGTTATTAAATAAATCCCAATCATAAGCATGGGGTACAAACATCTCATGAACCAAACAATCTCAAAAAGATCCAAACATCTGACAAAATGTTTCAATTGCGGAAGCGATAAATAAAATACTAAATTATGATGTGACACCCTAAGGAGGTCAAACAACAGAACATCCCGAGATACCGCCAGAGTCCTCCTAACTGCCCAACTTTCCTGAAAAAGAAGTTGGAATAAATCCGTCAGCTGACGAGCTCAGTGAGTGGTTAAGCATGTTATATATTTTCGAACTTCCCCGTGTCCCTCAAATCATTGTTTTGGAAAATTTACTATTGAAATTGGAAACACATATTGTTTATTTGATTATATTAAATTGGCATGCGGTATCGGTAAAACCATTTGTTGTTCGAATAATCTTTTGGTGAGACCTTTGTGGATTCTTGTAAGTGATTTGGAACCATCTTTGGTTAGGTGTTTATTGGAGGATGCACCATGGTTTGAAACATTAATTTTGGAGTTTGGAGAATATGGTAGGGTTGGCTATGATGGTCTTATTCGAACACTTCATTAGTATTTTGTGCTATGCTTTGATTGCCTGTTGATAACTATGTTGGTGTGTAATGAAAAGGTTAATGAGATGAACCATTGAGATTTATTGGTAAATGATTTATGGCCAAATTTGTTGGTTGGATGTACACCTTTGTATGCCAAAATATGTTAACGTGATAATCTATTTTTAGCCATGTTTTAGAACTGTATAATTATACATGCTTTACTACTCACTGAGCTCGTCAGCTGATGGATTTATTCCAACTTCTTTTTCAGGAAAGTTGGGGAGTTAGGCAGGGACTCTGATGGCATCTCGGGGATTTCTTGTGTTGACCTCCATAGGGTGTCTCATCTTAGTTTTAATTTAATAATCGCTTCCGCATTCGAAACATTTATCAGATAACAGATTCTTTTTATTATTATTTGATCACTGGATATTGTTGGTTCATGGGTTGTTTGTGCCCCATGTTTATATATGATGAGACATATTTGGCTTTGGATTTGATAATTAACGAAGAGCAATCGTTGAATTTTGGCTACTTAATTTATTCAGGCTGCGTGTTCCATGAATTAGCCTCATGGATCACGGCCGGTCACTTCTCATTTTTGGGGTGTGACAGAGAGAGAGAGAGAGAGAGAGAGAGAGAGAGAGAGAGAGAGAGAGAGATTTATTGGCTAGAAGTTGAATTTAGGTGAGGAGATGATGAGGTGGATTGGATTGGGGGAGCAAGAGATTAATCAACATGCAACTCGTAAAATGACTTACGGCAGTTTTAGGATTGAATTGGGGGAGCAAGAGCTTAATTAACATGCGACACGTAAAATGACTTACGGCAGTTTCGTAGGTAAGTTATTTTCCACCAACTATGGTAAAATATTTTACATGTAAAGTGTTTTTTCTATATTTTGTACAACCAAACAACAGAAAATAGGTAAAATGTTTTTGAAAAAATATTTTATGTCGAACAAACGGAGCCTAAAGAGTTAAAAGTATTTTTTGGGCTAAGCTCAGGGCAAAGAATGGAGAGTGCCGCCCTTATGGCAGCTGCGTTCAGTTGGGTATGGGCCTTTCGGTTGGGCATTGTTCGACTAATTCCAATGGATCTTGAGAGTACGTTGCCCCACACAAAAAAAGGGCCCATCTCAGGTCCACATCACTGGATCACGGGAGGATCCTTCTTGCACCAAATGTCTGCGGGGTGACCAAGTAGCCTCCAAAAAGTGCTACGTCTCGACTGTCCACACCTCCACCAAGGCCAAACAAGTACAATGGGTTGAAGTCCCCGACATGGCCGTCATTGACGACGTTGGCCAAGATGCCGATGACAAAACCGAAGATGACCTGATCCCAATGCCCATCAACGAGGATGGCTCGTGTTTCTTCTCAATCAGTTCTTCCCTCAGCGACACTGACCGAGAAGAAATGTTTGAGTACTTAAGAAACAACTTGGAAGTCTTTGCGTGGACCCCCAACGAGATGCCAGGAATCGACCCCGAATTCATCTGTCACTCCCTGAACGTCAAAAAGGACGCAAAACCTGTTGTCCAGAAAGCTCGACGATCGGCCACAGAACATGCCAACGCCATCGTGGAAGAAATGAAACGGTTGCTGGAAGCCCATGCCATCCAAGAAGTGCAGTACCCAACTTGGCTGTCCAACACGGTGGTCGTTAAGAAGAAGAATGGCAAGTGGCGAGTCAGCGTGGACTACACCAACCTCAATGACGCTTGTCCAAAAGATTGGTTCCCACTCCCCAAAATCGACCAACTCGTTGACGCAATAGCAGGTCACGCTCAGCTAAGCTTCCTCGACGCTTACCGTGGCTACCATCAAATAGCCATGGACCCCAACGTCATGGAAAAGACGGCATTCCTCACCCCTCATGGCATATTTTGTTACCGTGTTGTGCCATTTGGCCTCAAAAACTCTGGCGCTACATTCAACCGAGCCATATTCAAAATGCTAGGTGACCAAATCGGCCACACCGTGGAAGATTGACGACCTCGTCGTCAAAAGCCAGAAGGCGTGCAACCACCTCCAAGAGTTAAAGGGAGTATTCGACATTCTCAAATTCCATAAGCTCTGCCTAAACCCTGAGAAGTGTGCGTTCAGAGTGAATGCTGGGAAATTTCTCGAACATCTGGTCACACTGCATGGTATCAAAGCCGACCCCAATCAAATCAAAGCCATTGCAGACTTATGGCCTCCCAGAACGATCAAAGAGGTACAACGCCTCACTGGAATGGCGGCCGCTTTGAATTGATTCATCAGCAAGCTTCAGACAAATGCCATGTCTTCTTTCACGCTATAAAAGGGAAAAAGCTGACGAAGTTTCGAATGGACACCCGACTGTGATATCGCTTTAGCCGAATTCAAAGCGTACCTCAGCTCTGCTCCGCTGTTGGTAAAACCTAAAGAATTTGAGACCGTTTATCTGTATCTTGCCGTCTCACCTCATGCCGTCAGCTCCACTCTTGTTCTCAAGAAGCGGCAGATGACGTGCCCATCTACTTCACCAGCAAAATGCTCCTCCCAGCGCAAACACGCTATCTCCCGTTGGAGAAACTTGCTCTCGCCCTCGTCTCGGCAGCAAGAAAACTGCTACACTACTTCCAAACCCACATGATCACTGTATTAACGGAGCACCCTCTCAAAGCCCTCTTCCGGAAGGCGAATCTCTCCAACCGTGTCTCCAAGTGGGCTATCGAACTGGCTAACTTCGATATTCGCTTTGAGCCACGAACGACCATCAAAGGGCAGGTGCTGGCCGACTTCATCGCAGAACTGACTCCCGAGGACACAGCCGCACTTACAGCCCCGATCCCACCAGCTGCAGCCGAACCAAGCTCCGCACCCAAGCCATGGCATCTTTTTCAAGGCGAGACTTGGCGCCTAAACGTCGACGGGGCTTCCAACAGCAACGGGGCCGGAGCGGGGGTAGTCTTGGTTTCACCTTGTGGAACACTTCATGAAAGTTCCCTCACCATCGACTTCCCGGCCACAAACAACGAAACTGAATATGAAGCCCTCCTCACTGGCCTCCGCTCAGCCATCACGATGAAAGCCGCCAACCTCGTTGTCTATTGTGACTCCCAACTCATCGTCAATTAAGTACTCGGAGACTACGAAGCTCGGGACCCTCGAATGTCGAAATACTAAGCTGTGGGCTCCCCGACCGGCGCGCGCCCAAAAGAGTCGCCGCCCGGATTTTTGAGATGGATGATCCGAGAAACCAAGAGCTTGATTTGAAGAGAAAGAGAAAAGGCTTTTGGCCTAGCGAAAACGTTGGGATTTTGGGTTCGGGAGCCATGTTACGAGCGGGGAAGGTTTTGTTGAAAAAGCACCCCGCTAGCTCGGTAAAGACCGGTCTCTACTAAACATTTTTAATGGGGGATTTAATATCATTTGAAAAACTCAACTTTGATTAAAACATGTACGGGAAAGGGACATGGGGTTCAATATAACACATTCCTGTGCTTGTGGTACAAACTTGTACAGTGAATGATAAAGATGATGCAGGACAAAAGGAACTTTCAACAAAAACTGTCTGGATCACAATGTCCCTGTGCACGGCATTTTGTAACGCACCGCACGGTTTTACAAAATGCCTCGCGTGGTTTCCTCTGTATTTTTAGATCTTCACAATGTTTTAGAACGCCGCCCGGCGTCTTGGATACCACGTGCGGGGTTTAAATCGAACGTCAAACAATATTTTTACTACCAGACAGCTCTAAAAGCACCATTCTTTCAAGTCATGAACAGAAAAGAAATTTTTTGAATTCCTGATCTTTTGAATAGCCCAAAAATGCTCCATTTTCTTGAAAAAAAAAAAAAAACCTGCACATGGCTTGTAGATATGGTCTGTTTTTGAAAAGTATTTGTGCTTGACGTTCTAGTAAAAGATCTGACGACGATGGTCGTGATCCAGACGGTTTGAGCAAAGAAAATAGTAAACTCAAAATGCCATGTGCCTAAGTCGACTACGCCGCGCGACGCATCAAAACACCGCGCAGTGTAGCCTTTTTGGCACAGGTGACTGCTTTTGTTTTGAAAATGGTTTTTGGGCTAGGATCTGACCCAAAGAGGGTCGATCCTGACCACTGTGAGGTTCCCTCAGGGATATGAACGGGGCCTATCCCAAGGAAACTAGTTTATACCTTTGATCTTTGAGCCTGGGTAGAGACGGTAGGCTACTAGTGAGCATGGGTGAGTCTGAGCGGGAAGAAAGCGTGACAGACGTGGGTAATAGGTGGGTGCTTTGGTAGTTGAAGCTTTTATGGAAGTGAGAAGCTCTTCTCAAATGATGAGGAGAAAAATGGGGAACTTTGAGGAAGAAAGAGCCTTGAGAATGTTTTTAGGAGGACCTTCTCAAGACTTTGGAGTGAGGGGTGGGTGTGAAAGCATAATGAAAGAGAAAGAAAGTTCAAGGCCCCTTTCTCTTGAGTGGAGGGTTGTATTTATAGGCAAAGGCCAAGGATTTTGAATTTTAAATGGTGGAGGTATTTCTAGGTGGGCCAGAAGTGCCCATTCGGCTGAGCTAGCTTGTAGGAGTGGCTCAAGTGGGCGTGGCCAGCTAACTGAGCTAGTCAGAACTTTACCCAAAATGCCGTGCGGTTGACCTCATGACCTCGTGCGGCGTAATGAAAATCTGTTATGTCGTGTGGCGTAAAGGTGTGCCGTGCGGTACTAAAGGTCCAGTCTTGGGCTTTTGGGCTTGCTCTGGGCTTTTGGCTCTGGACCCTTGGTTTGGCTCTGGGCCTTTGGGTTTGCTCTGGGCTTTTTGGGTTTATTTTGGGAGAGTCCCATTTCCAAGCTCTCGGAGGTATTCGTTTCCTTTGTTTCATCATCGGAAAATTCTAAAATACTTTCGAGGCCCGGATTGGGGTGTCTACAATAGTCCCTCTTTAACGTAACTCGAACACCATTGATTGGTACGAGTGACGCTTAAAGAAAAAGGCATCCCAATCCGTTGCTCCAAAGCTCTCTAAAATGAGACATAAAATCGAAATGCAAGTAAACGACGATGGTGGTCGCGCCCATGGGGCTGCCTACGTACCCCGTTGTAGGGATCAGACCAGCGTAGTTCGATTGGGACAATGTAAAATGAAAACAAATAACGAATTTATGCAATAGACTCTAAATACGTACCTTCGGGAGGCCAATTGAGGCGAGACGAGCCCTCGGAGGGCAAAAATAGCAGGACGTGCCTTCGGGAGGCCAGTTGAGGCAAGACGAACCCTTGGAGGGCGAGACGTACCTTCGGGAGGTCAATTGAGACGAGACGAGCCCTCGGAGGGCGAAAATAGTAGGACGTGCCTTCGGGAGGCCAGTTGAGGCGAGACGAACCCTTGGAGGGCGAGACGTACCTTCGGGAGGTCAATTGAGACGAGACGAGCCTTCGGAGGGCGAAACGTACCTTCAGGAGGTCAATTGAGACGAGACGAGCCCTCGGAGGGCAAAAATAGCGGGACGTGCGAGTACAGCGAGCCCTCGGGGGATGAGAAATCTTAGCTCATTGTCTTGAGTAGATATTTCCTTCAAGACGGCTGAAATATTTGATTCCCAAGGGGATTTGGTGGCTGGTTTGAACAATTTCCGAGGAAAAGTTCTTAGCCATGCAAAGTTGAAATGCCGCGCGGCCCAGTGTTATGTCGCACGGTGTTTCAATTTCCCATGTAACTCTTCGATTTCCGAGAACAGCCGGTTGGCTTAAGGGTACCCATTAATGCAGGCGTGCCCGTTCGAAAGGTTTACTGTCTTTATAAGGGTGGTGGTGCCTCATTCCATGCACCACCACCAAGATCTCTTAAGTTTATTCATTCTCTTCTCACACTTTTCAAAACTACAACAGTCTTTCGAAAAAAAAATGGCCGGCAACAACGATCTTGCTGCACGAGTGACTTCTCTTGAGGCCGAGATGGCCTCGTACTGTGAGGAGATCGAGCGCTTGTCCGTCCAGATTGTGAGGCTCGTTAGCATGATCCGCACCCTCCGCCGCACAGTGTCGAACCTCCAGGACGTTGCTTTCGATCAGTTGGA
This sequence comes from Rhododendron simsii, assembly GCA_014282245.1. Lineage (NCBI taxonomy): Eukaryota > Viridiplantae > Streptophyta > Magnoliopsida > Ericales > Ericaceae > Rhododendron > Rhododendron simsii. Next base: position 7,883,446 of record CM024961.1, on the reverse strand, counting down.
TGACAAGAACGATCTAGAGTATGCACCGGAGCGCGAGTCCGAGGATACCGCGGTGGATTCCGAGGGGAATCCAAACGGTTCCGATGACCGTTTGGATGGCGCAAACAATGCTTCTGGCGGGGGGAGTGATTGAGGTCGAAGAGGAGGAAGAAGAAGAAGAAGAAGGAGGAGGAGGGGCAGTAGGATTTCTTTTTGTTTTGTTTTTCAGTTTTCTTCTCTTTTTTTTTTTTTTTGGAATGAATGTAATGAATGATCCCGGGGTTTTCTCTGGTTTTAGTGATGGAATGAAAGCCTTCTTCCCTTTTATTCGCTTGCGTATTTTCTTTTTCCTTGTTCATGCTTGGGGCACCATAGTCCTGATCATCATGAAAACTGTTCTCGGAATCCGAACTGTCGAAATAGCCTAGAATGCCACGCGTTGCTCACAAAGAGTCGCACGGTATTGTAAAACAAAACACTATGCCATGCGGTCTAGAGGAAACGCCGTGTGGCGCTCCAGGCTAAGAACCCGGTCCAGTTCTAGTTCCAAACGGCCCAGTCCGTGGGGATATATATATATACAGACAGGGCGTACATAGTACGCCCCATCGTTCGAACACTTTCTCTCGCGCTTCTCTCTCTCTCTCAACGTCTCTCTCTCTCTCCTAATACTCTCTCTCTCTCCCGACTCTCTGTTCTCTCTCTCCCTCTCGATCTTCTCTCTCTCTCTCTCTCTCTTTCTCTCTCCCAATCTCTCTCTCTCTCCCTACTGCTCTCTCTCACTCTCTGCCCTCTCTCTCTCATACATTGCAATCATGGATAAAGTAGACACGCCCGCGATCTCTCCGGAGAGTGGTACGGCGATCGGGGAGGTTCTGAAGGCTCCGGGGGTTTTGGTTCCGATAGCCATGGCTGAGGAGGCCACGGCTTTGGCTGCCGTGGCAGCCGGCAGTAGTGGTGAGGCGGCGTTGGCCGGTTATGGCCAAGGCGTGGAAAGCTTGGGTGCAGTAGAGCTAGGTGGCGAGGATGTGGCCGCGGGCCAACCGGGGGCTGTCGGTGGTTTGGAGGAGATGACTACGGAGGAGGAGGTGGAGGCTTCTCCCGTGAGAGAGCCCCGGGCTGACTTGGGGAAGAACCCCGTTGTTGAGGAGGAGTCGGCGGAGGAGCGTGAGGTGCCGCTTATGTTCGTGGGCAGTGGTGCAGGTGCGGGGTCGTCACGTCCCATAGGGATGGGGGACTTCTTGGAGGGTGCGTCCTTCGAGGACTTAGTTGAGACCCTACGGAGGGTGCCCAGGCTGGCGGAGGCTTTGCTCGAGTCCCGGGAGAGGGAGCTCCGAGCCGAGGCTGAGGCAGGAGCGGTTGGGGGGCCTGAGGCTAAGGAGGAGGAGGCGGTGTTAGTCCCTCGGAGGACTGTGGTGGACGTGGTGACAACAGTCCTTAGGCGAGATCGCTCTTTCGACGAGGGGTCCTATGTGCCTCTTAGGCACGTGGTGGTGCCTTCGCTTCTGGACGCTTACAGGCCGGAGCGGACCATACACGACGAGTCCCTGGTCTTGAGGGACCCGCAGCAGCACTTGTCCTTGTGCCGAGCAGAGGTATGCCTTTATTTCGTATTTCAATACAATGTATCATGTCCTTAATCCTAATGCCCTTGATCGTTATGCTATATTGACCAAATCATGCTTCTTTTGCAATAGGAGATACGGATCTCGTGCTACGGCGGCGCGGGCGATGTGCCCCAGTTTTGGGGGAGGCTTCCGGAGGCCTCGAGGGAGATGGTGAGGGTGGCGGGCTTTGGGGAGTTCGTTAGCGTGCTGACGAGAGCCAACAATGACCGTCAGGTCGCGAGGGCGCTCGCCGAGAGGTGGTGGGACACGACGAACTCTTTCCACTTCTCTTTTGGTGAGATGACGGTGACGCCTTTGGACTTCGCAGCGATCACCGGGCTGAGGGTCGGAGGTGACCCTATCCCTTACAACGCGATGGCCGGGAAGGACCTGGAGTTGCAGAGGTGGCTTTTGGGGTACAGGCTGAGGGCGGAGAAGGGAGACGCCCCGTACGCCCAGCTTCTGGACTTTTGGACGGAGGCCCAGTGGGCAGGGTGCAGGAGGAGCAGATGGCCCGCTGCTTCCTGTTGTACGTGCTCAGTGCGTCCCTGTTTCTAAACAGGCGCAACCGAGTACACTTGTCCTTCTTGCCGGCCCTGGGGGCCATCGAGGAGATAGCCCGCTTCGACTGGGGCGGCGCAGCTTTGGGGGCGTGCTACGCCTTCATGGGGTCCCTTTCCCGAGGTGCAGGGAAGAGCCGCGGCGACTACTGGCGGGTCTTCGAGGTATATTCTGGAACCCTTGCTTTTAATAAATCTATTTAGCTTCTTGTTTAAGTAATCTGCTAACCTTTTATTGTCTAAAACTCCGTAGCTCTAGGCGTACGAGGTACTGGACATGTATCCTACTATTACGTTGTGCCCCGACGACCTAGTGCTCCCCCTTGCTCTTCGCTGGTCGAAGGAGTTCAGAGGGGTGAAGAAGGGGAAGGGTGAACTAAACTCCTACCACCTGTACCTGGACGAGTTGCGTCTCGAGTAGGTATTCGATGATTTCTTGGCCTTAGTCCTTTCCATTCATGCCTTGAATCGCTTTTCTGACACATGTTTCTCATTACAGGTGCACTGGCGCATCTGGGACCGTTTCGAGGTCCCATTTGTTGCTCGTAGTCGTGCTGTAGCGAGAGGGCGGGTGCTCTTGGAGTCCCCTTACGGCTGGCAGTGGTACCTGGGCGACTGGATATCGCGCCAGTCGCTGAGGCTGAACGCCTTTCTAGTCCCTGGGCCACTCCCTCCTCTCGTGCTGTCGACGAGTGAGTATACCTTGGAGGAGGTAGAGCGGTTCACGCAGCCGAACTCCCAGCTCGAGACGCTGTTCCAGGCTTGCGTCGACTATGCGGAGTACCGAGCCCAGCACCTGATGCAGGGCTTTGGGATCCGTGCCGCCTGGGAGGCGCAGCGACAGGTGCGAGGCAGCAGAGGTGGCAGGAGTGGTAGGAGAGGTGGCAGAGGTAGAGGGAGTGAGGGTCCTTAGGGTGGTGGGACAGGTCGGGGCAGAGCTAGCTTGCCCCCGCTCTCCTGGGCAGTTGACGTAGTGACTGCTCAGGGAGTCCCTGGTCTGGTGGAGGTCCCGCACCCTGTGGTCGCGCCTCCGGAGTTCCTTGCTCAGGTACAACTTGTTTGGATTGCTTTTGTATTTCTATTTCCAGTACATCTTATATTAATCACTCTTTGCATCTTGATAGGTGACTCCGGAGTACGCGCGGGAGATGGCGGCGGCCATGATGGGCCTGGAGCAACTCGTGCGACAGTATGCTATGGGCCATCCTCCGCTCGTACTGGTAAATTCTCAATCCTTTTGACTGTCTCATTATTGCTCTTGCTTTATGACTGACAATGCAATCATATTGTACTATTATAGGCCAGGGGAGGAGCTGCTCGGGGGCTACGCAGGAAGTCTGTTCGTATGCCTATGCGACAGGCTTCGTCTGCTGGCTCTCGGGAGGAGCGCCCATCGAAGAGGCAGTGGCACTCCGAGGGTACAGAGGAGGAGCCTATTACCGTCTCAGACGAGACTGAGGAGCCGACAGACGTCGACCTAGAGGATACCTCCGGTAGCACTGAGCCGAGGGCGACTCGTACTCAGGAGGTGGCTAGCTCTGAGGCAGTGTAGGAGGTCTCCGAGGAGGACGAGGAAGAGGACGAGGATGAGGATTGAGTTTCTTCATTTTGCTTTTTGTCTTTAGCCGGAGCCTGCGTGCTTCCTTTTTCTAGGGTGCCTGTTTAGATAGGATTTTGAGCATCAGGCTTGTATTTCTGTACTTCGACTCATGGACCCATTTTGGATTATATATATGGAGATTGCTTTTTTGCTCGATTTCTCTCTTTATTGTTTGTTTGAATAACTTGAACGCTTGCCAAAATGCACAACCAACCACAGATCATGCGACTGCGTCTGATATGGGATACATATCACGATACTTATTAACAATGGAATAGAAATCAAAGAAATGACTGTAAGAATTGGTGCAAGACTCGGGAATTTATAACAATACCCTTAATGTGGGCTTACACATGTCTATGTACAGTAGTGATAAACCCCAAAAACCCAGAAGATGTCCTAGAACTTTGACCTCATATTCAGCAAACGCCTAAAACTAAGGGAAACATTGACTTTGAAAGGTGATAACTTCAAATCTTGGCTAGGGGTTTGAACCGGAACTTGGACTAAGTCACTTTTGACCGTATTGACCTATAGGACCCAAAGATTTGACTTAAAATGGCTTGAAACAAGTTTTAGTGCTTTGACACAGGCCGAAAACGAGGATTTTGGGCCTTTTGTCCCATGGTTTCAGATTTGGGGAGTTTGACTTGGAGTGAAACATCTCCGATGTACCATATACTTATTGCAATGAGTCTTGCTGCTTGGAAATGCCTCGGGGTGCCTCAAATTTATTTCATGCCTATGCTGTCAAAACTGCAGAAATGCAGACGCAAAATGCCGTGCGTTTCCTTAAAACGCCGTGCGTGGCTTCACATGATTCCGCGGTATATCATTGTTATGCCGTGGTGTTTTCCAGTTCCCAAAACACCGCGCGTGATCTCATTACGCCGCGCATGGTTATCTTCCTGATAATCTACATTTTGCTGTTTCCCGAGGCAGATTGCTCGGGGGTTGTACTTTGACCCATGCAATGGCATTTCCGAATGCATGTATGCATTCCCTTCCTAAGCCTTTTTCCTATTCAAATCACATGGAAAACTTTCATTTTTGAGACCCAAGACACTTTTTGAAAAGTTGATAATGCCCATTTTCCCTTTCTATAAATTTAAGCCCTTGATCTCAAATGTCCCCTGTCATACTTAGACTTCTCTTCACTTCTCCTTCCCATGGCCCTTTCTCTCACCGGCTCGCTCCGCCCGTGGTTGGTTTCAATGGAGGGCGTTAATTGGCTCAACTTCCGAGCTCATGGCCTCTATTCCATGAGGTATCTTTGCAACATTCGTCTTCATCCGGAACTTTTGAAGGCAGCCGCGGTTCTCTGGGATCCAGAGGTCCATGTGTTTCGTTTCGGTGAGCAAGAGCTTTACCCCACCGTAGAGGAATTCCGCGCCTATCTGGGAGGCTTTGGTTCGGGAGAAGTCATTATCCCTCCGGTGTGCGAGAGCATCGATAAGGTCCTATCCGAAGTCCTCGGACTTAGTAGTGGCGCTGCCCGTTACTTAGTGAGTGATGGCCACCTCAATGTAATGCGGCTTATTGAAATGTTCTCTCCGTCCGGTAACTTTGCAGACACAACTTATCAATCTCGGCGGATGACTGCGCTCTGTATGTGCTTGCTTGCGGCCTACCTCTTAGTGTCCCCTACTGGTTTTGCTAGTTCTGCCTTGGTTAACATTGGTGTCCAAATCGAGGCTCGAAAAGATGTGGTTCCAATGGTCTTGGCTGAAACCTTGATGGGTTTGGATAGAATTTGTTTTGGAGAGACGGAGGTTTTCGGGGGTAGTCCTCTCCTCCTACAGGTTGGCTTCTCACTCTGCTCTCCTTTTTCGGGTTTCTGCTTGACGATTTCCTAGTCCTAAAATAATGGGTTGCCCCAAGCGTAGGGCGGAGACCGACGTAGCATAATATCCGGTAAGTCCGGAGTCGAATCCACAAAGACGGTGATGTGTGCTAACTAAAAACTCGGGTTGTTATAATTTAAATGGGCTCTAAGGTAGCCACCCCTTGTTGATTGATGAAAGATTAACTAAAATCTAGAAATTGATTGTACTTTTTCAGAAAATTAAAATGAGGTACAGTCGTAGAGTTCATAGCATTTGTAACTAGTCCAGATTAACCTGCTCTATTCGGAGTTTTTAAAAACGTTTAATTTTAGATATAAAAAGATACCCCGCAAGATGCGAGACCCTATGGTCGCCGTAAACCCATGCGCAGCGAAGAACGAGTTTTGGACCCCCATTCTTCCGTTCACATGGGCTCTGACGATGCCCGGGTTCGTCCGCGGGAAATATTTTCCAATCTAAAATCATTTGATTCATTGTTTGAAAACAAGAGTAGTATCCGGACTAGCCACGATGTGCTAATCACCCCGCGACTCTACCTATACAACTACTCACTAATCATTAAACAAGAAACAAATGAAACCCTAAATTGTATCATGCTTCTATTACGCGATACAGAAAATAAATAATAGATTCAAAACAAACAAAAATAAATGAACAACTTTTATTAAGAACAGAAATTAGAGAGAGTTACCGGAATACGAATAATTAAACAAAGCATCAAAAACTTGGAATAAAATAAAAACTCAGAAGAAAACTAACAATCATCGGAACAACGAATCGACAGCCCTCCGTTCTTTATTCTTTTCCCACGGCGGCAGCCTTTCTGAAGTCAGTACCACTGACTTATATAGGACTAGGTTTTTTTTAATCCCCTAATAACATAAAGGGCCTTGGACTTCACATAATAAGACATTAGCCATTCAACTTCAGAGGACTTTGCATTTTGATTCAGATCTTCTATAAATTCTTCTTTTTATCCAAATTATCGGACAATGGGCTCGAGTAACCTATAAACATAAAAACACATAATAAAAATTAGTTAACAAAAATAAAGAACTAATAAATGTAGATTGGAGGGCTAAAATATGTATATTTTGGCAATCTTAATATTACTAGTGTCAGTTTTACTATCCTCTCCCACGTTTCTCAATTTAACCTCAACACTCA
>CM024961.1:7637677-7876601 GCA_014282245.1 Rhododendron simsii | reverse complement strand
AGGAAAAAACCCTCATTTTCCCTCAAAACAGTCTTTTATTGGGGGACCGTTTTAAAAAATAAAAATTTTGATTGTTCAAAGCAAACAGTGAAAATTTGAGCACTTAATTTTTTTTAAACCGTTTATATATTAAAAAATATGGTTAAAAAATTAAGTGCTCCAATTTTTAATCCGTTTGAACGGGTGTGAAGATCTTATTATTTTGATCATATTATTCTAAAGAGGCATAATCAAATTTTGTCTTTAAAGCTCTCAAAATAACGTTTCTACTCCATAGGATTGCAAATGGGTGGTTTAGATTTTTTTTTCCACTCAAAACCGCACCGTTTTGACTACTGGGCAGGGCCTACTGCCCATGGGGCGCAGTAGAGCCCCCGGATCCGAGGTATAGAGCCTGGTAACAACTTAAACACCTTTGCTAATACCACGCCCAAATACACACATATTCACATGCGTAGTGGGTCTGGCACACACTAGAATGTATTGTGTGTGCGAGATCCACCACTCATACGAGTGTGAGTGTGTATTTAGGTGTGACGCTAGAATTAATTATTGCAACTTAAATGATTCATAATCTTTGAAATAATTTCTGCAATCTATATACATAAGTCAACTGGAAAATGAAATCTTACGCAAAATTGCCTCCTCTTGTCCTTAGTTTTTTTCAACGGAAGAAGCAAATTCATTAATGAAGCCATACGACATTTACAGATAACTCCAACTATTAGCTTGCTTTACAAAAGAAGATCGAAAATGCAACAACTACCTTTTTTTAATGGACTCAAAGTCTCATACCTACATTTATTAGGCTTTTTTAGGGACTCAGATCCTGTCTATTTAGCTTCGGACTAGTTCGGTCCATTTGGTGCATCTGGGCTGCTCAAAACACTTTTGAACGGTCTAGATGCTCCAAATGAACCGAACCAGTCCGAAGTAAATGGATGGAATCCGACCCCTTTTTTAGGTACATATTTTCATAATCACAACATCTCACTCCAGATATGCGTAGCCCAATCGCATATAATATTACAATGATCGATTGTCTCACACTTTTACATCTTTTGGCATATAAAATAGGGAAAAATTAAAAATTAAATACTCCACGTGAAATTGTGTTTATAAATGTGTAAGTACATTTGCAAGGAAGACACAACACAACACAAAACAAAGTAAACAAAAATCACACCCGAAGAGATGATACAAAACATGAGATTGTTCCATCTCCCCTTTGCCATCCTCGCACTAATTTACCTTATAAGTTGTCCAGCATCGTGTAAAGTGGGGGTCCATATCATTAGCGGCGTTCCGAATGATAAGCCTACACCGTTGCAGGTTCGTTGTCAATCTAAAGATGACGATATCGGATTTCACACTCTATACCAGAGTCAAGAACTCACTTGGAGGTTCAATCCCAACTTTATTACGACCACCCTCTACTGGTGCCATTTTTACTGGGGAGCTAAACAACGAAGTTTTGCTGTTTATGATAATAAAATATCTTATAGGTGTCCTTCTATTTTTTGTGAGTACTATTGGGTTGCGAGGCCCACTGGTTTCAAACTCAGTTTAAACAAAAAAAACTGGGAAAAGATGAATGATTGGCAGTGATCATGATTTGAAACCTAAAACATCGACTGTCATGTTATGTGTTGTCGAGCGCAAGAAATGAAATATATATGTCTCGTTCGATCTGAGGTTTGCTCTCTGTCATTTGATTTCTTACCCCATGGCAATACAATTTTCTCTCTGTAATCTGTATAAACTGGAGTTACAAATCAATTGAACGACCTAGGGTTTTTCTCGAATGCAACAACTCGATCTCAACTCTCAATGCAACGACCTTGTGATGTTCGTCCAACTTTTAGTTGGATTCCCTTCTCTCTTCCTCCGTTTTTAATAAAATCTCATCTTTTGCCGATTAAAAAAAAAACTCTCAACTCAAATTAGTGGTTCCAATCACAAATTGAAACCAGAAAACGCTAAAGAATGAAATTAGTGATCATGGATTAATCCAGATTCTGCAACTCAAGAATCACAAACCAGAGACGGAGAGTGAGAGAGAGAGTTGTTAACATAAGGTTTAATTGTGTGTGCTCCGAATTTATCTTTCTTTCTTTTTTTGAGTGAGTCTACAAACCATGAAACCAGCCCATGATCCAACCCATGACCGCTGACGTGGCGGGATGGGCCCACATCACAGCTGAAAAAAAAAAAAAACAAAAAACCCAAATCTGGTTCTCTCTCCTCCCTCTTCACCAACTCCCATGGAAGCCCACAACACCACCCCCCACCCCCCCCCAACCTTGTCTCAGACCCCCTCCACTCGCCCACCCATAACCCACTGGTCCTACTCCCACCCGCCGCCGCCGCCGCCGATTCCACCCAAATGATCTCCTGCAAAAGAAAAAGAAATTTCATAAAAGTTGCAGAAAATTTGAGTTTGGAACACCCACCAAACAATTTCAGAAATATAAATTGCATGATCTAGGGAGGAGACTGGAATTGGGAGGCCGGAATTTGAGTTTGGGTGGAATCGGCGGCGGCGGCTGGTGGGAGTGGAGGTGCAGCGGCAGCAGTAGAGGTAGGAGGAGAGGACGGGGTGGACAGACACAAGTGATGGGCGGCAAGGGCGTTGTGGTGGGCGGAGGCCCGGAGGGTTGGTTGCCGGAGGTGAATCCGGTGGTGGTGGTGGGAGTTGCCGGTGGCGATGGGTGTTGACCTCTCCTCCTCCCTCCCTAGCTCTCTCCATGAACCAGAGATGGGGGTTGGGAGAAATTGATTTTTCAATTTTTTTTTTTAATTTTGGGTTTTCGGTGGTAGACGCCGGCAGTGGTGGGAGTTGCCGGTGGTGGTGGCCCTGGTGGGTCGACCTCCTCTCTCTCCCCCCAAAACAGAACCAGATCGGAGGAAGAAAAAAATTCAGTTTTTTTTTTTTTTTTTAAGTCTGGGCTGTTGCTGACGTGGCATGGGACCCACCCGCCACGTCAGCGTCATGAGTTGGGTCGTGGGTGGGATTCCTGGTCTCTAGACTTTTTGTTTTTTTTTTTTTGGTAAACCGGAGATCCAATAACAACTAAACATAAATAGTCCTGGAGTATTTAACTCCTACAACATCCATCGATCCCTAATTTGGTCCAGCGTAAAGGATAGAGATTCAGTCAAGTTAAACTAGGGTTATCTCTCTCTCTCTCTCCCTCTCTCTCAACCCTAGCCACCACAACTCCTCTTGTCCCTTCTCCTCCTCCCATACTCGTGTGCGGCAGCGGAAGGGGGAGACTTTGGTACTACTGACTCATTTTCTTTGTTTTTTCCTTTTTTTCTTTTTGTCTCTCCAGATCATCGACTTATCGCCTAATTTGTCAAAGTTTTGTCTCTACGAGAATTATTAGTTTCGTCTTTGGAAGAATTTTGTCTACAGATCGGGTTCTCTCAATCGAGGTTGTTTCACAATGATATCTGTACTTCAGCGTTCTATCCTTACACAATATTTTTGGCGTGACAACTCGTGGCGGCTTGGCATATCTATAATTTTGGGCGTTCATTGATGCGTTCATACTTGGTTGTAGCGCATCTAATTGTCTGGGTATTTGATGTCTTTAATAATTAACTTTTCATTTTTTCCTGTTTGAGACTCCTAATTAGATGTTAGGCAGTTTAAAAGCGTCGTCATTGCGTCAGGCAATGCCTAGGTTAGGATGAAAGATATCGATTATCTTGTGATTTACTTGTTTCGTAATTGTTACACGATTAGTTTGGCTTTATTCAAATTCTTTGTAATGATCTCTGTTTTGTAATGTTTTGTAACTGCCGCTAGGCGTTTAGTAATACAATTTTTTCACTTTTGACAAAAAAAAAAAAAGAAAAGGTAAAGAGATTCAATCCAAGTACTCATCCAAACTAGCTAGCATCCAATCCAAACCAGCAACCATTCCAATTCTGTATCAAGCAAAACCAGCAAATCTTCCATCGGATTTCGTCGCAATGATATTTCACAACTCAAATCCTTCATCCGTTGCCCCTTGAACTATTACTTGTTTTCAAACTACCCCCTAAACTATCTTAACCTATCAACTTGGTCCCCTTACTAATTTTTAGTTTCATAAGAACCGATAAAAATCTTAGTGGTTTCGAAATGTTATTTTCCATCAAACATGGCAAGAATGTGCAGAATGAAATGAATATAAACTTGCGCATATCAATTAAAATGATAGACCTATGTTTGTCCATTTTTTTTAGATGATGAGGTATTTGGTATTTTGATGGTTTTGTTGATGCAAGGGTATAGAGAGGTGTCAATGGGCATAATAAAATCAGGGGAGATTGATGAATCGTGATAAGTGGAATAACTTAGTCCATGCAAAGATCTATCTTTGATTTTGTTAGATATGCGAATTGATATGCACATCATTCTGGCATTCGAGTTGTATTTCAAAGAATACGTTTGAGCACGATTGTGATCTCTTTACAACTATTACAGCCATTATACGACAGAAGACTAATAAAGGGCCGAAGGTGAAAGGTTGAGGTTGTTTAAGGTGGTCAAGTGTTAAGTTTTATAGTCTAGGGTCTAATTTAATTTTTTTGATAGTCTAGGGTGCAAGATGTAATTATCCAAGACCTTTAAAACCTGATATTCATTTGGCATCTATGTATAAACCTGACATCTACGGTGTGACAATATTTCACGACGTAGATTGAAAAAGATGTTGTTACGTCCATCTGGTACGTAAACGAACAATTTAAATGATTCAAAATCTATCCGCTAATTTTTGTAATTTGCTAAACAAAAACCATCATCAAAATGAAATCTTATGCAAGATTGCCTTCTCTTTTCCTTAGTTTTGGTTCATTAAAAGTATTAGCTGTTTCTACAAATGAATATCGAAAATGCAATAACTACCCTTGATTAAGATAGGCATATTCTTTTTAATTCAGTATATTCTTTTGACGAAGTGTGCATGGACTCAAAGTCCCGCACATTTATTAGGTTCGTTAGGACCATATCGTAGTCCTATTCCCAAAATCTCACTCTAGATCTCCGCGGCCGTATACGAGATTACAATGATCTATTCCCTCCTATGTAGCGAGCTTTCATGTAATAGACAGGTTCTCAACTGTAACTGTTTTTGCATATGAAGCAGAGGAAATTAAATGCTCCATGTGAAATCGTGTATATATTTAAACATGTAAGTACATTGGCAAGTAAGACACAACACAAAACATAGTACAATCAAATATCGATCACATCCCAAGAGATGATACCAAACATGAGATTGTTCCATCTTCCCTTGGTAATCCTCGCGCTTTACCTAATTTGTCCAACATCATGTAAGGAAGGTGTCCATATCTTCAGCGGCGTTCCGAATGATAAGCCTACGCCATTGCAGGTTCGTTGTCAATCTGCAGATGATGATATCGGGCTTCACACATTGTACACGGGTCAAGAACTCACTTGGAGGTTCAAACCCAGCTTTTTCAAAACGACTCTCTTCTGGTGCCATTTTTACTGGGGGGCGAAACAACGAAGTTTTGCTGTTTACGATCCCAAAATAGTTAGTAGATGTCCCGGGGCGGCAATTAGGTTTTGTGAGTACTATTGGGTTGCGAGACCTACCGGTTTCAAACTCAGTTTCGACAAAAGGAACTGGATACAGATGAATAATTGGATATGATTATATGCTTTGTGATGACAACTAACGCATCGATTATCATGTGATGTGTAGTCGAGTGCCAAGAAATATAATACTATAAAGGTCTTGTTTAGTCTAAGGTTTGCTCTTCTAAATAATCATTTGCCAAAAATCCATCCCTCTCCCATTTGATCTAGATGCATGCGTAAGCAATTTGGACAATGGAAAGGTTACGGTTTACTTGGGTGTGCTCAGAATTTCTCTGACTGCGTTATAAATTGTGATAAAAATGCATGCCACTTTCCCGCGGAAGTACAATTTTTTGTTCTAAAAAATTAATTTGTTTGTAGAGTAAATTATAGTTAACCCTGTAATATTTATTCTTAATGGTGTTAGATAATTAACAACCTACACTATGCCAGGATCTAGAACTATCATGATCATCACATTTGCAATCATTAAGCGGAAAAACATAGAATCAAGAACGGCGTACCCGGATCCATTTATGCGGAACTTGAACGATCCGATAAATGATTAATTGAATCAACTCTTAAATATCGCTAGAGCATTAAGCCCTAGGTGGAAAGCAAGTTTCTCTCTCTTGCCTTCATTCTAGCTGTTTAGTATCACGCGTTAAATTGATGGAACCCTAAACGCTCTTTTATAGGCAGAGAGAGGACCGGTTTCCTTATTAAACATTGATACTAACTTTCCATCAAAGTATAGCGTATTTAGGAAACAACTTCTCCATTTGCCCAATATAATAAAATAAGATATGAAGAATCCGATTAAACTCATAATCAATATGAGCCATATAAAATATGTGGGCCACCACAATGACTAAATCAAAATTTAGTCTTACATTCTCCCACTTGGCCCATATGATAACTTAAGTAGAGTTTAACAAGGTAAAAATAAGGCGCGCCATAAATCCATATCAATCATTCTTAATTTGGTCACAATCATAATACTATTATTAAACAAACCACTAATGCGAGTCATGGCGGTTCTACATCACAATGACGTAGTCCCTTCCATGTACCACAACACTAGCAAATTGCTTAACATAGTCTTGTAGTGAGAAGCGATTTCATAAGGTCCAACAATAATGTCTTTTGTCAAAGACTATTCCTGTAATCACAAATCATTCACATACATGTACGTACACTAATCATTACCGGAAATTATCAGAAACACTTAATTGAGATCTCTTAAAGTGTCAAAATCATCATCATATTGCAGTTCATAAGCTACAACTACTATGGGCTATGCTAGACTCATTCAATTAGCATAGTTCTTAAACGTCTTTACACTAACCCTTTTATTAGTGGATCTGCAATCATAAGCTATGTGCTTATGCCTTTAGTGACACTTTTTGTTTCTGAAATTTTTCTTAGAAAAGAAAATAGTTGCGGAATCATAAACTCCTAGCAACTTGGTAATGGTGTCGACAACCCCAAGTCCTAAAATAAATTTCCCAACATCTATTCATGAAGTATGACCTCGAAGCATGCCACAATTCAACTGACATAATGGATGAAGTAATGATAGCTACGTTAAAACTTTTGTTTGCTCCTTCACATAATAGGAACAACTAATCAAAAGTAAACTTTCTACTATCAAAACTTCAAACAAAATCTAAATCCGAGTAGCTAATAAACTCAAGATTATCAGACTTCCTTAATGTGAGCATATAACCTTTACTTTTAAAAGTCCATGAGAAAAACTTTCAAGTGCAAACAATAAATATCATTACAGCGAGCAAAACATCGTCAGCATGCATGTTAAAAAATGTAAACTTACTCCCACTAATCTTTGGATATTTATACCAGTTAATAGTATTTTGCCTTAATTCCAAAGAAACCAATGGTATCAGCAAACATAAATAACCAATGGCAGGGAGCTTATTTACATCCATAAGTTGACTTCCTAGATTTGTATCAAAGTGCTCTTTTACTTAAATTGTGAAAACTTAAATTGATTCATATAGACTCCATCATCTAAACTTTCAATCAAAAGCTTATTTTCACATCCAAACGTAACTCCCAAACATAAAGAGTTACCTACCAACGCCACAATAATTTTTCAACAAGTCCTTCTCGGATACAAGAGAGAAGGGTTCCATAAAATTATGCCTCCTTTCTGAGTGTAATCCTTGGATACAAGTTTGACTTTATATCGTTCTATATTGCCCTCTAAGTCAAAAATAGTCTTGAAAACCCACTTACAACATACTTTCTTGTATCCTATGACAATTCAACGAAATTTCAAACTTCATTATGTTCCATTGGTTCAATTCATCATTCATGGCATCAATCCATTTAGTAAAATTATCACTTTACGCGGCTTATGAAAATAAAATCGGATCAAAACACATTCTTGTAGGCAAATCAAATAATCATACAAATAGCCAATCTCATGTGCCTTCGAGATATTCTTAATGCTATCTTCCTTGATTGTTCTACAATTTCTTCATTGGTGTTAATCTCATCATGGAGTGATTGACAACTTACTTTGTTGTTCTAAATCATTCTGTTGTTTAACAACGGTAAGAACAACATCATTCTAAGTTATGGATAAAGACACTTATACCCTAACTTTTATGTGACCACATTCCATGGTTTATCACTCTCACCGATTTCACCATTCCTAACGAATTTGAATGACCGATTTCTATAATTGTCGTACAATGGTTAAATAGTAAAACCTATACCCTTTGAATTTTTTAGAGTAACCAATAAGGTCACCGTAGCTCATTCGAAAATTCAAATTCCTTTCATGTGAATTAAAAATTCTAGCCTCTGTCAGACAACTTTAAACGTTCAAGTGTCCTAAGTTTAGATTCCTTCCTATCCACAGTTCAAAAGAAGTATTTGAAACTGTCTTACTAGAAACTTGATTCACATAAATGTAGCAGGCTTAGAAGTATCTATCCGCCACATAATGGGTATTTCAGAATTACAGACATACTTCTAACCACATCTAATAATGTACGCTTACCTTTCAACTATCACATTATGTTAAATAGAACAGAGCTCTCATAATATTCATCACCTATGTCATATCTGATTGCAACCCATTCGGTAGTCGTTGAAGTTTACCAAACGGCCGTCAAATTCAATTATTTATTAACCGGACTACAACTAAAAATTTGCATAGTATAGCGAGAAAGTCCGAGTCGATCCACAGAGAGCTCGAATATAGCTTGTTCGGATTGTAGATGTAAGGGTTTATGGCGTTTAGGCGGCCAACTTTTGGTTTTCCTTTGTAAGGTGAGAAATACTCTTATGAAAAAGACTAAAAAATAAGTTTTTACTAGATTAAACAAGCGGCAGGGCCTAGAAGCTCCTAACACCCATAACTTAGGCCATCCAACCTTTCTCAATGAAAACACGGTTGAATTGCACGGCTTAGGCTATCAACCGGAAGATTTAGCGATGAAAATGGTTAGACTTGATATAGAGTTTGAATAACAAGCTAAACACAAGGCGTGACATCGCTCTCGAAACCATGTGAGCGAGCACATGATCACCGGAGATTAACAACGCCAAGACTTGAATTCAAACCAAATATCAAGGTCAAGAACTAGAAGTATAGTTTGGAAAGCGAGCAAGTTCTTTGGTTCTTTTGGCAAACACGAGGCGAGACATAGCTCACGGAACCATATGAGCGAGCATATGATCACCGGAGGTTAACATCGACAAGTTTTGTTACATAAAAGGCGAACCACGCACATTTCCAAACCAAACCTCAAGTCTTAAGTTGAGAAAGGCAAGATTAACCGAAGTCACGAGGTGTTATTCACCCCATGGCCGAGCCTAAAAGACTACTCACACATAATGAAAAGACTAGAAAGCTTACTTAAGGAAGAAAACATGATTAACCGATAGAAATGAAAATAAACTTGATATTAAGGAGAATCTAAAGCGTAGCTACAACATTAATAAACGAGAAATTAACATACAACTAAGACTTACCAAGGTTATTGAAGGAAATGACTTAAAACTTGAAGAACATTAATGGAGTTCTCTCCTAGAGAGAGAACTTAAACTAGGACATAAAGTAGATTTTTTTCTAAGAGAGAGAGGGGGGAGTATTTATACAACTCAGCCTTTCCTCTCCACAAAATATCCCTGAACTTGCCAAAAGTGGCAAGTATTCCATAAATGGAAAGTCCAAAAAGCAATAAAAATATCTGCTGGAAACCAATGTTATCGATACCATAGGCTAAGGTATCGATAACATCCTTCAAATGATTCCCAGGAGAAAAAGAGTTATCGATAACTCCAAACAAACGTTATCGATACCCTTGCTTCTGGACAACTTCTGGACCAAAATCGGACCAATGTTATCGATAACAATTGAAGATGTTATCGATAACATTCTTCAAAAATTGCAGATTCAGGTTGGCTTCAGCTTCAGCAAACAGCTCCCAGCAACTTCACAGCTTCTCAGCACTTATTTTCATTCTCTAAAGTTAAGTAAATGCTACATTTTAAACCTTTCTTTTACCTTTCCTTTACTTTAATTTATTTAATGAAAATAAGAAAGTACCCCCCATTTGGAAACAATGGCATTACCAGAATTTCAAGATTCCATTTAAATCAAAATGTCATCCCCCCACTTTTAGTACAAAATGGAAAACTGCACATTTTTCTCAAGAGAAAATGGCTCAAAACATGACCTTGCTCTTCAAATAAAACCTTGTAACTTTGTAGTTACTCTTAGAAAAATTCAAGGATCAATTACCGCCATTTTTTATCTCGAAAATCGAAACTTTTTCAGAAAGTCATTTTTCCATACTTAGACAGATTTTAGGGGGCCGACGGGGTCTTCGGGTACTTAGAAGCTTTCAGAGCATTCCTTGGCGTCCAAACGCCTTATTTACACGTTTTACCTGAAAACACTAAAATGATACCTTACGTGCAATATTGCTATAGAAGTTAAATAAACGCAACTTAAAACAATATTAAACGGGACTAGTCGCACCAAATATCTGCAATATTGGATGCTCATCAATATCTCATGACTTTTACATTATTTTCTATTTACCCTTCCTACCTCAACAATGTACACCTTGATAGTATTCATTGATTGAGATCCTCATGCAATAGAAAAACTAACATAACACGAAAAGCCATATATAGGTGGTAAAATAGGTCTTTTAGATAAAAAATTTACGTCTATATAAATCACTTTAAGAAGCCTATAATTTCTTGTGACTTACTCCTTATTGAATATGATTTGCTTGTACTTAATGCAAATCACACATACAAGAGATAAATAAAATTCTGTTATATGTCAATCTCTTAATATGCTTGATTGAAACATAGTTTCAATCACCAATGTCACAAGATGAAGTAATTTTCATTCACCATACTACTTATCAAACAAACATTATGATGCAACATAAGGAGAGTTCTTAATAAAATGGTCATCAAACTTTAGTTCATTCAAACATAATAAAATACCATAAGACAATAATTGAAAATTTTCAATCGCCATAAAATTTGGTTTCGAAACATAATATCAAATTTTAGTTTGGACAAAAGAAACTAAATTTGTAAACATTATAGAAAACACAAAATGATGACCAATTCTTAAATAACAAACGATAAGTCACAAAGCCCTTTTTAATAAAAAAATGTAACCCAAAATTTTAAAAAACTTAATGGGCTTGTGTTTTCAATCAAATCTCTCTGCATCTTGGTTATAAAACATAAGTAGTAGCTTATAATCAAATCACTTCATAGTTGAGGGACTTAGAATTAGCTAGGTTTGATTTGAAACATATAACATTAGTAACTACTTTCCCCTTTCGAATTACTTCCTACGTTTATGACAAACTTTCTGATAATGCCTCAACTATTTACAGAAGAGACATATATCAATGTCTTTACATTCTTTCGAGTCCAAAAAACATTACTAAACTTATTGGCACTACATAATGCCAACTTCATGTCCCATTTAGGCTTCCTTTACTTTAATTCTCAAATACTTTAGTTAAGTAAGCCAAATATAACATTTCAATGGCATTCTCAGACATTCCAAGCACAATAGATATAATAGTGATCACCTTAAACATTCACGCGAACATAAGACTTAGTCTATTCTATTTCATTCAAACTTTATCAAAATAAAAATAAAAATAAAATTATTATGCAATTCTCAATTTGAAAAACAAATAGAAAAATTTCTCAAGAATCAATACTTTATCAAGATCTAGTTTAAAATAAAACTAATCTTGTCCTTTTCAATATGAGAAACTCAATCATTTAAATTTAAAACGAAATAGACCAAGCAAGTGAATGTGAAACAAATATATTGACAATGCACACATAATATATGCTCACTACAATAATGCTTTGAGTTACCAATAAATTGACAAAATAAAATTTGTCCAAACAATAATATATAGTGCAACGGTGATCTGCCTTTGGGTTCATCTAATGTTACACTATTAACAGTTATGGTGATTCCCTTTCACCAATAGGACTAATCGATAAAGATTCATAATTAAGTAGATTTGTTACCTTTGAGTATCCAAATCCAATCTCAATTATGAATACTTATAAATTATCTTATTCCAATTCACTAATCACTTAGAAGTGGTGCACCTTTGGGCCTACCTAATATCTATGCAACTAGAGAACTGTGATTTGCAGAGTCATTATTCTTAACACTTAAAAATGGGAATAAGTTTCATACATGACTTGATATTTATGAATCATTACAGTTGGGCCACTTTGGTGACTACCAAACCGTATCAAAATATAAATATCAAATAAAATAAGTGTTAAGTTTCAGTAATTTAATTGAAATCTATGAAACATTCCAGTTGGGCCACTTTGGTGACTATCGAACCGCATCTTAATAAAGATTTCAATCAAGATAATGACTTTTGCACTAACATTAGGTAATTAAAACATACAAGTATCACTATTTTAACACATGATCATAATGGGCATTAAAATTTCATAAGTTGATTAACATCTATCAACATTCCGGTGGGATCGCTTTTGCGACACCCAACCGCATCCTTATATAGAGTCAAATAAAATAGTGACCTTTTGATGGTCATTAGGTGAATCTTAGATTATTCACAATTCCATAATATGATTTGATATCTAAAAATCATAATGATCGGGTCACTTTGGTGACTGCCAAATCTTCCATATTATAGATTCATATCAGTAACTTTCTTTATGGACATAAGGCGAATAACGATGTATTCACAAATAAAACTGAAATTCGACGATTCTACAAACCATTATGATTGGGTCACTTTGGTGACTACCAAATCGACCATAATGTAAATTATTCATCGAAACAATAATTTTTCACATAACTATTATTATGTGAATAAATGGGGAAAATATTCACAATCATTAATCCAGTCATTAAAATCCATCAAGGCCGGATACATACATAAGTGGCCGGTTGGAACGTAAATGAGAATCCATACATGAGAACAGATTTCCAACCATAAAGGAAACTAATGTTTCTCTAACTTGTTAGGGAAATATAAATAATTTGATTGAGTTCTTCTTTAGAGCATGAGGCTTGATCATAAAGGATGTGAGGACAAAACCCATACCATGATATACACAATCCGATGTATGTACCCAGAATCCAAGAACAAAAAAAACAATCAGTACTAATGTAATCAAAAGATGTCATTAGCCTTATGGGATCATTCTGCTCCCAAGTGTCAAATTAGTCATCCATACGTAGACACATCATCAGTTGCAAAATATAATGGCATAAATCAGTTGCTAACTTGACTCTAATTTTTTTTTTTTTTTGAAAGGTTGTGACTGGCGGCTGGCCAAAGCCGAATCCCATTCTATTAGACACCATAATAGCCCATTATTGCATCCACCGAAACCATCATTCATACCGATGGCACGGCAAAATACAAAACTGATGACGTGAAACGGATCAGAACATAATGTTCACGTAACAAATTCATACGCCAAAAATAAATTCAGTTAGACTTAATCGGACAAACATGATAGTTCATAAACCTAAAGCTCTGATACCACATGTAATTTTTATTCTTAATGGTGTTAGATAATTAACAACCTACACTATGCCAGGATCTAGAACTATCATGATCATCACATTTGCAATCATTAAGCGGAAAAACATAGAATCAAGAACGGCGTACCCAGATCCATTTATGCGGAACTTGAACGATCCGATAAATGATTAATTGAATCAACTCTTAAATATCGCTAGAGCATTAAGCCCTAGGTGGAAAGCAAGTTTCTCCCTCTTGCCTTCATTCTAGCTGTTAGTATATCACGCGTTAAATTGATGGAACCCTAAACGCTCTTTTATAGGCAGAGAGAGGACCGGTTTCCTTATTAAACATTAATACTAACTTCCCATCAAAGTATAACGTATTTAGGAAACAACTTCTCCATTTGACCAATATAATAAAATAAGATATGGAGAATCCGATTAAACTCATAATCAATATGTGCCATATAAAATATGTGGGTCACCACAATGACTAAATCAAAATTTAGTCTTACAAACCCCCGCTAACTATGCCTTACGTACACTCTTTTTTTATTTTTTGCTATGTGTACACTTTACTGCCTCTAACTCTTTTTTTTGACACTCAACCCCATCTAACTAATGGAAATGCTTAACCAACTGACTTCCATAACGGAGAGGAAGTAAGTAACAATTTTTCCCTCTATTGAAAAACACTTGCAAAACGGCCGGATGGAAACCAAACCCTTTGGCAAAACCCTAAACGTCGATCTGGACCGGAGCCCAATGGGGTCAAGGGACTGCTGTTGGCCAAGCTATCAAAGGGATCGCGAGGCAGCCCGAGGCAGAGGGAAAAATACGAGGTTCTTTATTGCTTAGTGTAGCTTTTATGGAAGCTTTACCGGAGGTGAGAAATCAGAAAACATCGAAACCTTTCTTCTTACAACTGAACATAGGAACCTGAGAGAACAATCTGATGTCTCCTCATGTCCACCGATCATGACTTGGTCGCCGCCGTGGATGGGTCAAGCACCTTCCACTCCAGCTGCCACTCACATCCACCCTCCAAATCCAAACTCAAACCAACGATCCAGATCTCCCCGGCCACTGCCGATGCATGGCAGACCAAGCCAACTCACCACCACCTCACGATCTCATCACAACCGTTCAAGCAAGGAGGTTTTGAGGGATGTTCCAATAACTTAGCTAGGTTCACAACCGTTCAAGCAAGACTTTGTACTCTTAGCCAAATAAGTCACGAGAACCTGTTCATGATCAACAAATGCCCCAGATCCAGCTTAATTCATATGGATTCCCTAGGTCAGACATATTTTGAACAAACCACAAGACCAATAATGTGGATTTTGCGCGAAATCAACTTGTTGCTAGGGTCAACTTTTTTCCAGTTTCTATATAATAGGAGCCGATCGAAGAAGGTTATGCGCCTATGCCTACAATAACCACAACAACAACAAAAAAAACAAGACAAGTTTTACAAATCAAAGTGAGCAATGAGCCTTCTTTCTTCCCTTATTTGATATTTAGCTTTATTGGTACAACATCGTGTGATCGTCTAAGTCATCCTGCAAGCAACTCCATTATCGAACTCGTCGTGGTCCATATCATCAGCAGAGTTCCGGGTCCATTGCGGTTCCGTTGCCAGTATAGTTTTAAATCGCGGTATCGGTCGCCGTCGCAGTATCGGTCGCGGTATATCGGTATCGGGACATATCGGTGATACGTCGCGGGAATCGGGTGTCGCGGTCGTGAATTTTTAAAAATCATTAGCAACATGTATAAAACTTGAAAAATATATTTTTGAGGCTTTTTCCCCCAACATTGGCTTAAATTATCACATTTTAATTAATTTAAGACATGTAATAGCCCATTCTCTTCATGTGAAATATCCGAAAATCGCTAGCCACAACTAGTTTATGTTGAAACTTTAGTGTATAATTGTAAAACATGGTGTTTTTCCTCTAGTCCCACATTGACAAGTTACAAAACTCCTATCCACTTTAAATGAATTTGCACTTGAGTGGGTTTGTAGATGAAGACTCAAGGAGAGGTCTCGCGCGTTCAGGAAAATGGGCGGCAATTTGAAAAACTGATTCGGAAATCAATTAACCGGGTGCGCGTCACGGGTTAATCGCGGAGGGGGGGGTGCAAATCCGGGATTTGAGCCTCGCGCACGCATACGGTTAAGCCCACGTTTTGCTAAAATTTTGAAAGTTTTTTTTCCCTTCCTGGAAAAAAATTTTTCCCCTTCCTGGAAATTTTTTTTCCCCCTGCCCGGAGTGTTTTTTCCCCTGCCCGAGATGAACCGGCCAAACCGGCCCCAAATATCCGATACAGGCCGATACGTACCGGTTCCCGGCCGGTTCACTTGTGATTCGGAGTCCCGCCGGTATACCGGTCCATATCCGAACCGCTCCCCTCAAATACCGGTACGAACCGGCCGGTACGGTTCGTACCGGCCGATATTTAAATCTATGGCTTGCCAGTCTAGAGACGATGATCTTGGAAACCACACAATCAGCAATGGCCAAGAATACAAGTGGAAGTTTAGCCCAAACATATTTCGAACCACTCTATACTTCTGCCATTTTTACTGGAATTCAAAAGACAAGTTTTAATGTATACTACAAGCACATAAATGTTGATTGCGATAGTAAAGGGTCGTTTGACCTACAGTGCTACTGGGAAGTAAGACTAGATGGTTTTTATCTTAGCAATTCGTAATATCTTGACATATTGTTAGCTAGTTGGTCGAACCAATTAATCAAAGCAGTTTTAGCAATTCATAAAACATCTTTGGAAAATGCGTGTAAGAATTGACTCTGAATTGGTTAAGTTCAATTATATATGTTGATCTTCTTCAGTAAGTGCTACTTTGTGTTCTTGAAAACCTAAGACAGATAATAATTTTTTCTTTTGCAAGAACGTAAAACAAAGGTTGGACACAATATTTATGGAAGATAGTTCTTCAGGAACTATTATTTGTTTTTTATTTTTATTATCGGAAAAATAAGTTTTATTAAAAAATCTTGACAAAAAATACATAAAGTATGGATCTTCAATACTCAACGGAAAGGAGAATAATACTCAGCAAAAACTGCCATTTTTCGTAAGTAATAACAGAATGGATGCTTTCATGACTCTACCTATCCATTGTTTTTAACCGAAGAACAACATATATCGTTGGATTATCCTATATATGTGGTATTTAATTTCAAAAAGGAAAAATAAAAAGAGAGAAGTCGCCTATTTTAGTCCATTATTTTTAAACACTGGGACAATCTTTTTGGAGCAACGAAAATTGCCAGCTGAGACTGAAAGTTGGGGACAGTGGAGTAGTTCAAACCCATTTACTTTCTACACAACTTCCTAGCAAGCCGACGGTTTTGCTTATGTGAGGGTGCTATTGAATTGATCAGACGCAGAGGCGATTGTGAGAAAATTTGGATCGCTCTAAAGTGTCCTAAGGTGCATATTGAATTGGACAAGAGGCGATTGTGAGAAAATGCATGCGGTGATGATCAAGACCCTCCCTCCGACATAGCAGTAGTTAAACATGATTGCTTAGTGATGCAGGCCGACACGCTTCCCTGCATCACTTAGTCTTCAAGAATTCTTTCAATTCTTGCGGTTTTGGTTTTGTTAAACATGAGTGTAATAAGACTGCACATTAATATTGTACTCGAAAAGCTCTGATGTTTAGGTTTTACCTATCAGATTAATAAAATTTCTTTCACTTTTTGACCCAAAAAGAGAGAGAGAGTTATTGCCATCTCAATAAGATTGAGTCATTGACATAATCCCTATGGATTGCAAAAGCTAAAACTATTCAAAAAAGAATGGAAAAAACTTCACTGCATAAACCTTTGGCCTTCTATAAATATAAAGCGAGGATACTCCACAACATCACATGTATTTACTCCGGCGTACAATGAGGATCAATGCTTTCCTTCATCTTTTCATCCTGATAGCAATTCTCAATGTCTCCAAAACCTCGTCTGCCCAGAAACTTTCTCGGTATTCGAGCAAAGGCGAAGTTCATATAATGAACGGCATCCAAAACACTACCGCGCCTACCAACCCATTGTGGTTTCGCTGCCAAGACAAACACACCGACTTCGGAATGCGTTCACTCAACACTTACGGGGAGTTCTCTTGGAACTTCACGATCAACTTCTTTCAAACGACTCTCTACTTTTGCCATTTCTACTGGCAGTCAAAACAGACAATATTCGATGTCTTCAGTTCTAGTGTTTCCGCAGACTGCGGCTATCGTATAGAAAACCATGACCACATATGCTTCTGGATTGCGACACCGAGCGGTTTCTTCATCAGTAGCGATAGGACAGGAACATGGAAAAAAAGGCATGATTGGACCTGATAATCAATAGCTTTGAAATACTGTAACAGCTGGTGGCTCATGAAACATGGCATACAAATTATATCAAGAAATACAATACTAACTTAAAATTTATTCATTGTTATTATTTGTCTATGCCATACTTCAATGATTATTTTTGGTCCTCTTTTTTTTTTTTTTTCGATCGGCGATTATTTTTAGTCATTTATGTCAATTTGATGTGCATATTGAAGAAGGAAGACAATAATGCCACGACATACTTACGTTTTTAATGCCAAGACATTTTCAGTAATCATACTATCAAAACCTTTTGCCGACCCCAAGTGATTAATTGGGACATAAGGCTTGATTTGGTTTTGTTTGATTTGTACACGACCAAAACCTTTTCGATCTCTCTCTACGGTAACATGCAGTACCACTTTCCGAGACTCCTGCGTCTAAAGCTCTTCTTTTTCGTCTCCTCTGCTTCATTTTTCTATGAGATACACTTTTTCACGGAGCGGCGCAATCTCAGCAGTTTATTCGCGCAATCAATGGTTGAGATTTGTTTTCAATTATGACCGGTCACAATTAATTATTACCGGTCATAATTGGTTTTCAATCCGAATCGTTCGAAAATACCTTCGACGGTCGCAATTGGGCTCCGTAACTTCTTCTTTACGGAAACAACCATAAAAAAGTTTTTCTATTTTTCTAGTCCTCTCACAGTTGCTTCTCTTTCCAGTCTTTCAAGTCTATTGATCTCTGGAGTAAACAACTAACAGTAACATACATGGGGCCCAATTTCTTTCGATGTGCTTCAAAAGGGGCTGTACTTTCGATGTGCTTCTAAACAATCAGATCTCTGTGTCGATTATGAGAGAGAGAGAGAGAGAGAGAGAGAGAGAGAGAATTGGATTCTCACTCTTTGAGTCTTGAGAAAAAAAAAAATTGGAAGAGGGGCGCAAAGAGTGAGATAAGCGCACATACCCGTGGCACTAAAAACACGCAAGGTATGTGCTTACGTACGATTGTATACGGATCTTTCATACGAATGTTGTTCCATATGAATGTATTAGTGTTTATCCGTGTCTATAACACTATCCACTCAGGCCCGTGCCTACGGTACTACTCACCCTGATTGGAATTGGAATTGAAATTACAATTTGAATATTAATAGTAGCTCAAAACATTATTTCAATTTTTAGGTAGTTATAAAATTTTTACAAAAGATAGAAGAAAATAGAGAAAAGGATAACCAAAACCAAAAAAATACTACGTGTCAGAGAAAGAGCGAGAGATTATGTTACTGAAGACAGTAGATTCCAAGTTCCGAGTGACTCACTGGCAATGACGATGACTATTTGTGGCCGGACAATCAGAGGAGAGGCTTTGATGTGTGTGTGTGTGTGTGTGTGTGAGAGAGAGAGAGAGAGAGAGAGAGAGAGAGAGAGAGAGAGAGATGGGGCGGTGACTACTGCGTTTTTTTTTTTTTTTTCCCAACAAAACAGAAGCTGATTTGTAGGGTAAAAACACAAATTGATGGTGTTTTTGTAATATATTTGTAAGAGTGTGAGTGATTTTTTAAAAGAGTTGAAAAGCGCACATGAGCCCTAGGATCAAATGAATTCTAGCCATTCTAACAATTTATCCCCACACCCTTTTGTTTTATAATAAAGATATGAATGTTTCGAACTACTTTAATAATGTTGTGAATATAAGGCGATTCAAGAGGTTGATATGGTACCACTGGAATTGGGTGTGTATGGTATTGACCAAAATCATGCATACGATAGGAATCTAGATCTCCCATTCTATGTTTTCTTAAATAATGGCTTCTCACGCGATGCAAAATTAGAACCCACCACGATCTCATTCGATGATATGTATCGTTCATTATTAATTAGGCCTCAGTATATATATTAGTGACACAAGCCAATAACTATCTGAACAAAGAATATTTTGTCAAAAGAGAAATGGACGGCAGGACTCCTACATTTCGTTCAATTCTCTAACGACAATTATAGTTCGACCTAGTCGTTTCCATGCCCTCCTCAATAATTGTAACCATCACTTTTGAAATTTATCGAAAACATTAGTCACACCAAAAGTCATGTTGACCAGATATCGAATTATGTGATTTCGAAACACATTTAATTTGAATTATGAAATAAATGGGATTGGGTCCAGTTTTGCAACCTTTTTAGATCTGCTCAAGAAACAAATGGGTTTGGATCCAGCTTTGCCACTATTTTTTTTCATCAAAAGACATGCTTTCTAAAATTTTATCAAATGATATGTGATGAGCATGATTTTGATGTGTTTGATGAATTGATGTTATCAACGAGCTCTAAAAAGTGACAGTTTAAACATGGAGGTGAACCCGAAAAAGACTCGAACACTTTGAACTGACGCTCTTGTCCCTTTGCGCGATAGCATTAGGAACGCCTTACCATACGCAGCAAAGATTTTAGCGCGGAAAAACTCCAAAAACAATGTGGTAAAATGGCTTATTCCTGGAACGTCTTTTTATATTTTTTCGCTGGAACATCTTTGTGTGAAGAAAATGGACTGGGGGAGGTGCTGCACAGTGCGCGCTGTGCACTAAAACGACATCGTTTTGGTGCACTGTTAGGTACTCCTTTTCAGCCAACAAGGCCCCATTTGGTTCACAGCTTCTCCCGTTTCACATTGCCTGTTGTTGTCGTTCTCTGGCAGCTAGCAGAAGAAACACACTTTGATCACTTCTCCTCTCCAGTTCTCATCCTCTTTCGATTCTCACCCACCCATCAAGTCCCCAAAACTGTCCACCACGAAATAATTTCTCCACCACCAGACCCACCTCCCCACGGCCGTCAATTGCAAATTGCAATCTCTCTCTCTCTCTCTAATAAATGTTGTACTGATACCCCATCTCCCCTGAGTCCCTGACCCCATCTCCGAACGTACATGCATAAACACTCAATTTTTCTGTCCCAAGAGGAAGAAGAAGAGAGCATCACGACATCGTCCAGTTTTATTTTTAAAATTTTCAAATGCAAAGAGAAAAATACAAAGGGAAAGAAGGTTGAAGATGATGCGAAGAAGGCTGAAGATGAGGTGTTCTTCAACAAAGTATAGTTGGGACCAGATTTGGGATTTGGTTGAAGAGGCAGATGAGAAAGAAGAGTGAGAATCCATTTCCGCTTGACGGAGAAAGCTGGGAACCAAACGGGGCCTTGTTGGCTGAAAAGGATTACACAACAGTGCCCCAAAATGACGTTGTTTTGGTGCACAAATAGTGCACGTACAGCACGCATGCACTGCACAGCACCTCCCCTGAGTCCGAAGAAAATTGCTTATTCCTATTTATCTCTAGATGAAATCTATAAATATAGGTCATATAATTCTTTAAAATATTTTGAATAACTTACCCAACTCAATGGATAACGAGTTTTTAATTTATTTATTTTTTTCTGACCAAATGGGGAGGTAGTTCAGACCAGCATCCGAAATAAATAAATAAATAAATTCCAAATCCAACACAAGATTATATATATATTTTTTTCTGTTTTTGATCGGAGCACAAGATTTTGTTTTCTCAGAGATTTGATTGATCTTGAAATAAATGCAGTCAATAGAGGAAATGTAGGGGGTTACAATTGGAATTAGACTACGTGCGAAATCGAAAATTATTCAATACATCCAGAGTATGTGAAATAGCAGCTATTCTAATCAACATAGCTGTTTGGGAAATTTCTACCAACAAGAGTGTACACACTATATTTTTGGTATTTTTTTCGGTATTTTTGTTTGTCTTTTCATGGATTTTTTGAATTCTTTTGTTATTTTATGGATTAATCATATGTCTCAACGTGAGGAGTCTAAAACGTAAGAAAATATGGATATAAGCAAAAAATAGGTTAGTATACTAAAGACGAAAAAATAATAGCTGGGTTTTTTGTCCATAGTATCGTCTTATATTTACTTTTTCCAACTTTGGTCAACATTTTCATATTTTTCCGATTCCTCTCATCTAGATCTGATGATGGTGCTGCTACTACTGCTTGTTTTTCTTGATGTTAGGGAGTATGTTTTGTTGGCAATCATCTCAGTTGGCTCCTTGATAAGTTGGTTTTTGCTCGTAGTTGGCCTATATATGATTGTCCTAGTCAAAGGTGCCAATCGGGTTGACATGTCAGTTCTTGGTTTTGATGCCGTGTTACCTCTCATCCTTTCAACTATAAAACTTACCAACTAAGTATTTCAGCTATATTTAGTGAACACACATACAAATAGTCACCACTGGCGCCGCAGTTTCCCCGGTAAAACCTTGTCTTCGACATTTTGTGCAATGCCGGTAATACGCCGGAAAGAACAAAATACTCCTTTGGAATACCTGAAGTGAAAAGAATATTCCTCTCGGACAACCACTTTGCAATCACAAACAAATACTAAGCCATCGGCGCCATATCCGTTAGATACACAAAATCCTTAAAATCCTCGTGGATTGTCGAAATAAATTCGACATTGCGTCTACATGCCAAAGCCCTAAGCCATGTAACACGTATATATATGTGGAGCAACGGAAACAACATTCGAAAACACTGTACCATATGATATATTGCTTGAGTACTAACACAATGAAGCAGTACTTCCTATTCCTCCAGTTTTTAATCCTGTCATTTTTCTTTGTTTCGACAACCTTGGCTTCTGGTTCAGAAAACAGAACCTCGTCTTCTCCACCGTTGAAGTTCCATTTTACCGAACATAGCGAGGTTCATATCCGCAGCGACCTCCCTAACAACTCACACCCGTTGTATTTACGTTGCCAATCCGGAGACACTGATTTCGGAATGCATAAGCTGTACGTCGGCCAGGAATTCTATTGGAAATTCAGGATCAATCCCTTCGGACGTACTCTCTACTTCTGCCATTTTTACTGGGACAAGAAACAGAGGATTTTTAATGTTTTCGATAAATATTCTGTGCGATTCTTGTGCGTTGTTCCCGACTCTCATGAATTCATGTGCATTTGGAAAGTGAGGGAGGAGGCTTTTTATGTTAGCCATGACAACAAGAGGTTCAAGAAAATGCATATATGGTATGGGGATGATGAGGTTGTACCATCAACTTGAGTTTACCCCACCATGCACAAAATAATTATGGAAAAAATAATAATAATATACTAATGATTTTATTTTTGTGGTCTTTACAGCTCTTTTATTTTTATTTATTTGTTTAATTATTTTTATTTTTTGATTGGCAAAAGATGATACTCCCTCCGTCCCCAAATAGAAGTCCAGTATCTATTTCGGAATGTTTGTTAATAAGGTCTAGTTTGGCTTAATATAAGCAAAATGGCTTTTTTTTAAGCGGCTTACTTTCGTCGTTATTCATAACAAATTTGAGTTTTGATGTTAATTGTTTACTTTTTGGAATCTTCTCATTATGACGAAACAATAATTCATAAAAAATCAACGAAAAATTAACAAATGCGGAAAAAATTTCAATAAGGGCAAAAAATAAGCCGGTCTTATTTAATTGGCCAAACAACCCCTAAGTATCTATTTTGAAAAGTTAATGAATAAAAATTTGTACATAGTTAGAGAGAGAGAGAGAGGGGGGGGGGAAAAGCTGCTAAGAGCAAGTTTACCAGTTGTTAGGAAAAATTGCTGGTAAACAGTGTACTTTTTTCATTTTACCTACTCACATCTCTCTCAACACTACACAAATACTATTTATTTTACCTATTTTTTATTAAAATATCATTTTTTTCCTCAGCCAAGTCTTTCTTCATTGGAGAGAGAGAGAAGGAGAAGGAGAGAAGCTAATTGTTTAATGAGTTGCTCATGAACAGTTATTAGGCAAAAGAAGCTAACAACTGTTGCTGAAGGGATTCTACCGTGTGTTTTAGCAACACTGCTGCAGATGAAAATTTTACTCTTTGGTTAGCTAGAGTAGCTTTTTCGGCTGTTTCCCTTAGCTGATAAACTTGCTCTAAAGTTTTTGAACACGAGGCAACTTTTGGTAAATGTTTGAAGATGAGAACCCTAAAGTCATCACCTAAGGACCAAACTACCGTTTTATCACACGATTAAAATGGTTGACTGCAATTTTTTCCCTTGTGAGCTTGATGTTTGAAGCCTTAACTTTTGGTAGTTAAGGGAGTTACAATGCTAATTTGAAATATAATATAGATAATATAATTTTTTTTAAATAGAGAAATGATAATGCTAAAACAGTTTTTGTTGGTGTCAAAACTCTAATACACATAGTGCTTGTACCATATGCAGTGTACAAGATTTTTATGCGCTGGAGTTTTGGCACTAACAAAAAACAGTTTTGACATTATCACTACTCTTTTAGATATCATAATCTCAAATAGAATAGAAAAAGTATAACGAGAGAGTAATTTCTTAGATTACATGGATGGTATTTGGAAAATTATCAATTTACAATTGTATGTAATGGTAGTCAATGGCAGAACCAGCATAGGGCTGGGTTGGGCTGTAGCCCAAGTGGGGTTTCAAAAAACAAAAAAATCAAAATAAAAAATTGTATGTAAAGTTTCTGTCCGCAAAATTTTAGCCCAATCCTTTTCTGTTTTCAGTCCAACCCACATAATAACCAACCATCCAGCCAATCTCAACACTCAATAGACTCAAAACCTCGCACAAACCCGCCCCATCGTGACATCGTCTTTCCCCTTATTGTCGATTTCCACAAACGCCGTCGGCGATTTGTGGCTCTTGCCCGATGGGACTGATTCTCCGAACTCGACTCCGATCAACTGTTTGTGACTGTAACTGACTCCACACTCGATATAGCCCATCACTGGTTCCGACCTTGTAATTGCGAGTGTAACTTGGAAAAACACATTTGGGAAGTGTGCTTCTATGCGACAATTTGGTCCATTTGGATGATGCGGAATGACTGTATTTTTAAGAATGCGACTGCAAGTTCAGAGGAGGTGGTGGATATTATTAAGTTTGGGTGGCGATGTGGATTAAAGTCAAATTCAATGTTAGGATGTACACTGTGGAGGATTTCAAAAGATTTTTAGATGGCATTCGATCGCTTAATTTGTAATTTGTTTTGATGATTATCATTCAACTTCCAGCTGGATGATTATCGTCTTCCCTTTCCCCGGTTGAGTTGAGCATGTTCGCTCCTCAACCTTCCCCCTCGATGTAACCTTTCGAGTTCTATGAAATTTCTTTTAGCCGAGCAAAAAAAAATTGCGAGTGTAACTGACTCGATCTCGGTGAGTTTGGAAGTAGTATTTATTAGTGTTTTTTAATTATGACTTTTTGATATATGTTTAGGGCTTTTAAATTTGGTTTTTATAAGCTTATTAGAAATTAAAATGCAAGACCACTAGACCAACAACACACGACCAATATATAATACTACACACTACGGAGTCTCATA
This sequence comes from Rhododendron simsii, assembly GCA_014282245.1. Taxonomy (NCBI): domain Eukaryota; kingdom Viridiplantae; phylum Streptophyta; class Magnoliopsida; order Ericales; family Ericaceae; genus Rhododendron; species Rhododendron simsii. The sequence goes on along the minus strand of CM024961.1, from coordinate 7,851,197 downwards.
AGTATTCATTTATTATGTAGAGCACTGGCATGTGCTTAAATTTGTACTTGTGTTGTTAAATGCAAAGCACTGACTGATGTACTTCAATTGATATTTTTCTAGTTGCTGCAGAGTATTTTCTGGTGTGCTTAAATTTGTTTAAAATGTTGTTCTTACAATTTTACTCTTTTAGGTTGAGATTTTAATGGAACAACAAACAAAAAAGGGAGGAAAAACTCTTTTGTCATTCTTCAAAACCAAGAGTTAATGTATCAGAAATGATATCGACTCAGATTCAATACTAAATGATTTTTACTCTGTGAAACCTCATAGGGTACAACTTCATTTATGTACATTTTTTGAACATTTACGTATTTATGTACAAATATGCCTCTTTTTTGTCGATATAAAAAAAAAAATTCGACCAGCCTAGGGTGGAATTAATTTTTGGTTCCGCTATTGATGGTAGTAACGCTAAATTCAAAACAGTTCGCGATATCTGTTCAGCACCAATATGTACCATACCAGTAAAAAAAATTATCAAACTTAGCATACAATAGTATGGTATTCATAATAAATAAAAAAAAATTAAAAAAAAAATGAAACGGTGGTCACTTCAATATCTCATCTGTAACGTGCCTTGGGATACGTCTCATGTCAGATAGCTCGTCTAGACCTAGCAAAATATCGTCCAATTTTGCTCCATCATTTCTCCATTTTGAAATTTTCTCCATATGACATCTATATGGATGATAAATATGCACCATAAATGTAAGTAGTTTTTTGCAATCCAAACAGATTGTGGCGATCATGAATTGATGTTTAACATCGACAATCTTAAGAAATACTCATGCATTTTAAACAAGGACATACATATTATGGGGGGATGAGTCCAGTCGATCGCCTTACCTACGTTCCAATTTTTTCGTTATGTACGGTTTGCATGCACATATTATAATAACTCGCGACTTAACCACATGGTTCAAAAGGTAAATCTCTGGTTAATAGTAGCTGGTTGATCTTTCCTTATATTCCATTTCATCATCTCTAAAATTCCAGATGTGGGGACTCTCTCTTAGGTGGGTTCTCACCATCTCCCCACCTTAGAGCATCCACAGTGAAATAACTAAAACCATAATTAAGGTTGCTAAATGTAGCAATATTTTCTCAAAAAAAAGTGCTACCAAACTTAACAATCTCTTAACAACTCATCAAATTTTGGCCTTTAAATAATCAAAACTAAAACATTTTGTCAATAACCAAATTTAGTAGTTTTCATATTTTCTTAATCAAGTACACCTATTATTACACAAGCGCCCTCTCTCTCTCTCTCTCTCTCTCCTCCTCTCTCTCTCTCTCTCTCTCTCTCTCTCTCCCCAACAATGTTTCTAAGAAAAATTTTTTAAAAGAATTTTTTTTGTTGCAAAAACAGTAAAACTTTTTTCAAAAATTGTTTTTTTATTAAAAAATATTTTTTTAAAACTGTCTTTTTTTTTCCAAAAAATGTTATTTAAAAAAAAACTGTTTCTTTTTAACTTTTTTCCAAAAAGTTTTCTTTCAAAGTAAAAGTTTTCAAAAAAAAATTTATTTTCCATTTCTAATAACCTGTTTTTATTAGTTTGAAAACTATTTTTTAAAAAAATTATTTTATATGGTGATAATTTTTAGATTTTTACAGGTTGAAAATATGATGTAGCAAGTTTTGATTATGTCATTGTGGACATCTACATTGCTAACTTTAGCAACCTCTTAAATAGATAACCAAAAGATGATAAGATAACTTTTGATTATTCCACTACGGATGCTCTTATGATGCAACATTCTCGTTGCATTGACCCAACAACCTTCCCCTGGTAGCCAAGATGTGGTATTTAGTTCTGTATAGCACATCTGTGTGCTAGTACCAAATTCTAAAGGTGACCTCTAACCATGTAGACTAGGATTATGCTCTGTATAATATACCAATTGTAACAATTCATGCCACCTGCTAAATTTAGCCTAACCATGAGGCTCAAAAAATTAACCTTAAGTTAATTGTAGCTGGTGGGCCTTTCCTTTATTTCATTCTTCTACTCTAAAATTCCCGATGTGGGACTCTCCCCGAGGGAGGTAGGTTGTCGCACATGCATTCTTGAATCCGAATACAATTTTGTAAACTACCATGCCCACGATCGGCGCTCAAAGAAAAGAATGTGTTTTTGAAAATGGAAAGAGTCGCCACCCGGATTTGAGGTCCGCCATCTAAGAAACTATTTTAATTGAAATTGAAAACCAGAGATTGTTTTGGGTTCGGAAGCCATGTTATGAGAAGGAAAGGGTTTTGCGGCACCCCTCTCGCCTGACACGGGGTTGGTCTCTACTCAATATTTGTGGGATTTTATAGAAACGCTTTTGTTTCATAAAAATAGTTAGCAAGTATCCCCAAATATATCAAAGATAGTATGCCATTGCAATGTGTACAATAGATATCAAAGAGATGAAGCGAAATAATGACAGAAAATATACTATTGCTATTGGAATCACTCTTGAGCGCTCATGAGTACCCATCTACTCCTACAAAACAGAACTTGGCACTTTTTACAGTAAACAGAATATTCAAATATTGCATGGAAATGAATTCAAACAAGTTCGGATATTGGTTTTGTCAACTGGGAAGGAGAGAAATAATCAAATCTTCAACAAATTAAAAGAGGACAAGTGGTGATTGTTGGTTACATTTTTCTAGGATATTTCGAGAAAATTAAACAAAAATGATCAACAAAATAAAATGAAAACGGTTAATAGAGGAGAAGTATAACTCAAATTTTTCCCTTTATTAATTTTACTTTATCTGTACATTTTGGATTAAATATTTTTACTGATTAATAGTATATATTTAAACATTCTCTACTTTCTACCAATAAAGAATTAATTGAGATCTTTAAATTGGTGCATGTCATGAATTTTATGAAATGATGCTTGAAAGTACTTTTTTTTTATCCAATAATTGCATGTCTTTTCTTGAAGAACCAACAATATGATACAGATGGAGTGTTATACAATTGTAAGAAGAAAAAAAAGAGTGTTATGCTACCCCCTTCGGCCGTAATAAAGACAATTAAACCTAGTCCACATGGTTGGATTCCACATCAACAGAATTTGTCATAGATCTACAGAATTTGAAATAGATCTGCAAATATATATATATATATATATATATATATATATATATATATATATATATATATATATATATAGATCGATTCTCATCACTTTACGAAAATATTTAATTGTTCTCTAATTGTAATCCCTTACGAAGGAAAGAACAATTTATTGCCTGAGCCAGTGAGATGTATATATATGTGTAGTACCATAACAAAAATAAAAATCATTCTTCCATATACAATGAATCGATCATCCCTTCATTTAGCTTTGTTAAAGATCTTTCACCTCGCTTATGCAAGAGATGATATCGTGGTTCATATCACCAACCTTGTATCACACTTACCCCCATTGCGATATGATTGTCAATTGAACGGAAAAGAATTCAGAGTTCAATTTCTCTACAAATTTCACCAATTGTATATTTCCAACATTACCGACGACGCCATCCTCTTCTGCAAGTTCGCCTGGGGTTACAAATCTATAAATTTTGATGTTTACAATAAGAAAATAAATACTTACTGTGCAAACACACAAGGGTCTCATGATTGTTATTGGCAAGTAAGGCCTGTCGGTTTCTATCTCAGCAAGGATAATCAGAATTGGAAGAAGTTTAATAGTTGGACATGTTTTCCTGGAATTGCTAAATGTGGTATTCTTCCAGAAAGTCTCTCTCCCTGACATGATTTTGTAGACTGGATTGCTGGCAATATGAGAAGCAGCCTGGTTATCACAATATAACCGCATGGTTTCTGTTTTTTGGGCAAGAGTTGATGCATGAGTCATCAGCTTATGTTTGGTTTATTACAAATACCTAAATAAAGAAGAACAATGATAATTAATAACATGCCTGTTGCATAATCAATTGGTTGCAGTAAATTTCTATTTTCGATACGTTAAGGTTGTTTATTTGTTTAGAAAGTTTTGATTTGGTGGCTGCGGCATTGTGAAACATATTTCTATGCGGATTGAGGACGGAACTATGTGTATAGAAGTGTGGGCTATAGCTCTAATAATTTTAGCCCAACTCATTTCAGCCCAGGGTACATTCTTGATTCCGCCTTTTATACGGATCCTCCACTTCAAAAAATTCGCCGTCGATACTTGTCGCCGATCTGGAGTTCACCATCGCCGATCTTTTCCATACCTACATTATGTCTAGGCACGGCCAGACCGAGCGTCGATACTTGTCGACGCGCAGCAAGAAACAGCCATTAATAAATGCTTATAATTATTGGTATCCCAGGTAGATTCACTTGCCTTATAAATAAGAAAAAATGCAATTGACTTTCAAAAATGCTACTCGCACAACTGTTGTGTTGGTTATGTGTCTAATTCTGGCCATCCAGATGTGTTTGGACGGTTTAGATTTAAAAAAAAAAAACTCTTCCGGAGAAACGTTTAACAAAACCGAAGTTCATGTCACTAGCTGCCTTCCCAACTACCATACGCTGCTGCAGGTCCGCTGTTAATCAGGAGACGACCATATAGGAATGCACTCTCAGAACAAACGAAGAGTTGACTTGGAGGTTCATTCCCAACATCTGGCAAACGACTCTCTACTTTTGCCATTTTTGTTGGGGTTCCAGAAGCCGGAGCTTTGCGGTTTACGATAACAGATTACGTCGCGATTATTGTCACAACCGGGCATCCCTTGTATGTGATTACTATTGGCTTGCAAAGAAGGATGAATTTTCTATCAGCACGGATAATCAGACCTGGGAGAAAGTAAATAATTGGTAACGAATAATACTTGTTCGTGGACGAAAGCCGACTCATATCCACAGAAATCTTCTGTTTGAACCAATACCTTCTAGTTGAATACAAACATTATAATGAGGAGCGTTGCTTTCATAATCAAATTTAGCCACTATATCTTTTTCAAGGGATAACATAGCTAATCCATTCAACATTTCTTGTGATATATGAAGTTGACCAAATGTAAGATTTGGTCAACTTTAAATTCGAAACAGATGCAAGTGCATGTAACTGGTATAGTCAACAGTATATAATAGTTTCTAACCAATCTATGCATTTGGAAAACAAATACCAATTAGTTTCAAATAATCAAGTTCTTTTTCTTTCTTGTTTCTTTGAGTAAACATCATTCATGATTTTCAGTTCTGAAAAAAAAAAATCCTTCCACCAATATTAGAATGCTCAAGCCACTGATGCCAGCACTGGACTCGTGCTATAACACAGAACAACTATTATATATACTATATATTAAGAACTTATATGAAATGAGACCCTAGTTTTTGCTTAAATTTTGAAGACCTAAAAAAGGCCGCACCTCCGGCTTTACCCCAAGGCCAACCCTATACATAAACGTGCATATCAATTAAAATTAGACACCTATGTTTGTCAATTTTCTTTACATGATGAGATATTTGGTATTTTGATGATTTTGTTGATGCAAAGGTACAAAGAGGTGTCAACTGTCAATGGAGATAATATCTAGGGAGATCGATGGATTGGTATAAGTGAAAAAACGTAGTCCATGCAAAGATTTGATCTTTGATTTTGTTACGCGCGGATGCAATTTTATATGCATATTATTCAGGGCATTCGAGTTGTATTTTAAAAAGAAATATTTGAGCACTATTTTGAGCTCTTTACGACCGTTATACGACAAACTACTAATAAAGGGCCCGAGCTGAAAGGTTTAGGTAGTTTGTGGTGGTCAAAAGGTCTAACTTAAAAAGGTGTGATAGTTTAGGGGGCGAGATGTAATTACCCCAGAGGTATAGGGATCCGGGGGCTCTACTGCGCCCCCATGGGCAGTAGGCCCTGCCCAGTAGTCAAAACGGTGCCGTTTTGCGTGAAAAAAAATTTTAAACCACCAATTTGCAATCCTATGGAGCAGAAACGTTATTTTGAGAGCTTTAAAGACAAAATTTGATTATGCCTCTTTAGAATAATATGATCAAAATAATAAAATCTTCACACCCGTTTAAACGGATTAAAAATTGGAGCACTTAATTTTTTAACCATATTTTTTAATATATAAACGGTCTAAAAAATATTAAGTGCTCAAAATACTAGGACTTCCTGCTTCCTAGTGTTTGATCTTTTTGTTAGTTCCTACATCCTAGTATTTGATCTTTTTGTTAGTTCTTGCCTTTTCTTTTTGTTTATAGCTGGGTTCTTGTGGTTCGCATGACAGATCATGTAACTGGTATGTGATTATTCAACTTCTATGGCTCAAATGCAATATTTATTGAGCCCTCACCATTTGTGTGATAAGAATGGAATAAGCAATAGCAGGAGAGGTATGACCCCTAACCATTTGTGCGATAAGATAACATATTCTTTGAGATTTTACATCTCTTCACCGTTTTTTTTTAGGCAAATACATCTTTACTATTAGTAAGTCAAATAACTCTATGAAACCCATTCAGAAACAATATACTGTGTAGCAGGCCGAAATAACGGTTCACGTCCATGCACAGCGATCCGCAGAGCCTTATGCGGATGGCTCGTGCCGATTTGGACCTTAATGATAGCTCGGCCCGGCGAAGAGGAAAGACCGAACTGGAGTCCGGCCGAAGCCAACCGAATTAGGAGGAATCACCAACTAGGTACGTCGACCCCTTTTGACTGTCGGACCTGACGTTCGGCCTTGAACGAACGTCATGACCATGTGCCAGCTCACCCACGTGGGAACAACCGCCTTAGCCATGATGACGACTCTGACGTCATCCGAGCGGTTACATACTTGGATAAGGATAAAGCCACGTGAAGGCGCCAGCTCACCCCTTGGGCGTTTACAAAACCCTAACGTGATGATGGGGTGACGTCAGCCGATATTTGACAAGCACATGCATGTACAGTCTTGGGGGCCAAGCTAAGGAGAGCCCTATAAATATCCCTTGATAGCAATCCTAGAGAGGTACATTCTCTTCCATACTCAAACCTTAGTCCTTGGCTTTCATCTCTGAACACTGTACTTATCCTTGCACGGGAGGGTCAATTCGGAGATCGATCTGGTGTGGTCTTTAGTCGTGCTTCCTTGTGCAGGCTAGGTGGAAGCCAGGAGCCACTCTCAACCCAAGCACGGTCCAGGAAGGAGCGAACCAGATTGAACGGAGCCCCACATAATGAGTAATTAAAAACTGGGGGGTCGGGTCCCTGCCCGACCCCAGCCCATGAATCCGGGGAATTGTCCTACCTTTTTTTTATTTTTTTGGTCAAAGTTTAGAGTCGCTTTCATTGATACGATTTCACACATCAAGGACGGAGGAAGCAACCACAAAGGAGGCCTAAACTCACAAACGAACATTCAGGATCTCACACAGACAAGACTCGTCTCCGACCACGAAAAACCATTAAGACTACATAAAAAACCCACCACAAAAATACCACAAAGAGTGAGAGGAAGTCCCCCGCAGGGGAAGAAAATAAAAAAAACAGCAAACAAAAACTAAAGCAAAATCTTCAAGCAAACAACAGATCTAAGTCCAGCCGCCTAAAAACATAGATCAAGACCCTCACTGTCGCCGCCACTATTGTCACAAGGGCGGCTGAGACACAACAAAGACCATGGAATAGAAATTTGATCACCATAGCAGCCACACCCCACCGTACAGAACTACCAATTGCTACCTCCGTCTTAAGAAACTACGCCCTCATTAGGGCGTGAACCTATGTGATGCCCAGAATGACAAGAATGGGGCCAGCCTAATAACGTCAATGAAACTGTAGGACGATTGAAAAGAAGAGCACACGGTGAGGAAGACTGGACAAAGGAGCTCACAAGTGGAGTGCTTCGACAACGATCGACTCCATGAACGTTGGGGCTCGTCGAAATCAGGAAGGATAGATATGAAGTAGAGAGAGAGAGAGAGAGAGAGAGAGAGAGAGAGAGAGAGAGAGAGAGAGAGAGAGGAGGAGGAGGAGGAGGAGGAGGAGGAGGCGCACTTCCCAACTTCAGAGAGAGAGAGAGAGAGAGAGAGAGAGAGGAGGAGGAGGAGGAGGAGGAGGAGGCGCCCTTCCCAACTTCAAAACTCTTAGAGAGAGAGATAACTTGTAACATTCCACGGAATTGTCCCACCCAACTTCAATGTTTCATTAGAATTGTAGTAGTTCTTTCTTAAAAAATCATAACTAGATAAGTTTGCCCGCCACTCGTTTATCTAAATAAAGTAACATCCCGCCCATCCAACGACTTTTACAATAATTCAATATTCGTCATTCTTAGATTGTATGCTATTTTACATTAGGCTCCATTTGTTTCGATGTAAATGTAAAATGTTTTTTTAGAAAATAAATTTTAAAATTTTATTTTTCGGTGTTTGGTTGATGCTATTTTCCATGTTAAATATTTTGGCAAAAAGAAAAATATTTTGGTTTTTGTAACATATATAAAGATATATACTTCTATATAGCTGTAAAACTGATGGGGAATTGTGTAGAGAGAGAGAGAGAGAGAGAGAGAGAGAGAGAGAGAGAGAGAGAGAGATTTCTTGTTGTACAATGTAACAAAAAGGCAAAAGCTTGAAGGTGTTAGGAAATTATACAAAAAGTTATGCTTTTCTGTAATGGATTAATATTTTATTGTTATTTATTAATCGGTTTCATCCTTTCTTGATAAGAATATTTTATGGGCAATGTTTGCATAATATTATTATACTAGAGTTTGCCCGTACCTTAAGGTATGACGCAATACGTTTTGAACACAACTAAAATGAATTGCAAAACTATTGACCATCTCTGCCAACGAAACTAATTTATACAGGAAGATTGTTTCTTAAATTAGAATCAAACAAATTTTTTTCTTACCCTTTTGTTTAGTTTAAAAAAAAAACACACATCAAAAAAATTGATATTGATCAACCGATAAACAAAAATATTTCTTACCCTTTTGTTTAGTTTACGATTATGATCTGGCTTGCACTAATTTTATACATGAAATGTTATTACTTTCTATCTTCCCATAACAAAAGAGAGTTGAAACAAGAAAGGTTAGAGAAGATTGAAAATAGAATTTTCAAGCCTTAGGACTCTTATCAGCCGTAGGATTTATGAGGGATAAGTTTAGGCCATTAGATTTATGTACATAGGATTCAAATACTGAGCTATTTTAGTATATAGACTAGTGCATGCCCGTGCCTGAAGGCACGGCTCGAACGATCAGCGCACACAAATAAATCCTAGACTCATGTGCAATATATTAACCCTTGCCCAACGAATCCAATTATGCGGAAAACAATAACTCAAGCATATTCCTTGATTTGTTTAATTTGAACAAACAATTTTTCAATTCATAGTTGCCCGTGCCTAAAGGCACAACGCAATACATTCACAACAAATGAGCCTGTGCCTGAAAGCACTTATTAAAAAGCATTAATCTAATAAAAGTTTCTTGCACTATCATCAATGAAATTACATACTCTCAATTAAAAATATTACTAAAGGAATCAAAACCGTTTCGAAGCTGTTGTTCAAATCACAAACATTCACTAAGTTAATCAAAAGAGTTATAAATATGACTAAAAACTATTGAATTCAGTACAAAGTGGGAGTCTACCCACCAAAATTCAAACCCACCATAGTTGATGTAGTGTAGCACTTAATAGCTATCAACAAAAAAGATAGAATGGTAGCCAACGGTATAAAAAGAATTGAAGAAGATAGAATGGGAGTCATTCGAAAGAGGATAACCAATAATATAACCTCCACCACCACCTTCTATCTCTGGATACATGCATATTGAATTTAAACGTTGGTGTAATAGGATTAAATAGAATCAATGACTTTTGTTTAGAAAGAATCTGTTCAGAAATAACAAAACACTACCGAGAATATTTCTCATTCAACTCTGAGGGCTTCCTCAAAAATCACGATCATCACCTCTTTCTTACTCCATACAAAGTAAAAAACTGTTTACGAAATGAATGTAAACTCGCAGTTCAAGTGACATCAATGTACTCAACAGTTAGATAGATAATCAAATCTAATCACTTACTAAAAGTTGAGATATTATGTACACAATCTATAGATTATTGGTAGAGAGAAAACAAAAAGAAAATAACGTATGATATGGTTTTTCACATTTTCACATTTTTCAGAGGAAAGTATAAAAGAAAATCCAACCAATCGAATCTATCTACAAAACAAATGTTAAAATAAAACATAAAAACGAAACCAAAGATCAAACTACTCACATTAATATGTAGTTTTTCAAAGATTCAGTCTCAATATTGCTCATCAGAAAGTTGAAACACTCCTGTATAATACGAAAAAGTCGAAGAAAAGAAACAAAAATAGGAATATAGGAGAGAACGCATAGGAGAAACAATGTATCAAACCTACCTATACATTTTTAGGGGGAAAAATAGGAGAAACCATCATCGAAGAGAACGCAATAGCTAGGCGGCCGAAAAAAAAAAAAAAAAAGAATGTCTTCCAAGAGGTAATACGTAGGAAAAAATAATATATATGAAAGTGTTTCCTTCAATTTTAAATTTTGAAATGGAAGTCGGCAATTTTCCAAAATCAATTGTTATGTAGATGGCAAATCTTGCTCAAATTATATATGGGAAGTGTTTTATTTTTTTCCCTACTCAGCCGAGAGTTACTTTTGAATGAAGATTACCATATTTATCTTTGTCCAAACAATGTAAGTTATTTACTAAATTGCCATTGGTTTGTATGTGAAGGGTGGAGAAATTTGCACCGTTGGATTTGTTTGTATAGGTAGATAAAATTTGTGTCAGGGAAAAATCTGAACCGTTGAGAAGGAATATTCCTAAAGATACCCGTCCTGTTTTATAATATAGATGTTGTGCATGTGAGTCTTTTATTTTACAAAGTGAATGATCTGGTTTGTAGAGTTTGGCTTACACACAGAAGATCGGATCATCGATTCTTGTGAAATATAAGAAATAGTTTACGGTCTTAGATGGAATTGGACACACCATCGATAGTACTATAGTACAATGTTTTAGTAGGTCTGTCTTGATTACGGGGAACGGTCTAGTTCGAACTCATTGTGCTAGTACACTTTCTATGTATTGAACGGGACCGCTTTGAGGTAATTGTCTTTATACTGACTTTTATAAGATAATTAAAACCTCATGGTTATTATGAATGCTTATACTCTTAATCCAAAGATAATATATATATATATATATATATGTCTAATGTTGTTAACTTTGATTTATTAGAGAGTAAGATCCTTTTTAGGGTCAATAATCTTGGTAAATTGGGCCATTACCTTATATGTATGATGCTATTAATTATCAATGGAATCCGGCCACGTCCCGGAATGGAGCGATGATACCCTCTTAAGTAAGCTTGTAAGTTTCGATTATGTCAAACCCTGCAAGTGGATATTTGTATTTGACATATTGAATATGTTAAGTGGACAATCTCAAGGAATTATAGATGTTGATTAAATATAATTATAGGCAATTTGATTTAACCTACGGGTATCTGTAATCTTAACGTGGGGAGATACTCCCTCCGTCTCAATTTAATTGTCCTTTTTGGAAGTTCATGACACTTGTTAATTGATTGTATCTTGTAATTTATAATGTTTAATATGATTTCAAAAATATTGTATTATAGAACTAATCGAGATTTATCAATTAAGATACATATTCGATATACAATTCATTACGAATTTAAAGAGATAACTCATTTTTTAACTGGTTAGAATAAAACGAGGGATAATTAAATTGGGATGGAAGGAGTATTTAAGTATTTAATATCATGGAGTATGTAATATAATTGAGATAAAGAAGAAAATCCAATTATAATTTTGTAGTGGAGTAAATTATAATTACCGAAATAAGAAATAAAATCCTGGTGGGATTAGAGTTTCTTATTTACACTGGGAGCTCGAACTTATTATTCCTTGGGTCCCTATCATAGTCCTAGATATATACACGTTATAATCTCTAGGTCAGTTTGATGTTTTCAATTATTCATGAAATAGAGAGACCTAGAGAGAGCAAATAAATCACGAAAGAGTCCACACTCGGTTTGTGTTCTAGACGTGCAGGGAATACAGTAGAAGATCGTAAGGTACGATCGAACAGAATTCGTGGCTTATAGTAAGGTGTGCTATAGCTAGTTCAACCTGCGTTCGTCTCACGGAAGTTGAGGTGAAAACTTAGTTCCGCCTTGTAGAATTTTGGAATTCGGTTTCCCAACAAAAGGTTCATAGGCTCCAGGCAAATGTCCTTTTATGCCAATAGGCTCTAGGCAATTTTTTTTTACTTTTCCCATTAGTCTCGTCAAGACGAATCAATAATCCACAAAAATTGGTGCGAAATTAACAAATGTAAAAAAAAAAAAATCGAATAAGTACAAAATGTGCACTTTTTTGAAAGTCCTAAAAGTGTTAGTGAAACAAGGCCCAAGTGTATAGATCCTATGGTGTGATGGATCGTCTCGGATCCGGTCCATTTTTCCTTGGACTAGTTCAATCCATTTGGTGCATCCGAGCCGCCAAGATTTAAAAAGAGCGTTTTTGAATTTATTTTTAAAACACTTCTTTAAACCTAGGCCGTCTAAAAGTGTTTTAACGACCTGGATGCACCAAATGGATCGAATTGGTCTGAAACAAATGGATGGGATTTGGCCCCTTGATAGATGTGGTGCCCCAAGGCCTACGACCTATTATAATTACTCGTACTCTTATCTTAATCGTTCCCGCGGTGGAATTGCTCTAATTTTCCCTTCGTCTGCCTCTCGTTTCCAATTCTTTTGTCCAAAAACTTCGTGACACAGCTCCTATTTTCTCCCTCCAAAAACTCCACACAACATAAGCCGCCTCCGGAGATTGCCCTGCCGCATCAAACTGCCGTCAAACGCGCAAAGCCCCCAAATCTAAAGGTACGTAGATGACACTCGAGAGTGTTAGTTTCTGCTGTACGGAATGCTTCTCTGTCGTGGGCTTCTTCTGCGGCGTTGAGTTTAAGGGTAGCAATGAACAAATAGAAGCTCTGAACAGAAGGATTTAAGGGGTGGCTTTGCTATTTTTTTTATTTTTATTTTTGGAGAAAGGCAGATTTATAAAGGGACCAAGCCCAAAAACTCAAGGAAAAAGCCTTGAGAAGGAATACAACCAGGCCATACCAGCCTAGCCAAACTAGAATAACGAGGAAATTACAAGAAATTGCATCAGAAATTCTCCAATTACGGCAAATTCTGAGATTGTCAGGGGATTTGATCTCATGTTCCCAGGAGCTGGAACAACTCTTCGCATCATCCAAAATCAACTTCTCCACCTCAGCAGAGTCATGTCTCGACTATAGAAAAATTCGGCCATTTCATTCCTCCCAAAGATTGTAAACAGACATTGCGAAACTGAGTTTAAAACAATGTGTACCTTATAGAACCTCCCTTGCTGTGTAGAGGTCCCCACAGAATTTCAGAATTTACTAGATCCCAAGCATGGGCAGGAAGGCCACAACTTGCTCTAACCCGTAGCCAAATGGAAGAAGAGAAAGGACAGTCGAAAAACAAATGGGAATGAGATTCCACTCCCCCACGGCAGATCACACATTTACTGTCATTTATAATCCCCCAATTATACAGTCTATCCTTGATAGAAAGCCTCCCAAGAACAGCCAGCCACAAAATGAAGGACCACCTTGGGACATGCTTTTTGTACCAAACCATGGGCCACCAACCAACTTCTGGGGCTTTGGAGCGCAAAGCTTTCCAACCTGACTTGGTAGAATAACAGCCAGCAGCAGTCAGTCAGAGTCCAGATACCTATATCTTCTCTTCCTTCATGGGGAATCAGGTCAGGAGCAATATTATTCTTTTTTTGAATCGGGAGCAATATTATTCATGATCTCTTTATATAACATTTCTGTTCCTAGGCCATCTCCATCCCCCATTATGGACTATAGAACTAACTATCGCATTAAGGGATCTTCCAAAATTGAAAGCCACACCATCCGCATACTTAATGTACAGACGGCCAAGGGAATGCCAATTGTCTAACCATAGGAAAGTGTTACATCCATTCCCAATCCTATTTTGAATAAACCTCTGACCATCTCTTCGCAATCCAAAGATCTTCCTCAGCATCCAAGATGAATCTTGAGGATGATCCATAGACTAAATACAACGATTCTTTATTACACATCGCCTACACTGGCTATACCATCAGCCTCGACTCTCTCGGAGGATGCGATTGTCATCACTGTTGCAGCAATTTTGTATTCTTCGTTATCCGTGGAAAGCATGCTATGTTGTGGCGCCCGAATACATCATGCACTTGAGACCCACGGGTCTCGAGTGCACATTTTCTATATCTCTTTCCAATCTGCCTTGTTGCTTATTTCACAGGCCAAGCCCGGAGTGTTCACAACACTTTGGTGTTTCCTTATGACCCCTATATTTTTGGCATGTTTGTTTGGGAGTGACGCAATTGTTCGAGATACATGCTACACTATTAGTTCCAACAATTTAATGGCCTTGGTTGCCTTTTGTTTGATCCATAAATGGTGCCATGCAATTTTGTGCGGAATTGCTTTGGGGATATCATTCTTGCTCTGGGTAAGATTTTTTGTTTTTTAGTTTTTAATATAGTTTTTTTAAGTTTATAATTTAAATTATAATTTTTTTTTTCACATCATAGCACATGCGCCCCTATACGATGTTCTTTGACTACCTCCATTTGTGAATACATGCATTGCATAATGCTAGTAACAAATGTTAACCGGTCCTCAATTGCGGTCTGAATGTTGAGGTGCAAGTACCGCCATCAGATCCAAACAGTCCTCAAGTGCGATCTGAATTTCGAGGTGTAGGTACCGCCATCGAATCCAAATAGTCCTCAATTGTAGTCAGAGCTTGCATTAATATTGAAGATCCGCCATCGGCAATCGAAAAAGAGGTACATATCTACATTATACATACTATGGGACACCAAAATGACACAAAGACACTTAGTGATGCAAATCAAATATCCCATAGACCAAGTAGTGTACATCAATTCTGCTTGTGATCTGGAAAGGTCAATTTCATTGGAGGAGGTCCTGTGGAGAAAAGTTCAAGATCGCCTTTTTCAAGACGTGAGCATCTTTCATTGGCCTCTAAAAACTGTACGGACTGAAATGAGGAATATTACATAGAAAATTACCAAGCGATCAACTTTTTCAAGACGTGAGCATCTTTCATCGGCCTCTAAGCGATCTTGAACTTTTCTCCACATGACCTCGTCCAATGCAATTGACCTTTCCTGGTCACAAACAGAACTAATGTAGACTACTTGGTTTATGGGATATTTGGTTTGCATCACTAAAGGTCTTTGTGTCATTTTGGTGTCCTAGAGTATGTATAATGTATATATTTACCTCTTTGTGGATTGCCGATGGTGGATCTTCAATATTAATAGTTGACTGCAATTGAGGACTGGTAATAATTGACTGCAATTGACGACTGGTTGGATCTGAAGGCGGTACCTGAACCTCGAAACTTAGACCACAATTTAGGACTGGTTAACATTTGTTACTAGCATTTACTAGCATTATGCAACGTATGTACTCACAAATGGAGGTAGTCGAAGAACACCATCATGTGCTATGATATGGAAAAAAAAAAAAAAAAAGTTAAAAACTAAAAAAAAAAAAAACATTACCCAGAGCAAGAATGATATTCCCAAAGCAATTCCGCACAAGATTGCATGGCACCATTTATGGATCAAACAAAAGGCAACCAAGGCTATCAAACTGTTGGAACTAATAGTGTAGCATGTATCTTGAACAATTGCGTCGCTCCCAAACAAACATGCCAAAAACATAGATGTCATAAGGAAACACAAGGGTTGTGAACACTTCGGGGTCGAGGCCCGTGGGACTGGAGTGTACGATGTATACAGGCGCCACAACATAGAATACAAACCACGGATAATGAAGAAAACAAAATTGCCGCAACAGCGATGACAACCGCATTGTTCGAGAGAGTCAAGGCTGATGGTGTAGCCGCAGATGGAGCCAAAGGTACCTTCGAACAAAATGAGGGCAGTGGTTTTACCTTGGTGGCTTTCAGCAGGTATATGATTACACACCCGAACGTAAAGGTCACAATAAAGCCGATAATGCAAAGCCATGCCACCCACTTGCGAGCCGGAGCAGCCAAATCCATGACTATAGTATAAAGATGGCGAGGGAAGCGATTTGTCGTCCCGTTTAAGTACTCAAATAAGTTCCAAGATTTTTGGGTGGTTCGATTCTGATCAATTTGTGGATACGAGGAATATGTCTTCTGAAGATCGGCTTTAAGTTTCAGATATAATTGATTTAACTTCTGATTTATAATATGTATCTCTAGTATGGTGATCCTAATTGCAGTAATCACGTGATACAAACTTTCTCGTAACAGAAAATAAAAATAAAAGAACAGGAGAGAAAGTCCCATTTCAAAGGGGGAAGACCTACAATTGGTTCTGATAGAGAACTGAACCTCTGTATTTCACAATGAAAGGCTTTTTATCAGTATTCAACTCCCTCTAATTGATACACAAAGGTTAATTGATTTTATAGGGCCCTATGGGCTTATTCAGTGTTTTGGCTGTGAGCAAGCATCTCTATGGCCTTCTTCTCTCTCTCTCTCTCTCTCTCTCTCTCTCTCTCTATGGTACAATGTGTTACCGCTTCCATAACGCTAGATTGCTCTCTCTCTCTCTCAAAAATCACCTTCACCCATAACCAAAGCTTTCTCCAAAAGCTCTCACACAGCACCTTATTAAGTCTTAGAACAAAGCGCAGTGTCGAACAGGTTGGGGGCCAGATTATCAATAGCTTCTATCATCGTCCGCAATCTGTTGGGCCTTCCGTGGGGCGCTGTGCCCCGTTGTTTCTCCACAAAAGTGCAAAAGCCAAATTGGCTCGGAGTTGCGGGCGTGCTAGGGCAGGATTGCTGCCCAAACTGTTTTTAAGTTCTTCGAGCCTCAAAATCTGACTCCTTTTGAGTGACTATGCTTGGCCCAAAGGGTAAGGTCTTGTGATGGTTCGTTAGTTGCCTTTGTGGGATAAGGACTTAAAAAATTTCCTAATCGTTGTCAGAAAATGGAAAGAAAAAAAGTAGGATTGAACAATAAAAGCAAACGAACTTCGTTAACGGTTTAACAAAGTTTGGGTACAAGGAAATGAAAGAAAATAAAATCTAGGCTGGGTTAGATTGGACTGAAAGATAAAATACTTTGCGAAAAAGTAAAGATAATTGAAAGATAATTTGCATAAGTGCTGGGCTTATATGGTCGGGAACATTTGTCAAGGCCTTCAAAACTGTAATTTATAGGCAGGAGCTTCAGGCCTTCAACTGCTTCAAATGCATGGTTGCCATGTGGCCCTCTTGAGCTACTTCAAAATGCTCCAATGAGAGGTTGTTCCTTGACCAAAACATGCTCTTTACTCCAAGAAAATGGCCAAGGCCTGAAAAATCATTCTTTTCTACATAGGTAAAAGGAATTTCAGCATCTAGGCCTTTGAGCTGCTTCAACACTTAAGCTACTGCTTGAATGGATATCCTCTGGGCCTACCAAAGCTAAGGACCGAGACTTTTTCAGGCCTTCCCACCATTTTATTGGTCCTTGCATCCCTTATGGGCCCTTAAATCCTCTAATCTTGACCCCTTATGGAAGAAGAATCGAGAAACAAAGGCTCAACAAGATCTGGGTGACTGCTTGTGAGCAGCTTGTTAAGGTCTTTATGAGTCATTTGCCAGCAGCTCCAAGGGTTGTATGTACGCCACCTATTCTTGGCCTTGCTTCATGCTGAAGGATGGGGTCCACTCAGACCTTGAGCTGTTTGTAAGTAGATTACCCAGATCTACCAAACAAGAACATTCTAGGCCTTTAAGCTGTTTGTGAGCAGTTTGTCCAGACCTACCGAGCAAGAACATTCTAGGCCTTTGAGCTGCTTGTGAGCAGCTTAAGGCCTTTTCCTGCTAATTAAAGGTAGGGGTGGCATACGGCCGGGATTGGGTCAAATTGGGTAAGTTGTTAGTGGGTTGGGTCTTTAATGGGTCATTGATCCATTTAGACCCATTAATTATGAGTTTAATTACCCATACAAAACCCAACCCATTTATTTAAAACCCAACCCGACCCGCCCATTAGCCCAATTACATATATACTAAAATTTAAAATGACTAAAACACCAATGTAAATTAAAATGACCATATTACCCGTAAAAATTTAAATGACTAAAATATTCATGTACACTAAAATTACCAAATTACCCCTGTATACTTAATTACCATATTACCATCGCTCTTATCTGTTCTTTAGCAACTAAACGGGAGCAGATATATCTTAAACGATCATAGATATATCATGAGCCATTTGTCTGTAGAAAAGAAGTCCTTGTACACTTAATGTACACTGTTGTACATTTTGCCATTCTCCCACCTCATTTTTCTAATCCTAAATGCACGCAGAAGTTGGAACACATAACTTCTCCACCTCCTGTACAATTCCCAGCAGCCCAAGCTACTAACAAAAAACCACTCTCAAATTCAATGATTGAGCCATGCTTCAACCTAATAAAAGTGGGCATCACTAATTAGATCTCAAGCGTAACACAACGCAGCAATCCAAGAAAAGAAGTCAAATGCAATTACCATGACAGTGTCAAATAGATGGATCAACATTCAACCATCAATGCAGAAAAGAGACAAGGCTTAGGAATGCTCTTCCACATTACATATAAAAAAACATATTCAAGTTTGATAAAACCAAGCTTAAACAGTAACTTAAATGTGTTCCTCTCCAAACAGCTTCTCTTTACTCATCATCCATATGTGCATCCGATTGAGAAATGCATAAGTTCTCAAGATCCTCCACCAAGCGTTCGTCTTCATCTTGTGCATCTAGCAAGGAAGCAACAAATAAGAATAGAGTTCAATATTCAATTACTTAAAAAATTGGATGAATACAAGAAACTAAATTGGGAGAGATTTACCTGGTACTCCAAATAACCAATCACGGGAACATAGCAAAGCCTCTGCATTTTGTGTAAAAGAGAACTTCGATACTTACTAAGTATGCGACCACCAATACTAAATGCCGATTCAGAGGCCACTGATAGGGATACTCAGTATATCACGAGCCATTAGGGAAAGTTCAGGGAAACGATGACACTGTTCTTTCCAAAATCCAAGGACATTCAAGTTCTCATGTTCCCTATGGTTAAGTCGGCTTTCTTCCAAGTAAATATCTAATTGTGACTTGCTTGTACTTGGACCAACAAGTCGGCTTGTAACTATATCAAAACCCTCAAGATCATCTCTAATATCACAAACAGGTGTTCCACAAGATGACATTTGCGCCATAGTTCTTGAATTTCCAGTAGAGTGCTGCAAATATCCTTTAAAAATGACATATAATTTGTCACGAAGAATCTTTGCCCTACTAACAGCCGCCTCATTGCCATAGAGCCTTTCATAACAAAACTCAACGAATTGTAACTTGTATCGGGGATCTAAAATGATAGCAAACGACAACACAACACTATAACAATCCCAGTATTTACCAAATTTTTCTTTCATAACTTTTGCCATTGCTTGAATTACTTGATCCTCACTTTCTAATTCTTTCAAAATGCGCACTTGAATTCTCCACACACTATGGAAGTACAAGTTTGCAGTCGGGTAATAAGAGCCTGAAAAGAGAGTAGTGATATGAAAAAATGGCTCCAAGAACCTTGCTATTTTCTCTGCAATATTCCATTCCTCCTCTGATGGACAAGTATTATAGTATGGATCAATCATGCTCAAGTGGAGAAAGGCGGATCGATGCTTAAGACTAGTCTCAAGCATCGTGTAGGTTGAATTCCATCTCGTTGGCATATCTTGACAAACTTTCTTGCTTGTTGTGAAAGGAAGTTCTTGAAGACATTCAACAAACCTCAACTTTCTAGCATCGGAACCTCGTACATATTTAACACTTTCACGTATGTTATGTACAACTTTATCTATACTTTCAAGCCTTCGTGAACAATCAGATTCAAGATGTGTGCTCCACAACGCACACGAAAGAAGTTACCGTTACAAGGTAGACAAGGCCCAAAAGAAGGGTGCTTCTTTAAGTTAGCAACCAACGTGTCATTATAAGAAGCATTGTCCAAAGTAATGGTGAATATTTTTTTCTCAATACCCCACTCTTTCAGCAAGCTAATCAATCTATCAGCTAAAATGGCACCACTACGCGGTGGTGGCACATTAGAAAAGCTCAAAATCTTCTTTTGCAAAACCCAATTTTCATCCACATAGTGTGCAGTCAAAACCATATATTCATCAGATGTGATTGAAGACCATAAATCAGAGGTGAGACAAATCTTACTCGGGATTAACTCTAAAGCATGTTTAAGAGATTCTTTTTCTCTCTGGTACATCTTCCCCACAATTGATTTCGCAGTGTTTCTTGAAATGAATTTGACATCCCTATTCAAATAAGCATGAAGCCTTCTATTGCTTGCATGTTCTACAAATGAAAAGGAATAATTATGGTCAACAATGGCCTTTGCAAGCAGTTCCCTATAAATTTCCTAATTCAACGGTTGATTATCGAACAAAGTGTCATCCACTTTATGCACTTTTCTCAAGTGACGGATTAAATTACGAGTGCCACTCCCACCAGCAAGATAGTTGTGATCACACCTTTTACATTTTGCCCTTTCTTTCCCAGAACCATCCTTGTATTTATCAAATTCTGTCCACACTGAAGATGTCGTGCATCTAAATCTCCTCGTAGCATTTGAAGCAGACTCATCAACCACTTCAAAATCTTCAAATTCTCCCAATTCTTCCTCCATTGCACCTCTTCGAATTCTTCAAGCAGAAAAATAGTTTCAGGATTAGCCCAAAGAGATAAAATTCAAACAACAATTAAGTTTAGTCACAGAGTTTCCTAAATATTTTTTGGCAGAGAAGAATAGACCCAAATTGAAGAGAAGAACAGGCTCAAAATTGAAGAACCAATTTCCTCTAGTTTGTCCAAGTGGGTTGTTGAACTGGAATCAAACACAAGAAGCACAGGCATAGTCCCATGTCCTTCCGAAATCAAACGAGAGTTTTATTTCACTGAATCCACGTGCAATAAGGCTAAGGGATATTATTCTATTGATGGATGAAGATTGAGAAAAAGAGTGAGGGAGGATGAATTCCAATCCCTACAGTTTCACGCTACAGTTACGGCTCAATATTGTTTCAAATAAACTAGAGATTGAAAAGGGGGAAGGAAGAGATCCCTAATTTCAAACTTTGAAACTTCCCACAAATCCCTCTAATTGCTCAGTTCCTTTTTGTTCGGATGATAGAGGACGGTTTTTCTCCATATTTAACTCTCACGTCTGTTTCTTCATCCTTGTCCTTATTCATCCTCATCCTCGTCCTTCTTCTTCATCCTCGCAACAAGGTACGATCCTGATCATTGTTCATGAAATCCTGGTGTTGTTGGTGTTAGTTTCATGGTAATTTGTTTATATCATTTGCTTGGTTTTGTAGTTTTAGCAGACCCCCTGTTGTTTTGATTTTCATGGTTACTTGTTTGCATCATTTACCATGAAACGGGTTTGGTTGCTCAATCCATCTATCTATTGCTTAAAAGTCACAATCATATCGTTGGTGTAGGCTTAGCAAACTCCCTTGGTTTTACATTTTCATGCCTTATTCATTGATCAAGTTGGCCAATTGAACGACAAAAAATCGTATTTCCCTCTTATCTTGTTTCAAACAACATGGCTAAATTACCATAATCAAATTGTTACATGGTTAAATTACCATAACGATTTTAGGAATACAACATGATTAGTTGACCACAACTTTGCAAATTTTTTTTCATTTTTTTATGAGTTTGTCTATTTTTTCCATTCCAACATTATGTACAAATGTGGTATAACTGACAAACTATATTACATGCAGGACTGACATGGCAAGTGAATTAATCATGATGTGTTAACATGATGGCAAGTTTGCAGCCATTCGGATGAATCGAGGGCATGATTTCAGCACTGTCATCCATAAAATATGCTCAGTGGTCTGATCTTGACCCGGATTCTATCATATTAAACTATTCTCTCAACGATACAGAACATATAATATTGGACAACGATGACGATTTGACAACTATGTTCCAAAATGCTGAGCATGCAGGTATCGATGATATTATAATCACGGTCAGAGATGGTGCAAAGTTTTTCATGGTTGAGGCCGTTAAATTTACCCCAACTGCAAAATCGGATACTGGTAAGGGCAAGCAGACCATGATTGTTGACGATGACGACGTCATTCCTTCGTTTTGTTCCCACAAAAAAGTTAAGTTGCTGTCTTCCGATTGGTCGGATGGTATTACAGCAGTTGGTCAAAGATTTGAGGGTGGCGCTTCGGATTTCAAGAATGTGTTGCGGAAGTTTGCTATCGAGCGGGGGTTCGAATATACTTTGTCAAAAAATGACAAGGTTCGTGTTACCGCCCAGTGCAAATATAGAACTGTCAAAAAATGCATGTGGCATGTCCATGCCAGAATAATGCCAGGGAATGAGTATTTCCATATCTTAGCCATGGACCTAGCTCACACATGTGGTTTTGTCGTACGGACGCTTACTAACCCACATGCCACCGCAGAGTTGGTTGCTGACTTAGTTGGCGATGATGTTCTGGGCAAACATCAAACAAGGTCTGTTGATGTTGTCAAAGGAATTTAAAGAGATTATGGACTAAATATCTTGTACCACCAGGCGTGGTGGGGCATTGAGAAGGCCAGGGGTCTCATGTTCGGTGACTTTGTAAAACCTTTCTCGCGTTTGAAATGGTATGTTGGCGCAGCCAAAAGCATGAACCCGGGCTGCCGCATCGATTTGGAAAGTGACAAGGAAACTAAGCGATTCAAGAGGTTGTTTGTTGCTTTCGGTGCATGTGTGCAAGGATTCAATCGTTGTCGCCCCCTAATTTTCCTTGACGCAGCCCATCTCAAAGGGAGGTACAGGGGAACAATAATGGCAGCCACCGGGAAGAATGGAAACCAAGGTATATAAAGATAAAATATACGATTAATTTAGTGTAACATGTCGTATTCATCTGTAACATGGTGCATTTTAGTTCTGGAATGTTGTGGTTAATGTAGTTATCATATTGTTGTGATATATGGCAGGTATTTTTCCAATCTGTTTTGCAATTGTTGATGGTGAAACTTACGAAAATTGGTGTTGGTTTTTAGAGCATTTACGTTCAATACTTGTGCCTGGGAGGGGTATCACCTTCATATCGGACCGTCACATGGGGTTGCTTATGGCTAGGCGGGACATATTTCCAGAGTCCAGTCATGGGTATTGTCTTCTCCACTTGAAGAGGAATTTGAGAGATCATTTGAAAGAAACAACCAGAGCTTATAGAGAGAGGGTGGTGAGTGAATTTGTTCGGTGTGTGTATGCTCCTACATGGGAGATTTTCCACTAAAACATGACTAAGCTTTTGAGTCGTGATGATGGTAAGGTAGAAGAATTCCTAACAAATTTACGCCATGAAAATTGGAGCAATGCATTTTTTCAGGGTCAACGGTACGGTGAAATGACATCCAATGTTGCCGAATCATTCAATGCGTGGATCGAGGCTGAGAGGCACCTTCCGATCACAATTCTTGTTGATGAGGTAAGGAAGAAGTTCATGAACCTAATGTCAGAGAGGAGAGAAGAAGCAAGCAAATGGGGGTGCCAAATTTGCCCAGAAATGGATAAGAGGATGAGGGCATCGTTCAATGAATCAAGGACATGGGTAGTCAGCGCAGCCGGTGATGGTGTCTATAAGGTGCACTCGTTTCCTAACGTAACAGTTGACATTAGTAGGCGCATTTGCTCATGCCAGAAATGACAACTTTTTGGGTTTCCATGTGCCCACGCTGTTATTGTGCTTTCTTCAAATGGGAAGGATATGACCGAGTATGTTGACCCCTACTACTTTTCACAAATATTCCGTGCCTCTTACTCCAACTCGATCCACCCGATACCAACTGTGTGGATGCTCGAGCATCCGGTTGATGAGGATTTTCTCCTTCCTCCACTTTGCAAGAAGCCACCCGGGCGACCCAAGAATAAGCGAATTCCCTCTAGGAGGGAGAACATAACTTTTATTAGATGTGGGAGGTGTAATAAGATGGGGAAACACAATCGCCAAACATGCAAATATGCTACGTAGCTTTGGCCCAAAGTGTTGCGAAGGAACGCTGAAACTCTAAATAAGTGCCTTTAGCACGGAACTCATACTAGTTTTTTCTTAGTTAACTAGTTTTTTCTTAGTTATTAAATAATATGTGCGGTTATCCCGCATATGTAGGAAGCAATTTTTATTTATGTTGTGGTTTCATGTTCCGCCTTATGCAACAATACTTTGTTTTAGGAGTTTCCTTGTTAATGTCAAAGGTGCAGATTTCTTTGGCTTTATATGATTGTCTATTATTCTGAACTGACACTATTTTCATGGTAACAAAACCATGATTAATGACATAAGATCACCAAAGAGTATGATCAGGAAACGAGTACGATATTTGGTAACAACTAATCAATACAAGTTCGATTTGCAATTATGGTAAACTTATCATGTCATCAATCATGAAATAAGTTGGCGAATCTCAATTCACTTACTATTTTCAAAAGAATTTTTGTTATAACTGGCCATGATACAATATAATTGGAACTATGAGCACATAAGTTTATCTTACACAACTGGTTTAATGATTTCAAGTTGGCCAAGGTCTTTTTCCTTGTTGGGGATCAATATAACATGACCAGTATATTTTGCAAACGAAATGGCCAAAGTCCTGTTTATCATTAACCGTTCAACATGATCTAACCTTGCAGAATATTATCAACAAACCATAAAACGTTGGCCAACTTTTCCATGATTCAACAATTATCCACAGCCAGACATAATCCATAATCAAAGTAACAAGATTCAATGACTATAGGATTGCCAACATGATCATTTTCAATAAGTTAGGATTTTCAACAAACATAATCCATAATCAGTTGCCCGAATCTGTGCTCAATTTTACTTTACAATTCCAAATGCCGACAAACAAATGAATACATTCCGAATGGTAATCAAAATAGAAGTGAACGAAATGCCCAAAATCACCTGGACCTGTTGTACCAATTGCAAAGCATCCTCTCAAAAGTTAATTCACAATCATGCTTGGTGCATGCAAAATATGAAACCATCATCCAGAAAAAAAACACTAGTCATCCACATCTTCCAAAAAAAAAAGGTTCCATAAACAACTAACAGCATCCTATGTTCAAAAAGTTATCAAAGACGATGTCGGGAATACCATCTACTACCATCCTAACTCCACAAATGGGCCGGACCACTTAAGAATGTTTTAACTATTTCAGACCGGATTTTATGGCATGCTGCTTTCCTTAGGGTCGGCGCGATTTCTTCGTTTTGATAGTATTGCCGGATGATATAACACACAATCACACCGCAGTCGAGGCTGAAACCAAAAAATAAAGGTAAGATGATAAGTTGACCATATTACATTGAGCGTTCTTAGACATTGTGCGTCATGTAGATTAGTGGAGTGAACAACTCACCTACTATCTTCTTGTTGGAGACAATCTTGGATTGTCACTATGGGTTCGCAATCCTGTGTGGTTAGCAATCCATCTCTAGTGCTTTTCCAATAACTTTCCACTTGATTTTTCTAACACAAAACCATCGTAAGCAGTTGGTGAATATAACATGATAAGTTGACCATATCCTGTGTGGTTAGCATGTTTAGATTAAATTACTTACGTATTACCCAACACCATAGTATGACATACAAATAATGGAAAAAAAATTACCAATTGCTCCGCTGCCTTACAATGGGCATCCACCCCAGTTCTCTCCATCATAGAATTGTAAAACTTCCAGCTGCCTTCTTCATTATCGAGGACAAGTAATGTCCAATGATAACTAAAGTGGATTGGAAACATCAAGTATTGGTAAGAAGCCGTTTGTGGCATCATTCTTTCCAGTATTTTTTTGCGTTCCATAGGACACTTACACCCTAGCATTGTCTGCATCGGACATTAACGTAAAATAAACACATAATGAACGTGATGTAAAAGTTCATAATGTTTCATTGAATACTCTTCCAGGTTGCATCTTACCAAGAAACTGCACGTGAATACATAAACCGTTTGGTTCATCACTTGTGTGCAATCACCCTGCATCTGATCTGCCACACTACCTTGCTCAGTCGATAGGATCTTAACGTATGCATCAATAACCTATGTAACCATATGGCATTATGATAATAATAAATGGATTGTAAACGAAATGAAATTCATAACAACCTAGATATTCCAATAATCATTTACATTCCCTGATATCGCAGAATCAACAATGAGTTGTCGGATATCTTCAACAAACACGGTACATTCCATAACGGTACCTGACCATATAACTGTGCTGCATACAAACGAGGGGGTGGCATGGTCAATTTTTACATCAGAAAATTTAAAACATATAGAATGAAATACCAAATGATAAGAAAATAGTGCTCAATCTTACCTAGTATAGGCTTCATCCCACATTTTCTTAATCTTAGCTTTCTCCTCGCTCGAGAGTAGACGATGCACTGCATTTGTCCTAAGGTTTCTAATCGGTTTTGGCTTAAAAGGTCCCTTTTCCGGCCCTGCACTAAGTTGTCAACATCGATCACTCCTTTGGGATTAACTTCTGCATCAACTTTTGACGATTCTGATGTGGGTCTCTGATAGGTGCATAAATACACCTATTTATACCCCTTAACTTAGGCTTGTTATGTCCATTTAGTTCGCTACTTGGGATTCATACTTGTTAATTGCGTTTCAGAATTCTCGGAGCCGATGGTTAACATTTGGAGCTAAAAGCACAAAATCATATTCAAAGCAAAGCCGGTGCCAATGAAATTAATCAAGAGAGAGAATAGAAGGGAGAAGCACTAGATCAAATTCCTAGCTGCAATGGCAATTGGGCCCACCAATTACAAGAAGAAATTTCGGCACTTAACAGGAGAAAAAGGAATGCCCACTAATGTTTTGTTTTTTGGAAAAAAATAAACAAGGGAATCAGAGAAACCGAGAACGGGGCTGCGATAATATATTATTCTCACGAGAGATCAAAGGGGGCGGCCATCAGGAGACTTTCTTCCCACGCATAAACAGAGAACGGGAGCAGCGGCATCGGGGAAGAACTACGGCTGCGACAGAGGTTCCCATGGAATTTTATTTTTGCACAATGTTCCTCTCCTCCATGCACGGCTAATCTACTCGGCTAGGGTAACGAGGATGTCTCTCCAAATAATGTAGTTGTTAGATTTTTAGGGTTTTGTATTCAACTTGATTGTATGACTTGATCGATTCATAACTTTTTATGAAGTTCTATATTTCATCTAATGTTCGAATGTGTTTGTATCCATGGTTTCAAGCACTGTCATACAATGGTTTCTAATATTTTAGGATAGGCTTTGAGATAGACTATACGACGTGAGACGGATCGTGCCGTTGGTTAAATCTAGTGAGACGATCCGTGCCGTGTTGAGATAGCCTATACGGAGTACGAATCTTGATTATCTTTTTGGGAATTATCGATAGGAATTGCTACCCTACGATAGTCTGGTTGAATGTTGAATATGAACCCTAGGTTTCAAAACAATTGCGTTACAAGGGGAGACTGAATCGGAAACCCTAGTTCCTTCTCTCATCAGTTTACAACTCATTTAATTGCTTTCTAGTTTAATTTTAGTTTAATTAAATTCAAATCAAAATCCAACTTCTCTTTACTTTCTGAATTAAATTAGAAATTAATTGAAACTACTGCAACTCAGCTTTTTACTCCCTGCGGACGATCCTGGACTTAACCGCTATTCTTCAGAATATTAGTTAATTCCTTGGTTTTATAAATTATATTTTTGGTACGAAAACGACAGACCAAATTTTGGCGCCGTTGCCGGGGAGTTAAAACACGGTTGCGTATTTTCAATTTATTTTTAATTTGATTCTTAGTTTATTTTTGTAAGAGTACTATTTTTTTTTCCTTCCGTATTAGTTTTCTTTTTGCAGGCTCCTTAACTTTGTGCAGGGCAAATTTAAAGCTAGCAATTGCTTGGTGTTAGAGTAAGTCTGGTGCGGTAATTGATTTTACGCCTAGCACTGTGAGTTTTGTTTTCTTGTCTCAATATAGTAGCTTGCACTAAGAGGTTTTTTTTTTCCCACTTTAAAAAAAAAAAAAACCAAAAAAAAAAGAAAAACAGAATGGCTTGGAATAGCTTAGGACCTGAGATGATAAAATTGCTTCCCAATTTTTATGGTTTTTCCGATGAAAACCCATACTTGCATATTCAGCAATTTGAAGAGCTTTGTGCTACTTTGTCTAACCTAGACATTGAAGCAGTTAAGATTCAATTTTTCGAGCATTCTTTGCAATATGAGGCTGCGGGTTGGTTTTTCAATTTGAAGTCATCATCTAAAACAAAATGGCAAGAGGTGAAAAAGTTATTTTTGGAAAAGTTCTCCTCAGTGCATGAGATGGCGCATAAGATTTTTCTTCGAAAACAAGAAATTGTACATTTTACTCAAACCGAAGAAGAGTCTTATTTGCATTATTGGGAAAGATATAACGATTTGCTATCCTCTTTTCCATGCAATGGCTTTGAATTTTGGCGCATTATTGAATATTTTTATGAGGGCATGAATTGTAAAACGCGTCAGTTTGTAGACATGATGTGCCATGGTGAATTTTTGGATAGAGCTGATGAAAAGGGTTGGGCTTATTATAATCAACTTGCTAAAATTAATGCAGAGTTTTGGGATTGCAATAAGAACATTGGTGATGTTAATTCTCATATTATGAAAGAAGAGCCAATCGTCGCTAGTGAAGGAGATGACTTGGGTTTGGAGGAAGTCTTAGAGAGTGACTTGAACAATGAGCTTAAAACCCAAAGTTTTCCTCAAGAGAATTTTACTTGCCCATCTGATACACTGTTTCATTCAAAAACTCTTGAGGAGTCAATCCCGATAGTTGTTAAAAGTCCAATTGAACTTGAAAATCAAGCCCACATAGTGCTAGATGATGCCACCCCTCCTATTAAGCCTCCACCATTGCCAAATAGTCATAAAGTAGAACTAATTGATTTTCTTGGGGTTGATGATTATTCTTCGGTTTTTCCTCCATGTTTAGTGGACATTGTCAATAATCTGAAAATCAATTTGGTTCAAATTGCATGCTTGGCGGAACTAAAATTTCTTAAACAACTTAAGCAATTGCGATACTCAAAGTATTTGATCATATGGCATGGTCGCATTCAGTTTTTAGAAGAGTGCTCGAAGAGGGGTGAGGTGTTTATATTCATAACTCTTCAAGGTTTGGTGGAAGCCCAAAATCCAAGTGAGCATGGTACACTTTCCATTAAAAAAATTGGTTTTTTTTTCTTTCATATATTTATTTGTTTTTCCCTTTTTAGGTAGTTTTTTTTTCCTTAATTCCTTTTTTTTTTTTTTGGTTCTATTATATTTTGTGTTGTGGGACTAATGAAGCGCAGGTTTACACTACAAGTTGGGGGATGACTCCCACTTTTTCTTTTGCCTTGCTCTTTGTTGCTCCTATGTGAGGTGATATCTCTCCTTTCTTTCTCTGGCTTGTCTTTTAATTTTCTATGGCTCAGCCGTCACTGAGGACAGTGCCATTATAAGTTGGGGGATGGATCACTTTGTTTTTATGTTTATAGAGTTTTAAAATCCAAAACAAAAAAAAAATTGAAAATTGAAAAGTTTTTAAAAAATACTTGTTGGATCCTTTTTACTTGAGACTTGGAGAATCTGATGCTTACTTGTTGGTTGCTTGTGCTGAGAATCTGTGGGCATTGCTTGAATATTTATGTTGCATGGTAGTTCTTTTTGCTAGCTTGGCAATAGGAATTTATCTTGGCATAGGCTCTTGGCATCTTTGCACTACACGTTTCTTGGACCTTGCCTACTTGTGAGCTATGACTTGAGTGCTTTCAATGGCTAGATTAGTGGAGACTTATGCCCATGTGAGCTTTAGTGCCTTACTTTTCTTTGGAGTGGTGTCACACAAACTCTTTGTTTGTCATAAAAAGAAAAAGAAAAAGAAAACTTAATCATTGTCGATCTCATTATCTTTGGCGTCAAGTATTGAGACTTAATACATGCCTATTATTTCATCTTTTGGGAATGGAAAGTTACATGGTTGTATTGCCCCTAGGAGATGATAGTAGGCCATTTTTGTGCTTTGAGCCGGTTCGTTTCTTTTTCTTAAATACTTATCCTTGTAAGCCACATTGAGCCTCTTGAATGAGCCTTTTTCTTGTTAAGCTTCACCAACCATATTGTGTCTTGAGAATGGCAAGTTAATCATGTGAAGGTTATTTTTTTGGAAAGAATGGAGTGTATTTGAGAACAATGTGCTTGAATTGTGGTGTGTCTTACCCATTGTTAAAAAAAAAAATTGAGAAAATTGCAAAAAAAAGAGAAAGGAAATTGAATGAAAAATGGGAAGATACCAATTTACTTGTTGCAAGAAAGAAACAAGTGATTTCATTGTGGAAGTGTGTGAAGGGTGAAGAATATGAGAGAAATGGCTGAGTTGAAAAGAGTTTGAAGAGGGCGCACATTATTACTTGCCCTATGTTGTTTTGGCCTATTCTCGGACACTTACTTATGATTTATCCTAACTTTTGAAGCACTTTTCCTTACCCAACGTTATAACCGAATAAAAGTCCTGTTTGATCTTAGGGGCAATGGGTTGTGGATCGATGGATAGATATAGTCTTTAATTCTTGGCATTCCATTCATGAGATCTTGTGTCGACTTTAAAATGCTTTCTTTTCGCGTCTAAGTGTGCGGGATACTTTGGTTCTTTATTGCATAACTTCCATCCGCACACGTTGAGAGTTTATTACATGCACCCTGTTTCGAGTGTGTTTTCTTTTGTTGAGTGCATGACACAGTGAGAATTGAAGTTGAGACTCGGACCAGAGAGAGTACTTGGTTGTGGTTCACTTGTAGTCGAGGTCTTTGCTCACACACGCTAAGCTTGGGTGCCATGATTTATTTCTATGTCTTGATAGCCTCTAGAACTATTTTTGCATATGCTATATATTCTTGGCATTGGCATATCAATGAGTTGCATTACAGGTTTTTGGGTTCCAAGTGAAGGAATCCGCGGTGTTTTGTGGGTGATCACTGCTGAAAACCCTCACGAGACTTCACTCGTCCTACCGGGGCCACCCGGGGGTTTAAAAGATCTATCTCTTAGTTAATTGCTTTCTTTTATTTGTTTTTCCTTTCTTTGCTAGGGACTAGCAAATTGTAAGTTGGGGGATGTGATAGGTGCATAAATACACCTATTTATACCCCTTAACTTAGGCTTGTTATGTCCATTTAGTTCGCTACTTGGGATTCATACTTGTTAATTGCGTTTCAGAATTCTCGGAGCCGATGGTTAACATTTGGAGCTAAAAGCACAAAATCATATTCAAAGCAAAGCCGGTGCCAATGAAATTAATCAAGAGAGAGAATAGAAGGGAGAAGCACTAGATCAAATTCCTAGCTGCAATGGCAATTGGGCCCACCAATTACAAGAAGAAATTTCGGCACTTAACAGGAGAAAAAGGAATGCCCACTAATGTTTTGTTTTTTGGAAAAAAATAAACAAGGGAATCAGAGAAACCGAGAACGGGGCTGCGATAATATATTATTCTCACGAGAGATCAAAGGGGGCGGCCATCAGGAGACTTTCTTCCCACGCATAAACAGAGAACGGGAGCAGCGGCATCGGGGAAGAACTACGGCTGCGACAGAGGTTCCCATGGAATTTTATTTTTGCACAATGTTCCTCTCCTCCATGCACGGCTAATCTACTCGGCTAGGGTAACGAGGATGTCTCTCCAAATAATGTAGTTGTTAGATTTTTAGGGTTTTGTATTCAACTTGATTGTATGACTTGATCGATTCATAACTTTTTATGAAGTTCTATATTTCATCTAATGTTCGAATGTGTTTGTATCCATGGTTTCAAGCACTGTCATACAATGGTTTCTAATATTTTAGGATAGGCTTTGAGATAGACTATACGACGTGAGACGGATCGTGCCGTTGGTTAAATCTAGTGAGACGATCCGTGCCGTGTTGAGATAGCCTATACGGAGTACGAATCTTGATTATCTTTTTGGGAATTATCGATAGGAATTGCTACCCTACGATAGTCTGGTTGAATGTTGAATATGAACCCTAGGTTTCAAAACAATTGCGTTACAAGGGGAGACTGAATCGGAAACCCTAGTTCCTTCTCTCATCAGTTTACAACTCATTTAATTGCTTTCTAGTTTAATTTTAGTTTAATTAAATTCAAATCAAAATCCAACTTCTCTTTACTTTCTGAATTAAATTAGAAATTAATTGAAACTACTGCAACTCAGCTTTTTACTCCCTGCGGACGATCCTGGACTTAACCGCTATTCTTCGGAATATTAGTTAATTCCTTGGTTTTATAAATTATATTTTTGGTACGAAAACGACAGACCAGTCTCTTATGTTTATGTCCATACTCATACTCTTCTTTTTGGGTGTCCTTCCTCATCCTCGCTCTCAGACGGGTAATCATAAAACGCTCTTGCTCCTCCGGTGTCATGGGTCTATATTTCTACGTCACTTCGTGAACCGCTGTCTCCGTAAGTTGATCCCATAGTTTACTATTTTCACTCAGTAGGACCAAAACAGTTTCATCCAAGCTTTCAATCTTCTTGTCCTTGATTGCAATTTCTCTCGCATGTATTTCCTCAATTCGTTTCATACGGTCCTTCATCTTCGCTATTTGGTCACGGAGCTCACCAATCAGTCTTGAATTCTGATCATGTTTTGTTTGATTACCAATGTATTCAATACTAGGACCACTGTCCCGAATGTCACTAATCCGTGATGCAATTTCGGCACCAAAGGGCGTGTGCACACTGCCCTGTTTCCAGAAAGCCTCCACTGTGTGCACACTGCCCCAAGTTCTTATCATCCTTGCTGAATCTCCCTTTTTACCATTCACCAATGCATATTTACGCTTACTACATTCAGTCCCATTACTATATTCTGGCGAACCATTTCTCCCCTCATTTCCAATCTTTTCCCTTGACATTCCGGCTTCGCCATTGTCTATGTTCTCAGACACCATATTGGTATCATGAATATTTGGTTGCCGTGAAACCACCTGATGAATTCAAAATCTAACATGTCATTGCAGGTTACTATCATGATCAAAGTATCAAGATTCAATGACTATAGGATTGCGAACATGATCATTTTCAATAAACTAGAATTTAACATGAGTCGATTCCAACAACCCAAAACTAAAATTGTGCCAAGTACATTTAACAATCCACATACCTGATCAGACTTAAGCTCTTTGAGTGCAATTTCCCTAAACGCTGAGACCAAATCCATCGTCCTCCACTTGATTCTATCAAGGCATTCTTTGGGATTGATGGGCTTCACCAGATTGGTGTGCTCGCATAGCCAGAACTGCAAATTTCAAAAAAAACATGGTCAATACAACATGTTTATTCACAACTTCAAAAAAGAAGGTTAAGACACCACACTATTTACCAGAAGAACCACGACACACCTTGACACCCTCCTTGGGTTGTCATGATGCTATCTTATTGACGTCATAAGTTCATCCACAATTGCCCCACACCAATCATAGTTTCGCAACCGTACCAAGTCCTCAACACGTTCCAAATATACCCATTTCACAGTTGTCCCGACAGGAAAAAAAAGACTATGTAATAGGTAGGCACCCAGTAGCCGTACAAAATCTTGCCTACCGGCCTTGTTGTTCCTAACCGCATACTCTTTCGCAAGTTCCTTTAGCGAAGAACTCGCTAAACGTACTGCTTTGATAGAACCTCTTCTCACCATTTCGACGGACTCTCTAGATCCATACTTGAAACTGACCTTTTCAGAACCCCCTATTATTCCAAATATACTAAATATGTCGTCCTACGTTATCCTAATAGTCTTCCCTCCCAAATTAAACCTGCCAGCGTCAGGATCATATGCGTTGATGATCCTGATAATCATTTTGTCACTTTTTCAACAATGTGCGGATGTCAACTTGTTCTCGATAAAGGATTTGAAAATATTCCAGAATGGAGTTTTCTTCATGATTTTCTTGTGAGCATCACTCAAATTCAGCTCCTCAATCAATGTCTTTATGCCATTTAGGCTTGCACGATACGCTGTCTCACGTATCTCTCCCACATTTACATCTCGTTGTTTCCTTGAATGAGGATGTTTGGCCTTAATTCCTCGCGCTACACTCCCAGATCTTGTTCGGTTCGGCGCAGAATCTTCCTCATCAAGTCAAGGATGTTTGGCCTTCATTCCTCGCGCTACACTCCCAGATCTTGTGCGAACCTTCGAGGACCCTGCCACATCATGATTTTCTTGTGGTCTCATTCCTTTTAACTTTGAGGGTGGTGTATCTTCAACTACTGCATCATCTAAATCCACTTATTTTTGTTTCAACCTAGCTCCCCCTTCCACCTTAGTAGGCTTGCCTCCTAAAATAATGTTGGACATTCCATTAGGTCATTAAAAGGGAGGTTAATTTAGAGACAGTTCACACAAGACTGGATAATGTATGAAACATGGAATTTTTACTCTCAAAACTTGTATTGGCCTAACTTATGTCATGCAACATCGATTATTTTGCAACAAAAATGTTTTTACAATATTTTTCCAATAATTGATTACTTTGGCCAACCAGATATGATACACTGACCATGCTAAAAGTGTGCATGATAAAGTGACCATGTTTAAGGGAACACTAAAAAATAATTATTGGCTAGTTTCAAGTAGACTAGTCTTGGCTACTATAAAATGGCAAATTTATCACCTACTTGCATCACTTGACAATGAATTCAAGTTGTCAAATTTACTTCACGGTTGACTGTTATAACATGATAGCTTAACCCCATATTTGCATGCATTATTCATTGACCAAGTTGGCGAACCAAACGACAAAAATTCATACATCCCTATGATCTTGTTTTAAGAAACATGGCTGAATTACCATCAAAACAAGAAATAACATTACGTAATCAAACCGTTACAAGGTTAAATTACCATGGTATTACATGAATAAATTACCAAGACGATTACAATGTTATGGTAAAGTTCACCACATATTTGCTTAAATTCTTCATTCATCAAGTTCGCAAACTGGACAACCAAAAGCCATATTTTCCATTGTTATTGTTTCTCGAAACATGGCTAAATTACCATGACATTTCAAACAGTTACATGTTACACGATTAAATTACCATGACATTTCATGATTATATTACCATGATGATTACAACGATACATTACCGTTCCTAATCTAGCTTCGATCCGAGTTTTCTTCATTGTTCAAGTTAGCCAACCAGACAACAAAAAGTCACCGTATCTTGTTTCACGGAACATGGTCAAATTACCATAAACAAAAAAATTATACTCAAACCTTTATATGCATAAATGGTTAAATTACCACGATGATACATGGTAACATTACCATGTCGATTACAACAATACATTACTGTTAACATTGAAATCATGGAATGCAACACGCACAATAAAACATAAAGAAGATATAATATTAGGTTGTTTTTGATTTATCGGCTTCAATCTTAATTAGGAACACGAAATCATGAATTGATGAACATCGGGTTCAATCTCACTGAACCCAGCCAATTACCCAACTGATTTAGCATAATGGGCATAAAATTTAGCACAATGGGCATCAACAAATCAGTTCTATAAGCGTAACCTAGCTCCAACTACGAAAAGCAAAAAACACAACCGAAGAACAAAATGGGGTTTAAGGGATATACGTACGAATTCTGGCCATGTCGGTTTCGTCACCTTCTTCTCTGCTGGTTTCTTCAACCACGTACAACTTGTTTGATTGTTTCCATCGCTTAGTTTTCCGGTAAAAACCCCATTCAAAAAGGACGGGTGAGTGCATTCGCAGTTGGGCGCTGCCTGTAATGGGAAAAATGGAGGACGGAAGGGATTGGGTTCTTCAACTGATTTGGGATTATACCGACTAGGGGTTTTCAAAAACTTTCAGCCCCAAAATCGAATGGATTATTTCCGTTTAGGATGGATATGTCGATTGATATCAATCACGACAATCACGGGATGAGGACGTAAGGATTTCGCAGAACTGCTACTCAGAAGGAACGAAATTCTCGCGAGGACGAAAGGGTTTATTATTTCATCCCCAAATTCTGTTCCCTATATATACAATAGATATAATATAATAGGTAAAACAACAATAAAAGGGCAGAAACAGCATAAAATCTAGTAAGAGGACGTAATCATAAAGATCTAAAAAGGGGAGGACGAAATCATAAGTCTGTTAGGCTTCTAGGATGAATAATTAAGCCTCCCAAGCCAAAAAGCTCCCAACCCTCAATCCTAAATTCCTAGAATTTAGAGTTTTTAAAAAATAAATAAATAAAAGAGAGAAAAAACGTGGGAGTGGAGGAGGGGAAGAGAGACGGGGGGGGGGGGGGGGGGGGGGGGGGGGGGGGGGGGGGGGGCGCGCTGTGGTGGGGTGGGGGAAGTGCTTGAGGGAGAGAGAAGCTTAGGAAAAATTATTCTATGCCTCAGCAGGGATACCGTTACGTAGTACTTCAAATTCATTTCATACCATTTAGTGTATAGAATGAGACTACTGCTAGCGTGCATCGAGCATAGGACAAAATATTAGATTATATTTTTTATCACTAGCATTGCACCCATTCGATACATAAGGTCGAAAAGAACTAATGTGAATTTTTTATCACATGCATTGAATGGGTACACTATTTGATTTTTTTGTTACAAATTAATTTGATTTAATTTTTTTGAAGTAATTTAATTTGATTTAATATTTCTTGCAATCTGAGTCGTCCATTGCTAAGCATGGACGGCCCGGATTGGGCCAACACTCATGTTGTTCTTTAGGGACCGCACGCACCCCGAGTTCTTCTATTAACTAGCGTCGTTCTTGTTCGACGCACGGGACAAAATATTTTTGAGGTTCCGCTACAAAATATCGAGCTCATACAAAATTTGTTGATTCTCCCGTGCATCGAACGGAAATGCCACTAGTTTAATATATAGCATTGTTAATTTTTTTTTTTATCCGCCATATAGCATTGTTAATTTGATAGCGTTCTTTTCATATTGCTATCAAAAACTGTTATGCGCTTTTTTGTGATTGCCAGCCCCACCCCCGCCCCCTCCCCTCCACACACACCGCCCACCCCAATCTCTCTCTCTCTCTCTCTCTCTCTCTCTTGATCCACCTCTCTCTCTCTCTCATTCATCGAAGACTTGCACGCATTGACTCGACTTCGAAGACATGCATGCATTGACTCGACTAGAGCTTGTTAATGGATCGAATTTAATCTGAATCAGACCGAATTCAATAATTCAAATTCGGTAAGTCAAATGCGGATCGGATCGGATTCGGATTGTATCAAAATTGAGTAACGTCTATACATGCTGTAAATGAACTGAGCCGTTCGTAACAATATTTTTCAGTTTTTTACTCGATTTTGTTGAATCGAAGCATTAAGAATGATGGCAGATTTTTGGTCATGTTCTTGTTGATTCTTTCCCCCTTCCTTAAGTTCAGGTAAAGTATATTTTTTTGGAGCAAAGCATTATAGGATATTTTTGATGTTTTTTCCCCTTTGTTGTGATCTGTAAGGGTATATTGATCTCGTTCTTCGGAAAAAAATTCTGACGAACCGAATTTGAGCCCAAATTTGGCTTGGTTGGGCTCGTTTGAGTTTAACGAGCCTTGACGAGCCGAACCCGAGCCTTGAAATTTTTTTTCGAGCCGAACTCGAGCCTGAAGGATACCTTACCGAAGTGATCCCGAATCTAGCAAGGTTCGGCTCGTTTACACCCCTACAGTTGTGCACTTGTGCTTATATATAGTTTAATCTATTTTTCTCCTCATTTTCACTTATCATTTTGCTTGGCTAGCTAGGAAACAAGATGAACAAACAAGGGATAAAGACTCAAAAGGGAAAGGAAATCGCAGGAATTAGCAGATCAGGAATCACAAGGCCGTCACTCAATTTCCTGGCCATTCTCAACGACTTCGGCATAGCCCTCGACACTTCTTGTCCTGACAAGCTCTGTCATCAGCTCTATTCTGGACTTTACTTAAAGCCCAACAAACTGGTAACTTTTCAACTTCCAATTATAAATTGGGACTCTTACCATTACTATTGCGGAATCGGTATATATGTACATACTTATGGGGGATTCCAGACTCCATTTTTGTGTAGTTGTTCCTTGGTTTTGTTTTTAGTCGTCTGTTTAAGTTTAGTCTTTGAGGTGATTGTTTCAGTTCTGCAACTCAATCTTTTGAGTCTTCTTTTGTGTAGGATAGGCTCCTGTTGGGTTGAGACTCCGACCCTATAATCCGCACCCCCAAGCACAAACACGCAAACAAACGAAGCACAAACACGAGAGATGCGAGGAAAAATTCTGTAATTATATTTTTCACAAACCAAATACAATATTCATGAAAAAACCTCAACGACACGCCACAAACCGGCTGCCCTCACTCCTCTCTCTCTCTCTCTCCCTCACTCCGGTGTCTCTCTGATAGTCTCTCCGGGCAATTCCGAGGAGCCCCACCTTCCCCAAAGGCGAGCCTCTCCGCTCACACTCTCACTGCCCTCTCTCACTCACTGTCTCTCAGCCCACACAGCACATTGTGCACACATGACACATATATATCAAGGGGGAATAATCCCCTATAACACACACACACACACACACACACACTCCTCTTGGGTGTACCCAACAATCACCCCTTACACCCAAGTGGGACAATCGTTGATCCGTTCAACCACTCTAGCCAAACGCCTATGTCACTACTAGCCATCAAAAGTCTCACCACCTCCGCACCGGAAGTGTATATACCAACTAACCGAGTGTCTTCTTGCAAGACTACATCTATCGTGGCTGACCCTACACCCCCTCACTGCGTGAACGTCTAGTCATCAGCGACTTACCTATTCACCAGGTCAATCATAGAACTAGCACCGCTTCCACTGTCACCACCATCCGTTCACATCACCTGTGTTATTCCCCTGAATGTATCCTTGTCATGCTCGGTAGCTGTGATTGATCTCAAATGCCCGTGCCCAATCCCAAAACACAATCTGTGACCCTATCATCCTCCTCTTGCATCCCAAATCACAACTGTAGCTCCTGATGATAGGTCATCCGATTGAACTAGACTACCTCCTATCATTGTCAATCATCTCCGCAAACCATTGCTCTAGTGAGCGCCTATGTCATTGCCAACCCAAGCTCATCCGAACCCCCAACCGGAATACAATACTTGAGTGAGCATCTCTTTGCTCACTAGTTCTGCGCATATTTGCCTTGATCAACCTCTGATTCCTACTAATCTGTTTTGATAATCTTCCATTTTCGTCACTTTTCCGAGCCTCCTGCCACCCATCGTCAGCTCTCCTGAGTCTCTTCTCTGCCACTCGTCCATTCCCGTTCCAATTTCTGGCTTCCTAACATCTCCAAACCGATCTATTACTTATAGCAAGCGCCTGTGTCAGTTACCAAATGAGCAAATCCGCTCGAATGTAAGGTCTCCTTGTTTGCTAGCTCATAACAGATCACCACAGAGCAACCTCGCTGCTTCTAAGCCATTTCCCAACCTTAAACTGCCTCCAAACATGCGTTTGCTTGCTCCACTAAGCAACCGCACCAGCCTAAGAGTCTCCAATCTAAAAACGGAGTGCACGGTTGGATCCATAATGTTGAGCCCATCTCGGAACAGGCCTGAACTGGTCATGAACCGGCCGAAAAACCCTCTCTGGACGGCACTAATTGGTCGGTACAAACCGGCCAAACCAAACTACCACTGTACCGCCATGTCAGCGTTGACCGGCTGACGTGGCCTCAACCATCCGATGTGGCTGATCCCTGGACCCCACATTACTAATGTGGCACTACAACATGGCGCTGACCGTGATGCCATGTGGCTGCTAACTCATCTCCGACGTGGCGCTAAGTCAGCCTTGACCATCCTCCGTGGTGTTGACCACACGTTCCTTCTGCGTGCTGACGCGTGTCACCCATGTGTCCACGCGTGCAACCTATGCGCGCGACTAGATTGATGCACTCGGCACTTGCCACCTTTGACCAGCGCATGCGGCCTCCTTCGGCCATCTCCAATGACTTTCCAAGCACCCCCGAGATCGTCTCTCCAAGACGCATCTAACCCTGTGCTCCAAACTTCAATCCAAGGAACTACGAGTACGGGCTTTTCAAAAAACGTACCTCGTCACCATGCCGCCGCCTTTGACCGACCATTGTCGTCATCTCCGAGCTCCTCCGGCGACGCGCTACCCATAACCGTACTCGTCTCAACGAGACAAACACAACCTCATGCTCCAATCTCGCACCCGACCATTCCTTGAACAGCTGCCCTTTGACCGCACTTTCGCCTTGCGCCTCTGCCGATCAAACACCTCCCGAGCCCTCCTCCATTGTCAAAACCCGCCGTCGACACCTCCCATGGACTTGTCTCAGTGAAGTGCACAACCCTTACTAGTCTGATTGAGTTTTCATACGGCTCAACCGAGAACCCAGCAAGAGTAATGCTCCGTGCTTCTTCCGAACAGTGCTATGCTTCTCCGGCGTACCTCGAACCAGCAACTCCAGCTCTGATACCACTATTGGGTCAAGACCCCGACCCTATATTCCACATCCCCAAGCACAAAACACACAAACAAACCAAGCACAAACGCGGTGAATGCGAGGAAAGTTCATAATTGTATTATTCACAGACCAAATACAATATACATGCAAAAACCTCACCGGCACACCACAAACCGGCTGCCCTCACTCTTCTCTCTCCTCCTCACCCTGATGGCTCTCTAACAGTCTCTCCGGGCAACTCCGAGGAGCCTCGCTCTCCCAAAGGGGAGCCTCTCCGCTCACACTCTCACTGCTTTCTCTCTGTCTCTCAGCCCGCACTACACACTACTTAGGTGGGTTGAGAGACAAGCACCCCAAAGTCGCACCCCAAGCACAAGCACGCAAACAACCAATCAAGCACAAATGAGAGATGGGAGGAAAACTCCGTAATTGTATTATTCGAAAACCAAATACAATATACATGAAAATATGTCTCCGGCACGCCACAAACCGGCTGCCTTCACTCCTCTCTCTCTCTCTCTCCCTCACTTTGGTGGCCTCTCTGCTCACACTCTCGCAGCCCTCTCTCACTGTCTCAGCCCACACCACACACTGTACACATGGCACCTATATATCAAGGGGGAATAATCCCCTACAACACACACACTCCTCTTGGGTGTACCCAACAGCTCCTTAGTATTTTGTTTTAGGGCCATCTCCCGTAAATATTTGACAGTTAAATTTTTTTGTCCAATTTTGTTTATTTGTAATTTTTTGTTAGTTTTGTGTCAATTTTCCCCCTTGCTTTCTTGATTTGTCTTGATGATGAGAAAAAATTAAAATATAAATTTATGATCAAAAGCTTAAAAAAAACAGTAAAGACAGATGAATCAAAACAGTCAGAATTATTTACCCTACTGTTGTTTTTGTCTCAACTTTTTTTTTATTTTTTTTATTTTTATATTTGGTCTATTTATTAACTATTTCTGTCCCATCTTCA
Source organism: Rhododendron simsii (assembly GCA_014282245.1). Taxonomy (NCBI): domain Eukaryota; kingdom Viridiplantae; phylum Streptophyta; class Magnoliopsida; order Ericales; family Ericaceae; genus Rhododendron; species Rhododendron simsii. Next base: position 7,809,362 of record CM024961.1, on the reverse strand, counting down.
TAGTCCTATATTTCATTTTGGGACATATTAACTTTTTAAAACCAACCATAGAAACTTTGTCAAATTCCGTCATTACTCTTATGGTTAATTTCAAGTACTACTACGTACTTCAATCAAATCACTTTTTGATAGGAAATAATCAAAAAGTTTAATACTTAAATCATTATGCTCTCAAAAAAAATTAAAAAACTCAAATGAGACTAGAGCTGCAAATAAATCGCGAGTAGCTCGATGCTCGGCTCGTTAACGACTCAACTCAAAAACAATTGGTAATGAAAATTTAAGTTACCAAAAGATGCTCAACTGACACCAAAAAGATGTGTTTTTTCAGCATTAGAATTCGCTACATTTTCCCTTAAAGTCATAACATTTTGGTGGGTCTCGTTAATTTTAGATTAAAAATCACAACTTTTCAGCAATATAGTTCATAACAACATCCTTATGGATCATAACCATTTGGCACATCTCAAAAATTTTATACCAAAAACTTGTGACTTTTTAGCAATAAAAATTGTAACCTTTTTGGAGGAATCATAACAATTTGATGCGTCTTGTATCCTTTACGCTAAAAACTCGTAAATCTTCAGCAAATAGAATATGTAACAGTTTGACTATGAATTACTCCCTCCGTTCCATTTTCATTGTCATTTTGACTCGTTTGTGTCTATTGCCTACACCTTTTAATCGATAATGTTTTTCATAATTTCGACAACTTTGTATTATAGAACAAATTAAAATCTATCAAATAAGATCCATATTATATATTTTTCGAGATCCACATTGAAAGATATAGGCATAGATACAAAAAAGACAAAAGGAATAATAAACAATGAAAATGGGATGAAGGGAGTATAACATATTAACATTTGGCGCGTCTTGTAAATATTTACACTAAAAACTCGTAACTTTCCAGCTACTTGTAATCCATTATGGATTCGACAATCTATTTGTTAATCCATTTAGTAAATAACCAACTCAACACAGTTGATTATACAATGGAGTACGAATGGGAATCAACGCGAACTCGATTGCGCAATCAAATTAGTCGTAGTGAAGTGTTCAATATCCGTGTCACGCCCAGCTTTGAAACAACCAATATCAGATCTACAAATTGGGAACCCCCATTTTAAGGTTCCCAATTTCGTCGTTTCACTACTTATAACACAATATGGAACGAAAATATAGATTTTCATTACTAATACATGTAATTCCAGCATTCAAGCATGTAATTTCATCATCCGGGTTTTAGTTTTCGGCACATATATACCAGCACTTAGCACCTAAATCCTAATTTCTAGCAATCTTCATGGATAAAAGGTAAATATGAACTCGAATGCAGAAACTGATCGGCTATGCTTCACCATAATCTAACAATTGCTATGCTTCGGCATCATCTAACTAATGCTACGCTTCACCGATGATTTGGGTTTTATTTTTTCAACTTGTGGGGTCACCTATAGCCCAAGTAACCAACGATCTGTTGTAACAATTTTAAAGGGTCAAGATTACGTCCAAAAATCCAACGGTAAACAATAAAGGTGCATATGGAACAAAGCCAAATGGGGAATGTATTGTAACTAGCCTTTCCCTTCTTCATATTCATATCTTGTTATTGCAGAAGTTCTTTGTCGATGAGAATGTAAACAAGAATTGCTTCATGCTATTTGCAAGAGAACTCTATGTCTGCCACAGTCAATATCCTCAATATTGGCAATGGATCAAAGACAAGGACACAAGGTAAGAAAAATATATTTTTATCGAAATGCAATTCTTTTTTATTAATCTCTAAGTTTCAAAGATTAACAGGAGCAAGGGACGATGACATCAAATCCCAAACCCGAGACCCAAACTCGTGGTTAGTAAGAAGGGAAAATGATGGCCCAAGACGTATTTTGATAATTAATACCCGCCATGGACAAGCTAAGAACATTTGTTAATACTGAAAATGTTCTTGGCGGGTATTAATTATCAAAACACGTCATTGGCTGTCATTTTCCCTAGTAAGAAACCAACCAAGGGACACCCATGTTGAGCAAAGCCCATCTAAAGGACCAAGGCTCAAACACCCTAAGTGGGTTTAAAATACCCAAATCAAAATGTAATCAGCACAAAAAAAATGGGTTGAACCCAGTCCAAAAAGACCAGGCCCAAACCCAAACACATCCCTTCCTAATCCTAGCCGAACTACTGGCCCTCCCAACCTGCCGCCCAAACAGCCGTTGCCGACCTCCAAGAACCCAAGAAACACATATCCACCAGCAACCTAGACGCCGCCAGCCCAATACCACCGGAAACCGAAGAACGGAACCTGCGCCGCTGTCAACCTGTTATAGCTAGGGAAGAAGAAAACAGAAATGCAGAGAAGAAAGATTCAAGTTTGTATTATTTCTTGGAAAAATTACACATGTCTAGATATGGGGACTCCCCATTATTTATATCCACTCCCTTACATTTCCCTCCACTCACTCCTAACTAACTTCTCAACTATCTAGCTCCTTAAAATCATGGAAACACAAAATTACCATTCTACCTAATCACTAGCCTGGACGTAACATTCCCTGCTGCTTGAAAACAGCCTTGTCCTCAAGGCTGAAAATGGGGATACTTTGCTTCAATCTCTGAATGATCAACCCACGTAGCATCTTTTGGAAACGAGTTCATCCACTGTACCAACCACTGGACCACAACCTTATTTCCCCTTTTAACCATTCTTCTTTCCAAGACTGCCATAGGTTCCAGTTGCAAAGCCCCTTCTGGACCAATTGGTGGAAGAGAAGTTTGAGCTCCCACATTAGCCCCAAGTTTCTTTTTGAGCAAGGATACGTGAAATACAGGGTGAATTTTGGCAGCTGCTGGTAAGTTCAACCTATAAGCCATTGTACCAACCCTTTCCAACACCTGATATGGGCCATAAAATCATGGGGCTAGCTTCATATTTTTGTGCAAAGCCACTGTAACTTGCTTGTAGGGTTGTAGTCTGAGGAACACCCAATCTCCCACTGTGAATTCCCTTTCAGATCTTCCCTTGTCAGCATAATGTTTCATCCTATGTTGGGCTTGAGACAAATGCTCCTTTAAATGTTTGATGATAGCAGCCCTTTACCTCATCCAATTTCCCACCTCAGCTACTATAGAAGGCTTGGAAATGCAAAAGGTATGGTCAGGAGGCTCTTGACCATAAACTGCAAAATAAGGAGTAGTCTTGGTAGTTGAATGATAGGTAGTATTATACCACCACTCAGCTAGTGGGAGACACTTAGCCCACTGCCTGGGATAGTCTCCAGTCATACACCTAAGGTAATTCCCCAAGCATTTGTTCAAAATCTCTGTTTGGCCATCCGATTGGGGATGATAAGCAGTGCTAAGACACAGTTTACAGCCTTGTAAGGTAAAAAGTTCATGCCAGAAATGGCTAGTAAACACAGCATCCCTATCTGACACAATAGCGGAAGGAAGACCATGTAACTTAAACACTTGATCAAAGAATACCTTGGCCACATCTTTGGTTGTATATGGGTGTGAGAGAGCCATGAAATGTCCATATTTTGACAATCTGTCTACTACTACAAAAATCACCGTCCGGCCTTGAGAAGCTAGTAATCCCTCAATGAAATCCATTGAGATATCTGACCAAACCCTGTCAGGAATTGGAGGGGGTTGCAATAATCCTGGATACTTCACATTTTCACTTTCGTACCTCTGACAAGTATCACATTCATAAACAAAATGTGCCACATCTTGCTGGAGCCCCTTCCAATAGAAGGTCTTATGCAATCTCTTTGTTGTCTTGCCTATTCCTGAATGTCCTCCCAAAGCTGAAGAGTGGAATTCATGAATTAGTTGTTTTCTAAGTGGAGAATCCCCTACTACCAGTCTGCTATGGTAGGTTAAAATACCATGTGCCCAAGCATATCCAACATGAGTTTGGCATTGTTGAAGGTCTATGATCAACTGTTGAATGTTAGCATCTGTTTCCCAACTTTGCTTAACTTCACCCAACCAACTGGTAGACACACAAGACAATGCATGAATCATAGCTATGGGATCTGCAGAATTGATTAACTCCCCTTTCCTGGACAGAGCATTAGCAGCCTGGTTATCCTTACCACATTTGTACACTATAGTGTAATCAAAACCCAACAACTTGGTTACCCATTTTGCTGAAAAGGTGTCCCCACCCTTTGCTCCAAGAGGTATTTCAGACTTTGGTGATTTGTCCTTATGAGAAAATGTCTACCCAATAAATAATGCCTCCATTTTAATACTGCCAGCACCACTGCCATCAGTTCCTTTTCATAAGTAGAAAGAACTTGATCCCTTGTTGAGATTCCCTTACTCCAATAAGCTATGGGGTGCCCATCCTGCATGAGGACAGCACCCAATCCTGTTCCACAAGCATCAGATTCAACAACAAAATCCTTACTATAGTTCGGCAGAGCAAGTATTGGTGTTGTAGTCATGGCAGCTTTGAGTTGGAGGAAAGCTGTAGTGGCTGCAAGGGTCCATACAAAGGAATCTTTCTTAAGCAAACCATGAAGTGGAGAGCAGATCTTACTGTAATTCCGGATGAACCTCCTATAATAACCAGTGATACCCAAAAATCCCGTGAGCTCTTTGATGTTAGTTGGTTCTGGCCAGGAGTTTATAGCTTGTAACTTTGTTGGTTCAGCAGAGACACCCTTAGCTGATACCAAATGTCCCAGATATTCTACCTCAGTTTTACCAAAACACACATTTAGTCATTTTAGCAAACAGTTGGTGTTGTCTCAGCAATTGGAAAGTGAACTGCAAATGCTGTAAATGGGCCTCCCAAGACTGACTGTATACTAGAATATCATCAAAAAATACCAAAATAAATGTCCTCAAATAAGGCCTAAAGACTTCATTCATGAGGCTTTGAAAAGTAGAAGGAGCATTAGTAAGCCCGAAAGGCATTACCAAGAATTCATAATGACCATCATGAGTTCTAAATGCAGTTTTGTCAATGTCAGATGAGTGAACCCTCATTTGGTGGTAACCTGATCGGAGATCCAACTTAGAGAAGAACTTTGCCCCACATAATTCATCCAAAAGCTCATCGATGACTGGTATGGGAAATTTGTCCTTAACTGTGGCATTATTAAGTGCCCTATAATCCACGCACATCCTCCAAGTGCCATCCTTTTTCTTAACTAAAAGAACTGGTGAAGAGTATGGACTAACACTAGGCCTTATTATTCCAGAATTAAGCATTTCATTTACTTGTTTCTCAATCTCAGTTTTTTGGAAGTATGGATACCTGTAAGGCCTCACATTTGTTGGTTCAGTTCCTGGCTTGAGAGGGATGCAGTGGTCATGTGACATAGGGGGTGGGAGTTCCTTCGGTTCTTGGAAGACATCTGCAAACTTTGAAAGTAAAACTCCCAAGTCCTGTGGAGTGTCCTCTTCCCTCATACTGCAGTCAGCTTGCAACAAGCAAATTTGAGCTACGGCTCCTTGAGGCTGTTTATGCAAAAGCTTCTGCATCTTTCTAGAGCCCACAATCTTCATCTCATCATTCTTCCGTCCTCTTAAAACATGCTTTCTTCCATTGAGGTGAAATTCCATGCTAAGGTTCTTAAAATCCCATTGGACTGGGCCCAAGGTTGCCAACCACTAAATTCCTAAGACCATATCACACCCCTTCAATTGCAATATCCGCATATCGGCCTGAAAATTGGTTCCTTGCATCTCCCATTGAAATTTTTTGCACATGGTTGTACTCATCATCCTTGTTCCATCAGCAACTGATACTGGTAAGGAGTCAGTGTCCTCAATTTCTATGTTAGCCCTCTTGACCACTTCTGGATTTAAGAAGTTACGAGTACTTCCTGAATCAATCAAAATTATAATGTGCTTCTTCTTAACATTGCCTCTGACCCTCATGGTTCTGTAAGAGATTGAACCAGTTAAAGCATTCAAAGAAATCTGAGGTTCTTCTCCAAGCATCTGCTCCATACCATCCTCTTCATCTTCGTCAAGAATTGGGTTTTGATCCTCCAGTTGTCAGTCATCCTCAACACCTTCCAACACATACAGTTGCTTCTTTTTGCACACATGCCCTTTAGTATACTTTTCACTGCACTTGAAGCATAACCCTTTTGCCCTATTTTCCTCCATTTCCTTTGAAAACTCCTTCCTGGCATACCCTCCATTGCTCACAGGTGGTCTACTTACAAAAGATGGAAGATTTCCTTCTGTTTTGGTTCCCACCCTAGTTTTCTTGGTAATGGCCTCAATACTTGTTTCTTGAAGTTTTGCCAGTCCTATTGCCTGGGTGATAGAAGTTGGCCTAAACATTAACACTCCTGGTTGGATTTCATCTTTGAGACCACTAATGAAGCAGCTAACAAAGAAAGTTTCACGAAGATTTTGGGTCTTATTTGCCAAGATTTCAAATTGCTCTTGGTAAGCTCTCACAGTACCAATCTGACGTAATTTGGTTAAGTCTCCCATCGCATCTTCATATGAATTTGGGCCAAATCGTGATAACAACCCTTCTTTAAACAATTCCCAAGAAATGAATTGATGGCATTTTTCAAACCACTGGAACCATTGTAGCGAAGAATCTTCTAAATGCAGGGATGCCAATTTGACTTTATCAAGATTTTCTATAGCGTTATACTCGAAATACCTTTCGCATTTATACAGCCACCCATGGGGATTATCACCATAGAATCGAGGAAATTCAATCTTAGCATATCTCTGATTAAAAGTAAAGGGCGTATGAGAGGAATGGTCTGACCTGAGAGAATTATTCCTGAGAACTTGAAACCCCAATTGAGAAAAACCTGGTGGTTCTTGACGATCCGTGTGAAACCCTCTATTTTGATTTTGAGGCGGTTTCCCGTAGATGTGTCCTGCCATCTGATCATACTTCACACTCATGGCAGCAATCAATTCCTTGATATCCCCCAAGTCTTTAAGAGAACTCTTGATTTCCCCAATTTTCGTCGCATGTTTCTCGTTGGCATCTTTCAACGCTCGCAGTGCTTCCTCAAATTTCCGAACCTCCACTGTTCTAGTTTCGTCGGCCATGGTGGACACAAAGAAGACAAGCCAAGGACCGTACGGCTCTGATACCAATGTTATAGCTAAGGAAGAAGAAAACAAAAATGCAGAGAAGAAAGATTCAAGTTTGTATTATTTCTTGGAAAAATTACACACGTCTAGATATGGGGACTCCCCATTATTTATATCCACTCCCTTACATTTCCCTCCCCTCAATCCTAACTAACTTCTCAACTATCTCTTAAAATCATGGAAACACAGAATTACCATTCTATCCCTAATCACTAGCCTGGACGTAACACAACCCACTAGAATCCCCGAGAATCGCCAAAAGAAGTTGTCGATTCGACTCTTACAAACGGCCGGGGACATCAGGAACGAGGGCTACCGCACGCCACGGTCTTGAAAAACATCCACTGAAGCACGAGCAACACACACTTAGGGTACGACCACGACCATGCCATCCGCGAGCAACCAATGCCGTAAGGCATAACCGGTATTCACTCAGGAGTGAATCGGCTGGAGTCTAGCAACTTATTCTTGCCACTCATAATCACTCAAACCTGTGACACAAGATGCAATTTCCCCTAATTATGGGTGGTTCACTCTTGGGTTGAATCTCCCTTCATTTGGATCTCTTGAGGTTTAGATGCCTTCTTCTTCCCAGGTTTCTACCAGAGAAGTAGGAGTGTGCAAAAAACCCGTGCACCCGCGGACCTGACTCAACCCGAAGGGTTTCGGGCAGGGCTGAACATGTGGTTCAGGCGGGTACGGGTTCAATTTCTGTTAAAAATCAGATTTCGGTTCGGGATTCAGGATGTTGTGTTTCTTACCTGACCCGACCCGACCTGACCCGGCCAAAGATGACCAATCCATGAAGATTAATTCGTGTTTTGGTCGGACCCGACCCGACCAATAGGTTTCATGGACGGTTCCTATCACTATTCGGCTCGATTTGCAGGTCTAAAAATTTTGATACCCGACCTGTCGGGTCTGGTTCAGGATCAAACCTGACTCGCCGACCCGTGCACAGCCCTACAGAGAAGCAACAAGTTAGTGCCCCGAAAGGCACTTCGATAACTAAATTAGTTATCGACAAGAGAAGGAAAACACAGATCTTGGGGTAGAAATGTAAAAATTCTAGCTTACTACAAATCGCCACGTGTTGTCAGGGCACACAAATTTGCCAATCAAATGTCACCAACTACCTACAAGTCAAAAGTCAAAATTTTATAGATGGGCCAATCAAATACTGCCAAGTGTCCATAGGTCAAAAGTCCAAAATGTGTGAGTGGACCAATCAAATGGTGCCATATGTCATAATCACGCAATTAATATTTTATTAAGCCTGGCCAATCAAATTACGTTCTTTGGTGATATAATAATTATGTACCCCTTTATGCATAATTATCTTTCTTAAATAAAAGAAAGAAAAGAATAATTACCAAATAATAATTACATATCCCTTCTAAATTAAATAAAGGGTATAGTTTTTTTTTTTTTTTTATCAAAAGTTGGAAGATTGTATTGATAAAAGTCAAGTGACACTTACAAAATGAAGATCATTACAAAGAATTTGGACAAAGCCAAACTAATCGTCTAACAAATACAAAACAAGTAAATCACAAGGCAATCGATGTTTTTCATCCTAACCAAGATATGGCCTGACACAATAGCGACACTTTTAAACTATCTAACATCTAATCAGGAGTCTCAAACGAGAAAAAGTACAAAGTTAAGAACAAAAGACACTAAATACCCAGACGATCAGATGCACTCCACCCAAGTATGAACGTACCAATGAACTCTCAAGAACTACAAATCTATCAAGCCACCATGGATTGCCTCGCCAAAGATATTGTGTAGGGATAGAACGCTGAAGTACAGATATCGTTGTGAAGCAATCTCGATTGAGAGAATCCGATCTGTAAACAAAATTTGTCCCAAAGATGAAACTAATAATTCTCATTGAATGAGAGACAAAACTCTCACAAATCAGACAAGTCGTAGATGTGGAGAGACGGAAGGAAAAAAAACAAAAAAACAAAAAAAAGGAGTCGGTAATACCATAGCCTCCCCCTCCTGCCGCTGCACGTGTGTATGGAACTCACGGAGGGGAGGGGAAGGGAGAAGATCGAGGAGTTATGGTAGCTAGGGTTGAGAGAGAGAGAGAGAGAGAGAGAGAGAGAGAGAGAGAGAGAGAGTTGAGAGATAAGGAATAGTAAGAGTGATCCTAATAAATGATATAGTTAAAGAGATAAATATGGCGGTTAGGGTTAGAGTCTCCATCTCACATCCTTGTGAATCAAGGTGGCCTCCCTCCTATTTTAGATCATCATAAACACTCATGTAATTGATAGCTCTAAAAGTTCAAAGTTTTCAACCTCTTCAAAAATCTTCAAGTTTACATCAAACAAGACAACTCTTCATATCAAAGCTTCAAAGAACGTTCAAATTCACAAAATCTATTATCTCCTTCAACAAAATTGAAGAAAATCTCGAAGACAAATTTGGGAACAAGCTCCAAAGCTCTCAAATCAACATCTACAAATCTGGAATCTCCTTATACCTAAATTGAAGAAAATCTCAAATGTCGATTTGAGAAGAACCTCCAAAGCCTTCAAGATAGCATTCACAAACTCATCATCTTTTTGAACCCCAAATTGGAGAAGATACTCAAGGAATTCAACATGAGAAGAAGTTTCAAAACCCTCAAATCAAAGCCCGTTAAATTCGTTGTCATCCTCTCAAAGACTAAAGAAGATCTCGCCGTTCAAATCAAGAACAAGCATCAAGTCCTAAAACCAAACTCTCGGAGAGAAGGATCAGAGCATCAATTTCTTTTATTAAGAAATTATCAGAGATTGTACTTGTTGTTATTCGAATCAATAAAATATATTCGTCGCTATAATTTCTGTCTTTTATTTTTAGACTCAGAATTTGTGAGATACACTTAGATATAGGAAAGACTCGTACCAAGGTGACATCGCCGACAACCACCTTCTCGCCTTAATGCTACCCAGATTGCGGGACAAGTAATGGCCCGTCGGACGTGCTGCCAAGCTACGTGACTGCCTAGGCAGGTGCCACGTGGCTGGACCAACGATCGCGGAGTCCTATGCTATCGTATGGCAAGGAACCATGCCACGTGGCTAGACTGGCATAGATCCAGACTAGACATAATCTCTTTAAGTACTAAGACTAAAGAATGCCTCACATCCCCAAAACACAATGTCACACGAAACAGCAGAAGTACTTAACAACTGGGTACTAATTCGTCCAAGCACATACCATTAAACCACATGTCGTAATATCCTTTAATTCTTATACGTAAATAGTTCTAACGTTCTTATGCCTTATTTTGTAGTGGGGAAGACATTGAAGTGGCTAAGCTATTGCTCGTGGGTTGGTTAGACATCAAAGGCAATATACAAACAATCGATCTCTCACCGGCAACTTTGTACGAAATTGTCTTTGTCGTGAAGTTAGTAGCCGGGCACTCAATGACCAGTTTGAATCTTACCCTTAATCCCCAGTACTCAAAAGAAATGATGCGGTCTGAAAATTTACAAGGAAAGCCTTTGGAAAGTTGGTTTGAGATCCTGGTAGGTGAGTTCACGACGTCACGAGAATACGCTGGAAACATGGAATTCAGACTGGAACAACTTGGGGCGGAGGATAAGAATGGACTTGTTGTGAAATGTGCTATCATTCGACCTAAGAAGTAAAAACATGATTGAAATTTGACATGCCGTTGAGCTTTTATCCTTGATAGAAAGCGGGGGATGTCAAATGTCTACTGTGGTTTGTTTATTTGAAAGTATATTGTGAATGGATTCAGCTCATCGTTAGTTTAGAAGTCATACGAGACGCAGGAGCTTAGCTTTAGCAATTGTGCGGATGACGAAGGTTTATCTCTTAATAAGTTCAAAGTGTGCATTTAGTTTCTAGTCAAAGTGTCTGTCAAGTTTCTAGTCAATGTCTTCAAGTTTCTAGCTAGTCAATGTCTTTTAGTTTCTAGTGCAAGTATTTATGTATTATGTGTCTTAACTATCTAGTAAGTTGTGTCTAATACTCATCTTTGTAATCCCTATATATAGTTGATCTAATGGGAAAAAAAAAGAGAGGAGAGTTTGAGTTTATGAAAATATTTGCAAGTATTTCTTGCTTGAAGATGAGGATTCCTCCTACAATCAAGTGTGTGACTTGGTCGCGTCGAGTGGCGTCCGCAATTAGTAGCGCCGAGTGACATCCGCTACCCCCGGTCGAGTAGCATTCCGGGACTATCCTAATCTCGCAGGTCTCAACCTCCGTCAGTTCACACATTTGTTTATGCGGCTATCAAGTTTCTTATATTTCTACAGCTTTCTTACTATTTATTATTGTCATGGATTTTTTTTTCTTACATGTTAGCTTACTAGCATCTGTGCAAGTCACAAGGAGTTTGTCAAAACAAGGGTTTTTCTTTTTACTCCTGAGACCTGACCTTCACAAATGACATATGTAAGACATGAATGCTGAACTAGAACACTTTGGAATGATACTTTGAGGATCTATTCCTTTCATTTGGTGTCATTGTAAAGTGGTTTCTTGACTTCCATATTCTCAACCATATGTAAGCTTACCAGCAAATGAAGATAACCATTTTCTTTTTCATAATTAATCAGTGAAGAGAAATTTCATTTGAAAACTCGATAAAGGTACACGAGGGAAAAAGATAGGGGGCGGGAAGAGACTACCAACAAAATTGGTAGCCCAAAGAAAGACAATAAGAAAGAGGAAGAAAATGAAGACATCCATTGGACCATTGGATGAGACCAAAAGAAACCTAAAACATCAGGGCTGCTTTAGTTTTCGAATCCCCTGAAGGAAGAGCTTGAAATCCTTCACTGTGTACGTACACACCAATATTGAATTTCGCTTTGATCCAGAGAGCTACTCTGGTCTTAACAAAATCAGCCACCTCCAGTATTGCCTCAACGGTTGAGTTTGAGAAAATCGTTTCATTACGTGCAAGCCAAATTGACCACACTGTTGAGAAGAAACGAGTTTCCCAAATTTGTTTTTCCAGCTTTGTAAAACCGAAACAAAACCACCGCATCATCAAATCCAACAGGTTTGAGCCTTTGAGGGGCATACCCAGGGAATCTGCCACCACTGCAAAATCTTCGACCAAATGCCCCGAGAGAAGGCGCAATGACTCGAGGCAGAAAGGGCACAAAGACTGGTTCATATCCAAAAGGGTCGACAGTAATTAATGTTTCTTGAGGCAAGGACGGATCGAGTAAGGGCTTTACTCTGAATCGCAATCCATATGGGAAACTCCACTCTTCGTGATCATAACACTTTCCAAATTGAATTCAGATTATGGTTTGGGACAAAAACCTGCTCTTCCCATTCGGCATACGCTGACTTAACTGAGTATTGTTCATTAGAAATCCATTTCCACATTACTAATATTCTTCTGTTATCAGCATTCCCGTTCAAAATGAAGCAATTTAATCCGTTGCACAGTTTTAGTAATTGATCTTCCTCCCAAACGAACAGTGAACGTTATCGATCATCAAAATCAAGAACCTTGGGGCTAACAACAGTACTGAATGTTCAAGATGACCTGAACTTTCCTCAATTTGATTGACAACCATATCGTTTTCATTAACAATATAAGAGAATTTATTAATTACTTTGTTTGAGGATACTAATGGCTGATTTAGTTTTCCTTCTGTTCATATTTGAGGATGCTTATGGCTGCTTGGATATGGTGTTGCTGGGTTGAAAGACATGGTTTTTAAGGATTCTAGTATCTTTTGTTTAGCAGATGGGGTTGACGCTTCTGTGTTCCAGAAGGGGATAGGAGGCTTTTTCTGTTTTATTTATTTATTTATTTATTTCTGTTTTCTATTCTCCTTCTTCTATTTTAGCTCTTCGCTGGATGGATCTCCCTTTTTACTTTGCTCATGAGTTTTCCCTCTTGGGCTTTGTATTGGGTTTAATATACCATTTGTTGAGTTCTATTAATAAATTTTTGTCGCCAATAAAAAAAACAGTTAATGTTCTTTTTTGTCAAATAGAAAAGCATACCCATTTAATTCATTCAAACAAGTCATACGACGCCGACAAAAAATCACCCAGATATGTGTTAGAATAATGTAGAAGATTGTAGAACATTTTGGATTGATTGTAATTAGGAGCTTATCACGATTTGATTAGGATTGACTTTCCATAGTTAGTACTCTCCCTCTTGTATAAATAGTAGGGCTTATGTACATGATTATTCAATTCAATACAATATTCACTTTCTCCATATTCTCTCTTTTCATATTCTCTTAATATGGTATCAGAGCTACGGCTCCGATCATTGCCTTCATCATCCAAGAAAATCAGCAACCAGTAATCAATTCTTACCCACAACCTCCATTGAATCATCTCTCTCATCGCAAAACCAGAATAAGTTTGCGTTCCATATCCCAAACCGACCTGGTATCCACCGTTGCACTACCGGTTCTGCTTCGCCGCGACTTGTCCGACTTGCAGCTCACTTGCACCATCAGTTCTGTGACCCATCAACCTTCCCGGCTGTTGCCACTCGCCCACACTCCACGTCGTCGACCACCTTCAACCACTGCCGCAATACAGATCGCCATACCTTTCTCTCTAAATCCCAATATACTTCCGGCTTTACCTAGACCAAACAGGCCCAACTCCCTAGCCCAATTTTCTAAGCCCAGTAAACTCTACAACAAAAAAAAAAAAAAGGAGACCCAAAACAGTCAGGCCGAAACCAATACCCAAAACCAATTTTTCATTCAGTCAACCTACGTCCCACACCAAACTAGTCCTCACCATCATTATTTTTTACTTCCTACCCACTGTATTGTTATTTATTTTTCTCTACAGAGCTGCTGCAACTTGGCTTTGCTACTATGGAACAATTTGACATATCACTATATGCTCACGCCATCTTGGAAGGCCTCAAACAGTACCCATCTTCCACACGCTTCCTCAAAAGCGATCTCCCATCTGTATTTACACAGATTCTCTCTAAATCTGGATTGCTCTCCCATTCCGGTAAGCATTCTTCCACTGCTTTGTCTGCCACCTCAGGTAAATCCTCATGGTTCTTTGATTCTGCTTGTTGCAATCACATGACATCTGATCCACATATTTTTTCCACAAAAGCTACTAATTCTCGGACTCCATCTATTCATACTGCTGATGGTTCTATGATGCCTGTTACTCATGTCGGTACTGTTTCTACTCCTAGCATATCCCTTTCTGATGCTTACTTGGTTCCTACCCTTACCGTGAACCTAATTTCTATTGGTCAATTATGTGAACTCGGTCTCACGATCACCTTTTCTTCTACTGGCTGTCAGGTGCAGGATTCTCGGACAGGAAAGACGATTGGGATAGGCCGTAAAGTTGGACGTCTGTATGAGCTCGTCAATCTTCACATTCCATCTCAGCTCTTTCCTATAGCCCAGCCTCGTCCTTCTTTTCCTCCCGTTCAATCTGTAAGTTCCTTACAATGTTCTGTTACCTCCAATGCCTCCACTTCTATAGGTCTTTGGCATTCTCGATTAGGTCATGTTTCTTTTGGTCGACTACGTACTTTAGTTTCGAGTGGTCATCTAGGATCAGTTAAAGATGAACATATTGATTGTCTTTCATGTCAACTCGCTAAACAACCAGCATTATCTTTTACCCAAAGTGATTCTGTTTCATCTGCCCCATTTGATTTAATTCACTCTGATATTTGCAGACCTTCTCCCAACACCACCATGGGTGGATCAAAATACTTTGTGATATTTGTTGATGACTACTCCTGTTTTACATGGATTTACCTTTTACGTAGATGATCCGAGCTGCCACAAATTTACTTTGATTTTGCAAAAATGGTTCAAACTCAATTTTCCCGTACTATTAAAGTCTTTCGTGCTAATAATGCCAAAGAATACAAAGAAACATCATTTTTGAACTTTCTTAGTCAAAATGGAACTTTACCTCATCGATCCTGTCCTGGCACGTCTCAACAAAATGGGCGTGCTGAGCGTAAACATCGACATATTTTAGACACCACTCGTGCACTTCTTATATCTTCCTCATGTCCAGAACGTTTTTGGGGAGAAGCGACTTTAACCGCAGTGTATACTATCAACCGTGTCCCCTCTCCAATTATTGGGAATCAATCACCTTATGAACGTCTTTATGGTATTTTGCCTGCATATGATCTCCTCAAAGTCTTTGGCTGTGCTTGTTTTGTCTTACTTCAACCTCATGAGCGTACTAAGTTAGAACCCTGAGCTCGTCTTTGTTGCTTCTTAGGTTATGGAATTGAGCACAAGGGGTATAGATGTTGGGATCCGCTTTCTAAGTGTCTTCGTATTTCTCGTCATGTCATATTTTGGGAACATAAGATGTTTTCCTCCATGTCAAAGTTTTATTTACCGTCTGTTTCCACTTCATCATTCTTTACTGATCCTTATGTAGAGTTGTTATTTGATGAGATTGATGCAGCTTCTTCTGACCTAACTGATACAGCCCCTCCTAATGTACTTGCTTTGTCCAACGATCCTGCTCCTGCAATTGGCTCTTCTGATCCTGCTCCTACAATTGGCTCTTCTCTCCCTGAGCCTTCAAACCTTGGCTCTAATCCAAGTGAGCCCTTTGCATCATCCAGCTCTCACAGTCTTATCGGCAACTCGTTGGCAGTCTTGTATATCTCACAGTTACTCGACCAGATATCGCCTATGCAGTTCATATTGTCAGTCAATTCATGTATGCTCCACAGTCACCTCATTATGCGGCTGTTCTTCGTATACTTCGCTATATTAAGGGCACCTTATTTCATGGTTTGCATTACTCCATCCATTCTTCTCTAGAGTTGCGTGCTTACTCTGATGCAGATTGGGCTGGTGACCCTACAGATCGCCGTTCCACAACAGGCTATTGTTTTTTTCTTGGTGATTCTCTTATATCTTGGCGTAGTAAGAAGCAAACTCTTGTTTCTCGTTCTAGTACTGAGGCTGAGTATCGTGCTCTTGCTGACACTGCTCAAGAGTTATTATGGCTCCGTTGGCTTCTTGCAGATATGGGTGTTGTTCATTCATCTTCCACTATGCTCTACTGTGACAACCAGAGTGCTACTCAAATTGCTCACAATGATGTATTCCATGATCGTACCAAACACATTGAGATTGATTGCCACTTCATACGACAACATGTTGCCCGAGGCACCATTCGCCTTGTCTCCATTTCCTCTTCTAATCAGATAGCTGACATCTTCACCAAGGCTCATCCTTCAGGCCATTTCCATGACTTAGCTTCCAAACTCAAGTTGGTCTCTGCATTACCTCCTTGAGTTTGAGGGGGGATGTTAGAATAATGTAGAACATTGTAGAACATTTTGGATTGATTGTAATTAGGAGCTTATCACGATTTGATTAGGATTGACTTTCCATAGTTAGTACTCTCCCTCTTGTATAAATAGTAGGGCTTATGTACATGATTATTCAATTCAATACAATATTCACTTTCTCCATATTCTCTCTTTTCATATTCTCTTAATAATATGGATCAAGCCATATATACAGAAACTACCGGTAACCACCAAAAAACAGAGATACAGAGAAACGAGACCCTAAAAGAGACGAAACTAATGTTGAACTCCTAAGAAGGAGCCATTACCCATCCACACCATAATCTTGAACAGCAAAAGTGGAGCTAGTATCTAGACACCGGATGCCTCGGGACGGAGTTCCATATCAAAGATAACATCAAACCTGTGGAAATCAATCAAAGACCCACCGGAATAAATCCGAACAGGACCAGACTAAATAGAGACAGAAACGAAATTAAAAAAAACATCTGAATCCTAACCATCTACCTTTCCGATCCATCCTACACAACCGCCACCATGATCAATGAACAAATCCAACCACCATCAGAGAATCGTGTGGCGCCCAAACTCCACCAACCACATCCCTCCACCATCAGCCGCCATCGTTACCGAGCGGTAGCACATGAACCCACCCTAGCTCAACCCATACAAACCAGAGCAACATAGACGCCAACAAATCTAACCAAAGAACTGGACCATGCTATTAATATCACACGGCGATGGAGAAATGGAAAGGAAAAAGCAGACGCCAAGAGAGAGAGAGAGAGAGAGAGAGAGAGAGAGAGAGAGAGAGAGAGAGAGAGAGAGAGAGAGAGCGTACTTCCTAATATAAACCTCCTAACCTTATGACCGGTAAGTTCTTTCAATTGATTACTTTTAAGTTTTTTCCTTAAAAAGCATGATTATCTTTTTGAGTTTAAATCAAATCAATTATTGATTTCCCTCTAAAGTTGTTTTCCGTACATTCAATTCAATATTTTTTAGCTACATGTGGAAATCAACCTAAAAAGAAACAATTTAAAAGCAAATATATATTGAATTGAATATAAGGAAATCAACTTTAGAGGGAAATCAATTATTGTGTTTATTTAAATTCAAAAAGATAATAAAGTCTTTTAAGAAAAAAACTTAAAAGCAATCAATTGAAAGAATTTACCAGTCAAAAGGTTAGGAGATTTATACTAGGAAGTATATTCTCAAACGAATAGATATAATCTCTTGAAAATTCGATCCAACGGTTGTAGATGGTGTTGGGTTTCTAGATTAGAAATTTGAAAAGAGCGATGAGAGATCAACCAAAAAAAAGAAAAAATTGTGATAAAAAACTTTTTGTGTTCAAAATGCGTTGTTGGGCAATCCTAGTTTTCCACATCTATTGACGTCTGTTTTTTTTTTTTTTTTTTGAAAAGAAATTTTCTATTCAAACAAAACTTTGTAGGATAACTAATACTCCCTCTGTCTCCTTTTTATAGTCCAGTATTCCATTTTGGGCTGTCTCTTAATAATTGTCCATTTTGTAAAGTTAGTGGGTAAAAGTTGATATATTTTCCATTTTGCCCCTAAAAGTAGATTCCTTTTTGAAAAGTTAGTTAGTAAAAGTGTAATAATGATGTCTCCATAGAGGGTAAGTAGGGAAAGTGGAGGTAAAAGTTGATGTGAAAGGTGTAATGATGATATTTTTTGAATAAGTTAGAGTTACGAAGCGGGACACTTGAAAAGGGACGTAGGGAGTATTGTGAAGATCTCTAGATGTATCCATAAGTGGCAGCACTCAATTATGTTTCAATCTTTGTGTTTTTTTTAAGTGGAAAATTGCATTAATAGTTTTTTATTTTTAAGTCTTTTGTACAAAAATTGCATCAAAGAAGGAAATCTGGCATTTTTCTTCTTGTACTATGAAAGCTTCAAAGGTTCATAAGCTCTAGCCAAATCTCTAATATTAAGTCAAACGGAAGCATTTTGCAACCACGTGTAGAAAGCAATACATAGGTGGCACGCATGATTGTCGTGGTGCGAGGATGCCAACCTTTTTAAAATACTCGTACTTAATTGTGATATGTTATTTTCGCCTTCAGTCCGCTCAATCTTTGGAATATATTTTTGAAGACTAACGAAATTTCATTGTATTATGGTAACTGCACGCACAAGTGGACTATAATTATCCCATTATGATATCGACACCTAAGGCAACTAGGCAAACATACATAATCTTCATAAATTGCCAACATCACATTTAATTTCATTGTCTACATCCAATGGTTATAGCTTTCTGTGACCATATATATATAGGGTGTTCAAAGAGAAGCAACAATTTATAACACCCCAGCATCACGTCTACTCTTCGAGCGATACAATGGGTTGTTTTCTTCTTCAGTTACTCATCATAACATTTCTCTTTGTTTCGAGTACCTTGTCCATCGAACAACAACCTATTCGTGTTACAAAGAATCAGGTGCACGTAATCAGCGATATCCCCGATAGTCCTGAACCATTGCGGGTACGTTGCACTTCTCTTGATATTGATTCTGACCTGCATACGCTAAAAAAAGGTCAGGAACTCAATTGGACATTCGGGCCAGACGTATCCGGAAGTGCTGTCTACCCCTGTCACTTCTACTGGCAATCGAAAAACAAACTTTTTAATGTGTACGATGGACGCGTGCGCCAATACTGCAGACTTCCGGCCGCTAATGTGTACGCTTGCTATTGGTTGGCAAGACCTGACGGTTTCTATGTGAGTAATGATGAGTCAAGTTGGAAGAAACTATATGGCTGGGTTTGACTCTGATGTTGAGTTTTGTAATATCTTTTAGCTAACGTGTACGTTTGTTATTGATCGATGCTCCAATAAATAATGCTTGATTATAAAAAGAAAACTTTTATTTCGATATTCCTTTTAAATTTGCGACACCATTTTGTGTTCATCCTTGCCAATTTTACCGGGCGAAAAACAAAAATTCAACTGGACATCAACCAATAATCACCGCTCGTAGTCTCGTAGAGGCCATTTATATGGGCTAGCCCAAAGGCTTAAACAAATATGTGTTCAAGCAAATTTTCTCTTGTTTCATATTATTCAAGAAACTAATCTTAATTAACCCCCCTTTATTTTTCGTGTGTGTAGTCAATTCATAGAGGAATAGAACAACCCGTCACAAAATCGAATTGCGCTAGTGTATTAAAAATATGTTTTATGATGCCTATTTTTGTATGTCTGAATTTTTTTGTTGTACGTGACATATTATTTGAGGAGTAAATAGTTCTTGATATCCAAAAAATTGAAACGGTACGCTAGTTCATACCTGTACTATTAACAAAAAAACAAGACGCTTGCCGGTCCAAGAATCTTTTTTTTTTTTTTTTGAACAGCGGCACGAGTACTTCAGAAATGAAAAGCACATTGATCTAGAAATTCAACTAAATATGAAAGCCATGGCCAAAAAATGCAAACCAACAAAGAAATATGTAATGTGAGAAATAACGGATCGGAGAAGCTCCATAAGTGAAAAAAGTAATGATCAACTAATTCATTTTCATTTGCTCGGATTGACAATGGCGACCTGGACGCGGGAGTGACACCGTTCAATGGGAATCTACTTATGTTGTTTTGCATATCGTGCGGAAAAATGTGAAGAAACAAGTGTAAAATTGTCCAATTAGGATTTATTTTTTTCTGAAAAGAATAAAAGCTTAACCAACTCTGTTGTGGTATTTAAATGAAAACCCCTCAATACTATTTTTCTAATCCCAACTGGTCATTTCTGCATTTCAAGTTTTACATTATTTGCACAAAACATTAAATGGTTCGAATACTGGTAAATACCAAGCAAATCGAATTGCGCTAGCGTATTAAAAATTCCCGTGTTCAAAAGTGGGGGTGACACCTAACCCACTGCTCTCTATGTGGCCTGGCCGTTGAAGATTGACCCCTGCATTTTGTTATGGCCACAAATTATTTGTTATGATCTTCCTTCAGTTTTTTTTTTGCTCAGCGATTTTTCCTTCATTGTTATGATCAACTTCAACGTGGTTTTTAGTGTAAAAGTAGAACATATCGATATTGTACCATAAATGCATGCACTTGACTATTTGTCTATAAAGTTGCATATTTTGATTTGAGAGAAATTTATTTACGGCGGAGCAGTGAACAAGTTTTTTGTGGATTCGTGCAATCGCAACTGCCCGTTTCCGCAATCAATGGCTGAGATCATTTCAATCCTACCCTTAACAAAGTGCCATACTTTCTTAGTTTATTAAACAAATGCCATCAGTCTTAAACCCATTTTCAAATTTAAAAACAAATCGAATAAATTTTTTTTTTCAAACCCATGTTATCTAGCAGAGAGGCGAGAGGCGAACCCCCCAAACCCATGTTATCATTTCACTCTCCATCCATGCCACTGCCTCCTGATCGCGACCCACTCACGTTCACCCACCACGGATTATTGTTGATTCAAAGCCTAGATCTACCTTCACCCCTATAAGTTGGGTGAGTGTCGTAAGCACAGGTAATTCTCTTTTGTGAGTCAATTTAGTGTTTGAACCACAAGCTAGTAAGTGCCGTAGGCACGGGTAATTCCAACCGGGGTGCATAGTGCTGTAGGCACGGACAAGCACTAGTCTATATTATAAAACAGAGCAGTTTTTGTCTACTCATATAAACTCAACACCATCTACAACCATCGAATCAAATTTTGAATAGTTTATATCCGTCTGTTTGAGAGTATACTTCATAATATAAACCTCCTAACCTTACGATTGGTAAACTCTTTCAAATGATTACTTTTAAGTTTTTTCCATCAAAGGCTTGATTATCTTTTTGAATTTAAATCAAATCAATTATTAATTTCCCTCTAAAGTTGATTTCCGTACATTCAATTCAACATTTTTTTAGCTACGTGTGGAAATCAGCCTGAAAGGAAACAATTTAAAAGCAAATGTTGAATTGAATATAAGAAAATCAACTTTAGAGGGAAATCAATTATTGAGTAAATTTAAATTTAAAATGATAATCAAGCCTTTTAAGAAAAAAACTTAAAAGCAATTAATTGAAAGAATTTATCAAACTTGCTATATAAACAAGTATGCAGAGGAAAGAGAAGCACCAGTACTGTGAAACACTACAATAATACATCCCCGGCCAGTACCATTCGAGTTTAACAATGAGCTCTCTTTTCTTTCAGTTACTAATCCTAACATCCTTCTTTGTTTTGAGTACCGAACAGGCATTCATAGAAAGAATCAAGCAAGAGGTGCATGTAATCAGCGGCGTTCCCGAGCCGTTGCGATTCCGTTGTCAATCTAAAGATACCGATTTTGGGATCAAAGAACTCAATAGAGGTCAGGAATTCTTTTGGCGGTTTGGGCTCAATCCCTTCGGACGCACTCTCTACTTCTGTCACTTCTACTGGACATCCCTTGATGCCGTTTTTAATGTATTTGATAATGACATTAAACTATATTGTGAACTTCCAACTAATTTGGTGCAGTACAAATGTTACTGGGTAGCAAAACCTGATGGGTTCTATCTCAGTAACAATAACTCAACTGCAGGGAGGAAATTCCGTGTATGGGGTCCAAACCCTTAGTTTTTCACTATCGTATTAGCCTTCGGCTCAAGCATCATTTTGTTGGTGCCATATAAATAATTATAATGAAAACATTATGTTTTTTGCCATATAATTAAATAATCTTAACGAAAACGCTATGGAAGGGTAAAAGAGAAAATTCGTCAATTTTTGCCTATTTAGTTTTGAAATGGGACGATCTTTTTAGGACAGCAAAAACGGCTAACATGAAATTATTAAATAGGGAAGGAGGAAGTAAGGACCAAGGGGTATACGATGTCACAAGTCATGACAACTGAAAGCAAGCATCACCCAGCCCGCGCCAAAGGTGTCCTACAATGTCTTGTTGTCGTCTAAAAAGTTGGCAACAAATAAAACGATTGTGACGTAGGGAATGCATATATAGCAACGAATTCGCTTATTTTCTGAGAAATTAATTATTCGAGGCGGTAACAAATTCAAATTATGCGTATCCTGATTTCTGCAAGGGATTCAAATTGAAACAATCTGCATGAGGGTTTCGTTCTATCTTAATTAATTGGTACGGCGACCATTGTATAGGTTTTTTCGTTCTACCTTAGTCGGTAAAACCTACGTACGGCTACTACAATCATTAGGTGGTGGTCCTCAAACAAAACACTAACATACAAACTCTCACATTGAGTGGGATCCATATAATACGATGAATGTACGTTGGTCCGCCACCAGAATGAGTGTTTATGAAAATGTTCATGCAAACTTGTGAGTGTTTAAAGTTCCCATTTGACTCCTATTAGGCTTGCTAGTAATAGACCTTCTAAAACTGGTAGTAGTGTGATTTTTACTTTAATTGCTTATAATTTATTATTGGTATCCCAGGTAGATTCACTTGCTTTATTATAAGAAAAAAATGCAATTAACTTTTTAAGCCTCTACATGGATGTGTGTATGTCTATAAATTGATTTGGGTAGAAATAGGAAAATAACAAAGGGCACATTAAAAAAAAAGAGGACAAAGTACAGATTACCTCCCTGAGATCCAATTTGCATACATACAATGACTCACTTCCTGATTCCCTTGGTCATTCTAATCCTTTATCTCACTTCTTCGACATTTGGATATAACAAACCGGAGTTCATGTGATCACCAGCTGCCTCCCAACTACCCTGCGCCGCTGCAAGTCCATTGTCAATCTAGAGAGACGACGATATAGGAACGTGCACTCTGAGAACAAACGAAGAGTTGACTTGGAGGTTCACTCCCAACGTCTGGCCAATGACTCTCTACTTTTGCCATTTTTACTAGGGTTCCAGAAGCCGGAGCTTTGCAGTTTACGATAACAGATTACATCGCGATTATTGTCACAACCGGGCATCCGTGTGTATGTGAAAAAAGAGGGAAAATTTGTTTCCTTTTTTTAGGTGTAACATTAGAATGAGGGTGATTGTTAGAAAGGGACGTTATACATGGGGCTGCCTCAGGGCCATGGCCCTTTCCTATTAATTATTTGCATGAAAGGTTGCTACTAAAAGGCATGATACCCTTTCTTCATAATAATTGTCTAGCAAAGAACATATCATTCTAAGTGTGTGGTTTACAAAATGACCTACCTTTCATGTAAGGGTGCCTATAAGTCTATAAATAGGCCTGTGGTTAAGTCATTCGAGACACCAAAAAATATCCAAAAACTCTCCCTCTTGCTGTCTCGTTACTTTCTATGCTGTTATTCCATTATTCTGCAGAAACGGAATTAACAGTCCTTGGTTCAATTGATTCTCTTAGGCTCGGTATTCTGTCTGTCCTTCGTTTGTGCGGACGCAGGCAGAAGATCATTGATCGGGTTTTATTTTATCCTCAGAACAGATTCGCTGTAACCCGGTGCACACCAATTGGTGGGGGCGAATACTGTTTTCAGAAAGCGACGACGTAACGTGACTCGAAGCGGTTTCCATCAGTTTGTTCAAGTTCAGAAAGGCTCCAGATTTTGAAGGTTCCAAGTTTTGCACCAACAATCGAAAACAGTAGTCGGCCATGGCTTCAAAATCGTTGCGAGCGTTGACACAAGATTTTCGTGAAATTGGACAAGTTTGATGGCGGTAACTTCAGGCGTTGGCAAAAGAAGTTGCATTTTTTGCTTACGACTCTCAAAGTCGTGTATGTTCTTACCAATCCCTTCCTGGAGGAGAATGAAGATGAAACATTGGAGGAGGCTCGTGTGAGGAAGAAGTTCGAGAGTGATGACTACATTTGCAAGGGTCATATTCTGAATGCACTTTTGGACGCTCTGTTCGATGTGTATTCGAATACGGAGACTGCAAAGGAGATGTGGGATTCCCTGGAAGGGAGGTATTTGACTGAAGATGCAACAAGTAAGAAATTTCTGGTCAGTCAATTTATGAACTACAAAATGATTGATAACAAGTCTGTGATTGATCAGTTGCATGAAATTCAGCATATTTTAAATCAGTTCAAGGTTAAGAACATGAACATGGATGAATCGATCATAGTGTCGTCTGTTATTGATAAACTTCCACCCTCCTGGAAAGAGTATAAGAAAACTCTTAAGCACAAAACTGAGGATCTTACGCTGTAACAATTGGTTGTCCATCTTCGGGTGGAGGAAGAGTCAAAGCGTCAAGAAAAGGAGGAACTTGGAGATAATATCTCCAAGATCCATATGGTGGAGGAAGGAAAGAGTACCAACAAGGGTAAAGGTAAACAGAAGCAGAAAGCCCGAAAGGGCGATGACCGTGGTGATGAACCAAAAGGGAAAAAGCCAAAAGTTGTATGTTGGCGTTGCGGTCAGCCAGGGCACTTCAAGAAGGACTGCAAGTCCAACAAGAAGAAAGATCCAGGGGCATCGAGTTCAAAGAATAACTTTGTGGCTGTCATATCTGAGATTAATGTTCTCGAGGATGCTGATAACTGGTGGATCGACTCAGGGGCTACAAAGCATGTGTGTAATGATAAGAGGTTCTTCACTGACTATGAATCTGTTGAAGATGGTACCGTTCTTTACATGGGTAATTCATCAACTGCTCTTATCAAAGGCAAAGGAAAAGTGGACTTAGAGTTCACTTCTGGGAAGATTTTGACCCTGACTGATGTTTACTATGTACCAGAAGTTAGGAAAAACCTTGTATCTGGAAGCCTGCTTATTAAGCATGGTTTCAAGTTAGTGTTTGAGTCAGGCAAATTTATTCTGTCTAAGAGTGGTACTTTTGTTGGTAAGGGCTACTTGCACGAGGGCATGTTCAAGCTTAACATTAATAACACAGTTGCTATTTCTGCTTGGTTGATTGACTCTCTTTCTTTGTGGCATAATCGGTTGGGGTATGTTAATGTTAGGAAAATGGATACTATGGTTAAATTAGATTTGATTCCTAAATACGATGTTGACATGGTTGATAAATGCAAAGTGTGTTCGCTTACTAAAATAACCAGAGTTCCATTTCCTAAAATTAAAAGAACAACTACTCTGTTAGAACTTGTTCATAGTGATGTATGTGATATGCATAGAACTCCAACTAGAGGAGGTACGGAATATTTTGTAACTTTCATAGATGACTATTCCAAATATTGCTATGTGTATCTGTTGCATTCAAAAGATGAAGTTCTTGAGAAGTTTATTGCCTTCAAAACCAAAGTTGAAAATCAATGTGGAACAAAGATAAAGGTTGTGTTTGGTTGAGAGTTTAGTTTAGTTTAGTTTTGGTAGTGGGTAGAGAGAGAAATAGAGTAATGATTGAAAATAGGGGTAATGATTTGAGAGAATAGAGAGAGATGAGAAAGTAATAATTAAAAAAAATAGGGTAATAATTGGGAAAAGAAGTAGGGTAATGATTGGTTTCCAAAACTAAAACTAAAAAGAAAAGGCAACCGAACAAAGCCAAAACGTTTAAGGTCTGATAGGGATGGTGAATACCATTTCCCTAATTATTGTGAATCAGTTGGGATCATTCATGAGAAAACTGCACCATATACTCCACAGCAAAATGGAGTTGCTGAAAGAAAGAATCGGACTTTGACTGAGATGGTTAATGCTATACTTAGCAATTCAGGATTAAGTAGTGGTATGTGGGGCGAAGCCATACTCACTGCTGCTTATATTTTGAATAGGGTGCCTCTCAAAAAGTCCAATGTAACTCCTTATGAGTTATGGAAAAGAAAGAAACCGAACCTAAGTTTTTTCAGAACTTGGGGATGTAGAGCGATTGTTAGATTGCAGAAACCCAAAAGGAAGAAGTTAGGTGAAAAAGGAATTGAATGCATGTTCATTGGTTATGCTTTACATAGTAAAGCATATCGGTTTTTGGTTTCTGAGCCAAATGATTCAGTTGGAGTAAACACCATTATTGAATTACGTGATGCAGTATTTTATGAGAATAAGTTCGTATCTATTCCAAAGGGGCCTAATCAAGAGCATGAGCCAAACTCTGTGGAGTCTGACATAGAAACAGAACCTACGGAACATGACGGACTTAGGAGAAGCAAAAAGGCTCGAGTTGCTAAGTCATTTGGTCCTGACTTCATAGTTTATCTAGTTGAAGGAACTAGAGAGACTGCAAATAATCATTTCATGATTTCGCTTCATGTGGAATCGGATCCCTTGACCATCGAAGAGGCTATGAAATCACAAGATTATGCTTTCTGGAAAGAAACAATCCAGGATGAAATGGATTCTATTATGAATAATAATACCTAGGTTCTTGCTGATTTGCCTCCAGGTTCCAAAGCCATTGGCTGCAAATAAATTTTCAAGAAGAAAATGAAGGTCGATGGTACAATCGACAAGTTTAAGGCACGGTTGGTTGCCAAGGGCTTTACGCAAAAAGAAGGTATTGATTATTTCGATACCTATGCTCCAGTGGCAAGGATCTCTACAATTAGAGTACTAATTGCGTTGACTTCCATTTATAAACTTGAGATTCACCAAATGGATGTTAAGACTACATTCCTAAATGGTGAGTTGGATGAAGAGATTTATATGGAGCAACCGGAGGGATTTGTTGTGCAAGATCAAGAACACAAAGTATGCAAACTTGTTAAGTCTCTTTACGGACGTAAAAAAGCACCTACACAATGGCATGAAAAGTTTGATAAGGTGATTACATCAAACGGGTTTAGGATACACCAGTCTGATAAATGTGTATATAGTAAATTTAGTGGTAATCGAGGTGTAATCATATGTTTATACGTGGATGATATACTTATCTTTGGAACTGATCTAGAAAGCATTCAAAGTACAAAGGATATCCTTTCATCTAGTTTTAGTATGAAGGATATGGGTGTTGCTGATGTAATTCTAGGAATCAGAATTAAGAGATAATGAGGAAATTTAATCCTTAGTCAGTCTCATTATATTGAGAAAATTCTAAAGAAGTTTAATCACTTTGATAGCACGCCGATTTCTACACCGTTTGATCCACATGTTAAATTGTATCCTAATACTGGTAGAGCAGTTTCACAATTAGAATATTCTAGAGTGATAGGAAGCTTAATGTATGCCATGACTTGCACGAGACCAGATATTGCATACGTTGTGGGGAAACTAAGTAGGTACACACATAATCCGAGCGATGTCCATTGGCTCGCAGTTAATCGGGTATTGAGGTATCTAAAGAAAACTATAGACTACGGGATAGTTTATAGTGGTTATCCTTCGGTTCTAGAAGGATATATTGATGCTAGTTGGATAGCCGAGAATGAAGATCACTTGTCAACAAGTGAATGGATCTTCACACTTAGTGGAGGAGCAGTTTCTTAGGGATCTAAGAGCATCCACAGTGGTATAATCAAAACTAAAATGTTGCTAAGATTAGCAACATTTGTTAAATGTTGCTAAGATTAGCAACATTTGTTCAAAAAAGAGCTCACAGTGGAATAATCAGATTTAGCAACCTCTTAGCAACTCATCAAATTTTGGCCCTTGAATAATCAAAACTAGCAACTTTTTGCCAATAATCAAATTTAGTTGTCTCCTTATTTTCTCAATCAAGTACACTATCATTACACAAAAATATTCTCTCACTTCCATTTTCAACATATTTCTAAGAAAAAATACTTTTTAAAAAAAGTTTTTATTTTTTTGCAAAAACTTTTTTTTTTTCAAAACTATTTTTTTTGTGAAAACTTTATATTATTATTATTATTATTATTATTATTATTATTGCAAAAACAATTTTTTTATTAAAACTTTTTTCAAAAACTATTTTTTTATTCAAAAGCTGTTTTTTTTTTTTAACTTTTTCCTGAAAACTGTGTTTTTTTTAAATCAAAGTTTTCAAAAAACCATTTTCTCTTTTTTGAATAACTTATTTTTGTTAGTTTGAAACCTATTTTTAAATTTTTTTTTTCTATGTTCACAATTTTTAGATTTTTATAAATTGAAATTGTGATGTGGCAAGTTTTGGTTATTCAAATTTGCTTGTACCATTGTGGACCTCTACATTGCTAACTTTAACAACCCCTTAAATGCATAACCAAAAGATGATGTGGCAGCTTTTGATTATTGACTTTTGGTTATTCCACTGTGGATGCTCTAAGAAACAAAATCTCATTACTGACTCAACTATGGCAGCCGAGTTTGTAGCACTAGCAGCAGGGAGCAAAGAGGCAGAGTGGCTGAGAAGTATGTTGTGGGAGATACCCATGTGGCCAAAACCTATGTCACCTATATCTTTGCATTGTGATAGTCAGTCGACTCTATCACGGGCTTATAGCCAGGTGTATAATGGAAAGTCCAGGCATATAGGACTTCGACATAGCTATGTGAGGAACTTGATTATAGATGGGGTGATAACCATTGATTATGTAAAATCATGTCAAAACTTGGCTGATCCTTTAACAAAAGGTCTTGCAAGGGATTTGATGTGGAGAACATCACAGGGGATGGGACTCAAGCCCATTGAAATCTAATCACTCTTGGTGGAAACTCGACTCAACGCTTGAATATCTTCAAGTCTTGGGTTCAATGAGCAAAGTACACCATAAGTTGTGGTTGCAAGCATTTTTCGAGTTTATCCATCCCATGGTAAAATGCTTGGTACCTGTAATATAAACATGGAGGTTAAGCTACTTAGCTTTTAATAGGCTTCTAACGGTTTGTTAGGTTTCAAGTGCTGTAGTTATAGGGGCACTTTCAAAGTCTACCTATATGAGTGTGAAGGTGGTGCCGCCTTCTATGGGTTCAAGGCTAGGACTCTAGAGCGCTCATGAAATTCAGGATAAAGACACACGGCCAATCCACGTGTCGGCAAATTTGAATACCTGAGTCTGGCAAGATGCGTGCGTGAGACGTGTCCGGTTGGTCATTTAAGGATCGCTAGTTCAAAAACAAGTCTACTATGCTTTCCGACTAACTTTGATGTGTTTTCTCTAGGTGAATGGTTCAAATCGTGAGACACTTTCATTGATGCACAAGTCTTTTCAAAGGAACCAAGAAAACTTTTTCTTTATTTTGAAAATGGTGGGGGATTGTTAGAGGTTTTTCAAAATATAAGGTGCGGGAGGTTATTTGTGAAAAGGTGCGACACCTCTTCATATGGGGTATGACTTTACGTGAATAGTTATAACACCTATTAACTTAGGGTGTGACTATTAGAATGGGGTGTGATTGTTAGGAAGAGATGTGATAAGGGGGGTGCCTCCAAGAGGCATGACCCTTCCTAATTAATTATTTGCATGAAATGGTGCCTACTAAAAGGCATGATCCTTTCTCATAATTAATTGTCGTCAAAAGACATACCCTTTCTAATGTGTGTTTACAAAAGACACAACCTTTCACGTAAGGGTGCCTATAAGTCTATAAATAGGCCTGTGGTTAAGTCATTCGAGACACCAAAAAATATCCAAAAACTCTCCCTCTTGCTGTCTCGTATTTTCTATGCTGTTATTCCATTATTCTGCAGAAACGGAATTAACAGTCCTTGGTTCAATTGATTCTCTTAGGCTCGGTATTCTGTCTGTCCTTCGTTTGTGCGGACGCAGGCAGAAGATCATTGATCGGGCTTCGTTTTATCCTCAGAACAGATTCGCTGTAACCCGGTGCACACCAATTGGAGGGGGGCGAATACTATTTTCGGAAAGCGACGACGTAACGTGACTCGAAGCGGTTTCCATCAGTTTGTTCAAGTTCAGAAAGGCTCCAGATTTTGAAGGTTCCAAGTTTTGCACCAACAATCATGAGGAGACGGAATGCCCAATTCCAGATGACGATCACAAGGGGAACTGTTTTAGAGAAGGGAGACATGGCAAGTGGATGAAAGCTTCATCTTTCCATTTTTTCCGATTTTTAAAAAATGAGAAAATTCAATCGAGCACTTACACATATTAGATTAAGTTGATTTTTTATGAGTTTGAACAGCTCGAATTGTCCGTACAGAGTCCAGAGTGGGTCCCCCATGCCGTCGGTACGCCGGTCGATCTCCCTCCCGTCGGTTTCTTTAGTTTTTCCGTTAAAATATTGGCAAAAGAAGGGGTGTGCATGCCCGGCATGGGTAGAGGTTATTATTGAAGATATCCGCCGGGCAGAGCCTCGTTTTTGGCGATGTGTCTTCCGATTTGTACATAGAACGGTTAATTCGGTTGCTAATGTTTTAGCTAGTTTAGGTTTGCAAGGCTTTGATACTAGAACTTGGGAAGCTAAATCTCCTCTTTGGTTATTGGATTTTCTCAAATACGATAATTGTTTTCTTTGATATATCGTTTGATTTGTATTGAATAAAATTCCTAGAGTTTTGACAAAATTAAAAATCACTCAAAAAACTATAAATTCACCTGAAGATACTATTTTTAACTAAAACTGAGTTAAATTTAAATATGTTTTAAGTTTAATTCTGATTAGCTTCAGTAATTGTTGGTTAAATAATTACGCTTTACTTATTTTTTGGTGTAATTAAGTTATGCATTATTTTAGCTTAGAGTGTCCCCAATGACTTAACCAAAACTGAAAGATTTGTAAAGTTAGTAATTTTGGTCCAAAATCTGACTCACAATGATGGTATAATCAAACTTACCAACTCTTTAGCCAATAATCAAATTTTGACTTTTGAATAGTCAAAATTAGCAATCTTTTTTCTTTGGTAACCAAACTTAATAGGAACCACAAACTATCTTTCCTTTCTTTCTCTTCATCTCTCCTCTTATCACTATCAATGGACTAACTCATTTACATTTATTCCTAACTCTCACGATCTCTATCGATTAAAAATGAATTCTTGATTGTCAACCATATTTTTGGGACTTCACACTGAAAATATTAACAACCCCTTAAATGGATAACCGAAAAATGATGTAGTAAGTTTTAATTATTCAATTTTGATTATGCCATTGGAGATATCCTTATGTTATACATATATATTTTTGGTTAGTTACAAAATGGGTGTACCTTGAGAAGAAAACATAGGAATAACTTGGGAGGTTTTTTTTTAATCCACATCTTTGGAGGCTGATATGCATATTTTTCATGCCTGTTACGAGTGCTTTTGGTGTTTGGTACACTTTTTTTTTTTTTGCTGATTATTTATGGATTTTTATGGTACCAGTCACATGCTTCTTTTGTTGAAGTGACGAATACAGGTATACAGCACAACCTAAAATAATTAGGTACTTTTTTGTTCAAGTATATGAATATTTTCGGTATTAGTTAAGCATCTTTTTGGTGTAAGCTGTGAATCTTTTGGTAACTTAAATTTTCGTTAAATGTTTTTGAGTCGAACTGTTAAAGATCCAAGCCTCGAGCTACTCGTGAAGGTTCATTTGTTGGACCTAGTCCCATTTGGGATTTTAATTTTATTTATGGAGCATAATGATTACATTAAAAGCATTAAATTTTTTCAGTTGTCCTATAAAAAATATTTGATTTGATTAATATTTGGAAATTCATGAAGTTTCTATGTTGGTTTTGGAAAGTGAATATATCCCAAAATGAAACATAGAACTATCAAGATGGGACCAAAGGAGTAAATAAATAAACCGAATATAAAAAGAAAAAAGAAGTTAAGACACAAACAATAGGGTAAATGACTCTGACTGTTTTGATTTATCTGCATACTATTTTTTTAAGCTTTTAATCATAAATTTATATTTTAATTTTTTAGAGAGCAATGAAAAAAATTGACACAAAACTACCAAAAATTTATAAATAAACGAAAATTTGGAAAAAAAAAAAAAAAAATTAGTGTCACCCAAAACTTTCTTCTTCTTCTTTTCTTCATAAGCATCCACATATATATCGATTCCGCAATAGTAATGGCAAAATTAAAGTCCCAATAAATAATTCAAAGTTGAAAATGAACTTACCAGTTTGTTGGGCTTTAAGTAAACTCCGGAATAGAGCTGACGACAGAGGTTGTCAGGACAAGAAGTGTCGAGGGCTATGCCGTAGTCGTTGAGAATGGCCAGGAAATTGAGTGAGGGCCTTGTGATTCCTGATCTTCTAATTTCTGCGATTTCCTTTCCCTTTGAGTCTTTCTCCCTTGTTTGTACGTTCATCTTGTTTCCTAGCCAAAACGATAAATGAGGAGAAAATTGGATTAAACTATAAGCACAACTTGTGTGATTAATGGACTGTATATATTTTCGAAAACGAATATATATATCAGCACAGAAAGCACAACCGCCGCAACACATACACTTCCATCTGATTCCAGTCCAGTCGTCGGCAAACAAGAGACCTGCTTTCGGCCACACAACAATCCACACCCCATTTCCGCATTTACCCCCAGTAGCGGAACCACACTATGGCAACGCTGAGTTTCAAAATACCCCTAGAGCAAGTATAGTTTTGAAGGGTACTTCGTAATTTTGCCCCAAAAGATAATATTTTTGCCCTAAAGATCCCAAAAAATTATATATGTGGTAGATATTTTATCCTACTGCAACCAAATCCTGGATCTGCCCCCAGGGTTTCCAGTTTGCTTCTCTTTTTTTTCCTCTTTATTTCCTTTTCTTTCTTTTCATTTGAATTTTTTTTAATTTTCAATTATTTTCTTTATTTGTTTCTTTTCCCATTTACCTCCCTTCTTTTTTTATGGTTAATTCAAATTCTATTTTCAATTAAATTTGTCTTCATACTTAATAAATTTATATTATTTTAATTAATTAATTAGTCTTAATAATGAATAATAAAAATAACTTCCAATCAACAATAATAAATTTAAACAAAATTTCATTTTATTATAATTGAGTACATATTGTCAACACATGAAAATACATAAAAACACAAATTCTAATCAATATCTCCTCCAAATGCTGCTCCCGACTGTTTACCAATTTTTCCCTCGATCGAAATCGACGGAAATTTCGGGAAACAAAGCCAACAACAAAAATAAAGGCGAATGCGGCTTGTCTCCACAAACAGATTTGAGATTCCTTGCCGTATTTCAGGACTTCACCAGAAGAGAAATGACAAATGAATCAAACGCTATTTTTTTTATGGTGATGAATTGACTTGTAAAAGAAGACCGTCACCGGTCAATCTTTAAGAACGGAATCGACCCATCGATTAGGCGGAGTGGATTGACGGTTTAGTGAAGTGGGATGGAGCGGAAGAAAAATAACAAATGGACTTTGTTATTTTTCCAAGGTAGATTTACAATCAAAAAGGACGGATCCTCATTGAAAGCAAGAAAATTAAGTTAATCCTACTCCTAGGAAGACAAAAATTAAGAACAAAGTTAAGACTTTGATTTTGTTGAAGGAGTTTACAATGAAGCCAAAAGAGGCTATTTATAGAAAAATAAAATGTGCAGGAAATAACTTCCTAACTTCTCACTACTCTTCATCATCTTCCAAGTGTCCAAATAACTTACCACAAACTCCAAAGTGCGTAGGAGCATGCCACTTGTCCAAATAACTTCTCTTCAACTTCAAAGTGTGTAGGATGATGACAAGTGTCCTGCACTTTATTAAAATACAAACAAATAAAAGAAATAAAAACAAGTTATATTATTAATATGAAATAATAAAATAGGAAACATTTTCATAATTGCCACCTTTCGGTCGATTATCGACAGGTGGTGAAATATGGTACAAACAATGCCCCCTTTTTTCATTTGGGTGAAGTGCTAACATAACCCAAGTGAATAATTTAACTAGTTTTAAATCGCCCTGGCCTCTGTCGATATTGACGGGTGATAACTCTTTACGATGTAAACACTTATGCCCCTAACTCTCGAAGCGTTTTAGATAAATTTTACACAATCTTTTCACTTTTTGACTATATAACAAAGCCTTCCTGGCTTAAAACCTCCGTCGAAAATCATGTGTTGGTTTTGTCGCTGTCGATCATTATCAGATAATATTGCCTCGGTCGATTAGTTTCCTTCAACTATAGTTCCCCTTGAAGAAAAACAGGAAACGAGGAAACATGGTTGAGGCATATCATAGGCATACTATTAGGCTTCAACTTCCTTAGCCAGTTAGCCTTGTCCATTATCGACATAAAAACGTTCCAATCGACGGGAACAAAACCCATGAGCAACTGGGGTCTAATTACATAATTTAATGACACATGGATTGAACACATTTACTCAACGAAGCCTATATACAAGCCAATTGATGAGAATCTGCTTTATCATATCCATGTATGAACCCATAGTGGATCATTTTGTACATCGACCATTTATGGTCTAAATCAACTCATCGACCACTTTCATTTTGTTCAGTCG
Organism: Rhododendron simsii; assembly: GCA_014282245.1. Taxonomy (NCBI): domain Eukaryota; kingdom Viridiplantae; phylum Streptophyta; class Magnoliopsida; order Ericales; family Ericaceae; genus Rhododendron; species Rhododendron simsii. The sequence continues at coordinate 7,774,715 of CM024961.1, read as the reverse complement.
ATTTTCTATTCTAGTCGAGTAACTTGCACGACTCAATCTTGCTTTGAGTTTCAATTTTCGAGCCATTTAAGTTTTGTATTGGCTCTTCTAAAGATGAGTTTGCCCCCTGTTTACCAAATTTTCCCACGATCGAAATCGACGGAAATTTCGGGAAACAATGCCAACAACAAAAATAAGGGCGAATGCGGCTTGTCTCCACAAACAGGTTTCAGGTTCTTGCCGTATTTCAGGACTTCACCGGAAAAGAAATGACGAATGATTCAAATGCTATTTTTTGGTGGTGATGAATTGACTCGTAAAAGAAGAGCGTCACTTGCCAATCTTCAAGAACAGAATCAACCCATCGATTGGGCGGGGTGGATTGATGGTTTAGTGAAGTGGGGTGGAGCGGAAGAAAAATAACAAATGGACTTTGTTATTTTTCCAAGGTAGATTTACAATCAAAAAGGACGGATCCTCATTGAAAGTGAGAAAGTTAAGTTAATCCTACTCCTAGGAAGACAAAAAAATAAGAACAAAGTTAAGACTTTGATTTGTTGAAGGAGTTTACAATGAAGCCAAAAGAGGCTATTTATAGAAAATAAAATGTGTAGGAAATAACTTCCTAACTTCTCACTACTCTTCATCATCTTCCAAGTGTCCAAATAACTTCCCACAAACTCCAAAGTGTGTAGGAGCATGCCACTTGTCCAAATAACTTCTCTTCAACTTCAAAGTGTGTAGGACAACGACAATTGTCTTTTTAACTTCCAAATGCGTAGGAGCATGTCAAGTGTCCTGCACTTTATTAAAATACAAACAAATAAAAACTAGTTACATTATTAATACGAAATAATAAAATAAGAAGCATTACCATAAACGCCACCTTTCGGTCGATCGATAGGCGGTGAAATATGGTACAAACACCCCATGCAAATTGATCAAGAGAATGAACAACTTTTACGAATGACATCTTTCAGCCATATATCTTATTCAAGAAAACCTCACATTTGAGTCCACTGTGTGGCTTTTAATTCATGGCCATTTGTCAATTCACCATGTTTTACAAATGGTCAAATTTAGATTATTCAAACCTTTCGTACCAGGCTTGTCATTTTATTTGATGGTGTTCTGTTATTTTCATGAAGATGAACTCCCTCAGAGTTTCGACGCCAAACCCGCTTAATTCATACGATTTGGCCATTTAAAAGATGAGTTTGCCCCCCAAATCCATTGTCGGAAAGAGGATCACTTCTCATTCCATAATTTCAAAAACATGTTTTTCATCCTTATGAAATTCTGGATGACAGGGATACAATACCAGTGAAGCATTTCAAATATTTCTGTAGCCTATGATGAATAATGGCCACTTTCATATAGTTAAGCACTTGAAAATTGTTAATCCATCTTCTACATCCAAGAAAGTGGCGTGAAAGATTGGCCTTCTAATGTTTGCTATCCATTGAATGGCATTCTTGAAACACTTAAATTGGCCTAGCCTCTGTATTAGGCTGGAATTCTTCCATTTCTTATATATGAACCCTCTGATTTTGGTCAGTTTGGCCATTATTTAATTGGCTATTTCATTTTTTGTCGTTTCGTTTCTTTTTTCCAGAATGCTGTAAGAATTGCTCAAGCCTTGCAAGGCTTTTATGAACCATTTCGATCGGTCGAAATCCAAAAGTTGGCCAATGAGTAGCCGTTATTCCGTTTCCGCAAATTGTTGAAACCTTACATGCAAGGCTCTCATTTTTCCATTTAATCTTTGCCATTACTTCCGATTTAGTAATGTTGCCCTCCTTCTAGCGCCAAAATTATCATCTAAATTTCTGATTTCGATCCAATCGATGGGAAATCGACGGAGAAAACGTATCATGAGTTACTGGAATGTGGAGAGTGAAAATGGAGTTTGGTTCCTTACCGTTTTCATGACTTCTTTGGAAACAAACAATGAAGTGGATGAAATATGGAAGAAGATTAACAAAATGGACTTTATTAATCCTCAAAGTAGAAGAACAATCAATCAAGATAATCGAATGAACAATTACAAATTAAAACTACTCCTAGAAAAGAAAAGATAAAGGCCTGTTGGCGTTGTTTGTACGTCCTTGAAATCGTCTTGAACTTGATTATAAATAGAGGCCCTCTCAAGTTTAAATTCAAATCTTCCCTCCGGGCTGGCAGTTGAAACTCTTTCAAATTCTGGCAAAATAACTTTCTCAACTGTAGAACGAACCTACGTTTGGAAAACTGCCTCTTTAATCGTGGTTAACCACCCATTTGATCGTGGAGCAGTGGGACATAATCCCTTTTGACATCTGTCGCTTGATTGACGGACCAAATAACTTCCATAATATTCAACATATAAAGGAAACACGCCATGTACTGGCCAATCGACTGGTAAAATGATCTTTAAAACTTTCTGTAGTTTCATTATCATTAATCAACTTATTTAATTCAATCTTACTTAATTATGGTCATTCAATGTTACCCTTCACCTTTCCAATTTTACCCCTACCACGTGTCGTCCAATCGACGGGTAAAAGGAAAATCACAGTTATGGAGCAAACACCGGCGTGCTTAAACCCATTACTTCATACCACAATTGCAAACGTGTTCCATAACTGGCAACCCATCCTTTAGTTTCGTCTGATGCATGCTCCTCCCACCATGTGGGATGGATGGTACAGGGTAATAAGGTTCTAAGAAAACTTGCACAAAGTGATTGTTGTTAACACGGGCAATAGCAATTTCCCGGCGGTATTTGACTAGAACTGGAGGGGACCTCATTGGCAAATGAGTAAAACAATCGTAAACATCCTCATCAAATGTATGCAGTACAAGGTTGTACATTGTTGCAATGACAACTCTCAAAGTCATAGCCTCCATCCAATGTTCCTTTGGTGCCGTAGGCTCGAACCAATTCAGTAAGATTAGTAGATGTTTTGCCCAATCATTTACTGGATAAATCACACTGTATAGATCATAATTTTGTCGAATCTCTTCAATAAGCTCCTCTCGTACTCGACTCCAATCATTTTCACTATACCCAATTAGTGCAGCTATCGCCCTGAATCCACAATGACCATCACTAAGCACGTCAACAGTGTGGGAAATATAACGTTGATAAGCCTGAGGTAATCGCTGAATGTAGCGATCAGGGATGGGTGGAACTGTAAATTGAGTGTTGTGAACCCCTGAACCCCTCCCACGTCTCCCTCTCCTTCTCACTCGCGATGCTGCGATGCTTCTGAGAAAGAAGGTATGCGACGTGTACTTTGCTCATCTCTACCTGCAGGTCGACCTCTATGTTCTGTGTTGCACGATGGAGGTCGAACTGTGCTACGAGATGGATCTGCCATATCGATAAACCTGTCTATGATATGCTCTCGCATACGTGGATCCATCCCATCTAATATCTCAAAGACTTGAGATGTCCTGTCAGGTGGTGTTCCCTCCTCATAAAACTCGGCTGCGTGCATAGACGACCTAGTCCAATAAGCATGGATACTGCATAGCTGAATTGGAGTGGAAATGGAACGATAATATGCAAGATCGTGCATGCATGGCATTCCATGTGTGATTTTGATCGTACAGTTGCAATAGCCAACAATGTGGGGGATACTTCTAAAGCACTTTCTAGCCTCTAATGAAATGCGACACCTTACCTGATCAAAAATGTCGTCACGTAATTGTTTGTGGCATGGAATGTTCATAGATTTCTCGAACAACTTCTTAATTTCCCCGAACTGATTTTTCAACATCTTTTCTATTTTATCAAAAGATGTTTGTAACGATGACATGAAATCCCCCAAATATAGCTTTAGCCTTGCATGTGCTTACTCTGCCCTGTAATAGAATAATGCAGTGTGTTTAAATAGGAAAGTATCAAAAAGTATTCTTTAGTGTAGTAGAGAAATGCACAAAATTTTAATAGTAAAGTTAAAAAGTGATTATACCTTTGACTTGAATTGCTTCCGAGGTGCACACACGTATCTGTCCATGCTGAAACAAACCGCTCTTTATACGACCTTAATCATGTTTGCCACAGGTAAGTTGTGACAGCCGAGAATTGGCGAAAATCTTTGCACATGGCTTGCCACTTCTGTTCGAAAGACGAAGGTGTAAATGAATTGATAAGCGAGTGCCATGACATGAAAAAACGCTTCCATTCCGGACCAAGCAGACGGCTGCAGTTCTTCATGACGCACTGATTTATGTGCCAAATACACTGGATGTGACGTCCCATGGGGAAACATGCTTCAATGGCGTTCATAAGTGCTAAATTCCGATCTGAAACAAACACCAATGGCAACGATGCCCCCTTTTGAAGCATCCAATTTTTTAAAGTATCCAATACCCATGTCAGTGTCTCTTCTCTCTCATTACTAAGATATGCGAACATAAGCAAGTAAGTTTGCCATGTGGATGTGATACCCACAACCTCCAATAGTGGTTTTCGATACTCATTGGTCTTGTACGTGGTGTCAATGATCAATACGGACGGAAAGTTGACAGATAGCTCTAGGCTCATAGGATGAACGCAAATAATATCGGTGATTTTGTTGGTATCTGGATTTGTAAGAAATTGATGGAGGTATTCTTTCAGAAGTAATTGATTTATGACATACTGAATAGGAATTAACCATCCAGTTTGGCTGCTTTGTTTGAAAAAAGGGCGTTGTAAACGCTCTTGATTCCCGTAGTGTTCGACGGGTCTTTTTGCTTCAAAATATTAAGAATCTCACGAGGCACGGTGCTATTAGCCATATCGGCCACAAATTGTTTTTTTTATTGGTTTTAGCCTTGATGGGTACTCGTGGCCCTCAATATGTTTTGCTAATGCATGGTTATGGACACCACAAATAACCTTTAAACCCCACTTGATACCATATGGATGTTTCTGGTATACCTTGCAGTTGAAATGGGTAATCGCATTTTTTAGTCCCAATGTTTCTTTGCAAGGATTGCCCTTCAACCATATACCGTGGCGGTTCATACTTTCTCCTCTTTCACAACCAAGAATGCACTTCGGCAGCTTACTGCCTTTTAACTTAGCAGAATTTAAAATAACCACCATAATACCATATTTTAGCCCAACGCTCCGCACCCAAGCTAACATGTCTTCTCTACTTTCAAAAATCTATATAAATAAAAAACGAATATGTATAAGTACAACATTAACCAGTCTTAACATAAATAACGAATATGCAAAACAATAACAGTAAAAACTAACCTGGTCGGTGGTAAATTCGGGTGTATAATCGCAACTATTGTGGGAGATACTCTCCTCACTACGAATATCATTCTCGACTGACCAACTATCTGAAATTGAAAAGTTGTAGTCATCCACTGTCCCGCCCCGAATTTTTCGCTGCGGCGTTCCTAAAAAATTTTGTGTACACAGTCTGTGAGGAAAGCCTAAGTAACCATGCTACTAATCAAACTATTATTTCTTACACTAATCAAATTTTGGTGGATTGTGTTTGACATAGAAATAACCAGGAAAGTTCTAGGTCGGATGGTCGGACGAGTCCATTTAGAATCACCATTCCTTCCTTAGTCAGCACGATGCCAGACTTGTTGACAAACTTTCGAGGGTGTTAGCCTCAGGTTACTCCACAATCTTAAAAAGGACCGTAAAGCATAGTGCCACATGTACGGACACCTTTGGAGTGGAAACCACTTATGCTTTAGACTCGTAATTTTAGTAGAATATGTTTGCTAGCTATTTTTAGTACTTTAACATAACATCCATTTTTAAACACGAAAAGAAAATATAACTAAAATTTTTACTAGAAAATGTGAATAGAAATATTTTACCGTTCTTCTTAGCGGATAGTATGGCTACGGAAAAGAAAATACGTCAGCTTACAAAAGGTGAATGTGGCTATCGAATGAAGTGACTTCCTATGGTAAGCTTACGGTAGTTTTGAAAGAGAAAATAAAAGACTTTCTTTTTCTCTCGAAACTAAATCTTGACTAAACTACTAAATTTTTTGGATCAAGAGGCTGGTTGGGTGGTGGTTTGGTGGCGGCCTTGGGTTGAGTTTCTTGAAGAACTCAAGAAGAAACTCAAGAATACCAAGAACAAAAAACAAACACAAGGTTTCTAGAGAGAAAAGTTGGAGAGATTGAAGGTGTGAGTTGAATGGCTTGACAAAGGGTCCTATGTATAGAAACATGAGGATCTCCCCCCCCCCCCCCCCCCCCCCCCCCCCCCCCCCCCTTCTCCATGGTCATGTCTAATCCAATTTTAAGCATGCTAAAGCCTTCCCCTCTCTTGTCATTCTATCATAGGTGCAAGACTATGTGAAAAGAATAGGCTAGTATGCATATATACCTAGAAAATCTAGGAAAGACTACTTGTAAGACAATTAATAGGTTCAAGTCTATTTCTAGGCTTTGTAAAGTAATTGAGAAAAAAAAGGGTTTCAATTGATAATATTTATCAGACTGTTTTTTTTCCTTTTTTTGTCCTTTATAGATTAAAAAATATAGTTTAAAAAAAAAGTGTTCCAATTTTCAATCCGTTTGAACTAGTGCAAAAATGTTATTTTTCTTATCATTTCATCCTAAATGATTGTAATAAAGTTTTGGCTCCAACGCCTTTCAATGGATACCTTAAGAGACCCTTGAAACTAAATAATGATTTTTAGGGTGCTTGTTAAAAGGTCTTACACCAAAAAATTCATTATGACTATTTAGAATAATACGATCAAAAAAATGATTTTTTGGGGGGAAGCAATTTACGCAAACAAATCTCGAGATATCTCAATTGATTATTTGGCTCGTTTATGTGATTTTATGTTGCCCTGGTATTTCTGAGGCCCCAGGTAAAGTTTAAAAATGGAGCCTCTCACTTTTGAGTATATTTATTTTGTCCTTTGACAAAAGAAGAAGTCCCCCATGGTAGCTCAGTGGCAAAGACGTTGTGCAGCCTTTTAGAATCCAGTGTCGGGAGTTCAAAACTCCAAAACCTCATTTTAAAACATTATTTTTGTATAGATGTTCCAAAAATTGGGGATCAAATCTGATCCTATAAGGATTCAAACTCAAGTTTCTATGCTCAACACACATACGCTTAGCCACTGCGCTACATTAGCACGCCTGCAAAATGTTTCACCCATTTAATATATAATATATTTTAATATTTTGGAGCCCTATTAGTTGGCCCAAAATAGGAAGCCTTAGGACTGTGGGCTTATGCCTAGGGCCAGCCCTGTTTATGTATGGGAAAATCATGGCCCAAGACGTGTTTTGATAATTAATATCCGTCAAGGACGTTTTCAGCATTAACCAATGTTCTTAACATGTTCTTAGTGGGTATTAATTATCAAAACGCATCACTGACCGTCATTTTCGCTTTATGTATCGTGTATGCAAATGGGAGAGACGACAGCCAAGTACAACCAAACTTCTGGGGAAATTACTAAACAAATATAGCCCAAGACGGGCTCCTGAAAGCATGGTAAAAATTGTAAATGATTGTCCCACAATATGGAAAACACGTATTATTTATTTTTATTTTTTTGGAAAAGGAAGAATCTCTTACTCATAAAGAACAAAAAATTGCCCAAAGACTACAAACTCTCAAATCGCAGAGCCCTCCATTAGTTAACAAACCACACCTTTCGGGTTATCCATAAGGGCTGGGCGGGCACTCATCTTGCACATGAAATTAAGCTCATTCCATGGTTAATTACTGTAGTCATTGAACCATACATTGCATTACTCCTTTGAGCTATTTTATGAGTTGTTCTCTTTAATTTTAAGTGATATTTAAAGTGACTACTCGAATTAAAATTGAAATTAGATGTTAACTAAAAATTGGTAGTAATATGTGTTCACCCCTCTCTAGAACTTTGTTAGTGCTTTGGCTTTTCAAAAAGAATTGGTGAAAACTATGGTCACATCTATCTATCTATTCTAATAAAGGACAAGAGTTTTTGGTGTCAAAATAAGCTGTCACAAAAGTAATTTCTACATTTGTCCTAATCAAAATTCAAGTTTTGCATTTGATTTTACTTTAACGTGATTAACCTTAGGGCGAAATAGTAAAATCATTAAAACTCAACCACCCACCCCACCCCAGCCCAAAAAAAAAAAACTACTCACCCACACTACCACTCCACATGCACCCACGGAGGGTGTGCACCCTATAAAAACAATCAAACTAATCTTCATTTCCTATCAAAACAATCTAAACTGAATACAAGAAGTCGAGAGAGAATGGGAACCTGAGAGAGAAAACTGCTTTCTATTTCTGTTTCTATTTTCTCAAATTACAGAATAATACGACCACCGCCTCCATATACCCTTAACCAACCAACAAGTCTAACTCTATTATAAGTGATGTCAGCACTCAACATGAGTCACATGACTAACCGAGCTGGAATTCAGTGTGTTGCACTTACATTCCCCCGCAAACTAATGGGTGGGAAAGGACCAACCATTGGTTTGGAAGTTAAAAACTGAAAACGAGCAACAGAAAGAGGTTTAGTGAATATGTCAGCAACTTGAGCAGCATTGCCAATGTAATGTACTGAAATCTGTTTGCTCAAAACCTTCTCACGGATAAAGTTATAGTCCACCTCTATGTGTTTAGTTCGAGCATGACACACAGGATTAGAAGCCAGAGCAATGGCCGAATGGTTGTCGCACCACAACACATGAGGAATCATCAAATCAGACAGCAACTGATGTATCCAAGTGATGTCGGCTGCAGTGTGAGCAACTGAGCAAGGGCTCTATACTCAGCCTCAGTAGAACTTCTAGCAACTGTGTGTTGTTTCTTAGCACACCAAGAAACCAAGTTAGGACCAAGAAATACCCCATAACCTGTAGTAGATCTCCTATCATCATGATCATTGGCCCAGTCTGCATCAGAATAAGCAACAAGAGACCGAGGACCAGGCCTAAAGTGAAGACCATAACTGAGTGTCCCTTTGATATACTGCAAAATTCTCTTGACAGCCACAAAATGACTCAAACAAAGAGCATGCTTGTGCTGGCACATCATATTAACAGGATATAAAAGTTCAGGCCTTGTTAATGTCAAATACTGTAAACTACCTGCCAATGTTCAGAACAAAGTCAATCTGTGAACAAAGGATCAGGATTCAGAAAGATGGTTTGACAGAAGAAGGTGATGATGGACTTGGCTTACACTCAGTCATCCCTGCCTTGTGGAGAAGTTCTGTGGCATGTTTAGTTTGTGTCAACACCAAACCTGTAGCATCCCTTTGAACCTCAAGACCAAGAAAGTAGTTAAGAGTCCCCACATCTTTTATAGCAAAACTAGAACTCAAAACCTTAATGAGTTCAGTGATAGCCTCTGAATTAAACTTAAAACATATTTAAATTTAACTCAGTTTTAGTTAAAAAATAGTATCTTCAGGTGAATTTTTAGTTTTTCAAGTGATTTTTAATTTTGTCAAAACTGTAGAAATTTTATTCAATATAGGCACAACCAAAAGACTTTAACCAAGAATAGTCTGGTTTAACCTTGTACAATAGAACATAAGGAACCTGAAAATTTAATGAAGAGTGAGGAAATCTATTGGCTAGATAAACTGCAGTGAGTAAAGCTTCAAGCCAATACTAAGTGGACATATTGGCCAGGCCTGAATAAGTAAGGTCATGGTAGTTTCAATCAAGTGTCAATGTTTACGTTTAAGAACACCATTTTGTACTGCAGTATGAGGACAAGAAGTTTGATGAATGATACCAGCAAACAGGAACAATTGAGATAGATAATTATTGACAAATTCTCCCCCATTATCTGTCCTAAGATCCTTTGGACAGGTATTAAACTGAGTTTGCACAAAAGCTTTGAACTGAGCAATCTTACTTTAGCATCACATTTATAATGCACGGGAAATAACCAAGAAAACCTAGTGAAATCATCAATAACAAGCAGATAATATCAAAACCCTTTGAAAGAAGAAATAGGTGTAGGTCCCCATACGTCTAAATGAAGTAGTTCAAAAGGAGCAGTAGTAGTACAAGACAAAGGAAAAGACAACTTCTGCCTCTTAGCTTCATGACAGCTTTCACAATCAACATAAATGGGTTTTATTACAGGCAAATCAAATTGCTTGATTAGAGACTGAAACAAAGGAACACTAGGATGACCTAGCTTGTGATGCCAGTTGAAAGCAGAAGTGCTAAGCAATGCACAAGTGATAAGCACACAATATTGTATATTCTTTTGCTTAATCTTTCATGTTTATCCTATTATTTTATGTTCTACCAATGTTTTCAGATGATATTGTGCACAAGGTATGTATTTCCTGATTTCACGTAATGTAGATTAAAGTGTGCACTGTTGACACCCAATTCGGCTTGACCAACCGCGCACATGCAAAAAAGGAAAGAAATGAAGCCGATGCTGACATCTCAAAGCCCAAATAAAAATAGAAATTTTGACTGTGCTTGGGCTCTAATCAGACACCGTTTTGAAAATCAATCGAGAGCATTGCAAAACAAAACTGTGCACCTTTCCGGATTAGTGGAGCATCGGCATGGGAATTGGGGCGTGGCTATCTCTTACACCTTCTTATTAGATAAAGTAGATATTATAATATAGTAAGTAATATAATATTAAGATCAAAAATATACTTGCGGGGGAGTGTCATTAACAAAAAAAAGGGAGTGACAAAATCAGCAGCCTGTTATATGCAATATAGTATTATATATATACATTACGATGATACAGATGTCGGCCAGCCAACAGATTTTTCTTTCGTTTCTTTATTTTACTCTCTTATTTTGTTGCCTATAAGTAGGAAAGTGTGGGGCGTAGTCATGAGGAGGAAAAAAATAAAACCCAACTTTCTCTCTCTCTCTCTCTCTCTCTCTCTCTCTCTCTCTCTCTCTCTCTCTCTCTCTCTCTCTCTGTTTTTCATTTCCCAGCCCAATTTGCGCAACTCACTTCCCTCTAGAATATCTCCCTTCTTCCAGTGCGACTTTCATTCAGGGCTTGGCCATTATAATCCGTTGGTGTTCCGTTTTTAATGAATTAGTAGTTTTAAATTCCTTGCTTCAATTCTGTTTTATATTTGTCTTGTCTATTAAATAATTTTCTTAACAAGTAAAGATTGAGGTTTGGTCGTGGAAATTCGCAAATTACTCGGCTGTTTCTCACACCAAACTCGAATCTAAGGTTAGTACTAGTGCGATTTTCTTAAAGGTTGAGAACGGAACGCCTTTGGCTTAACTCCGTTGTAAACACCTTTTTGGCGCGCACTAATACCGGTCTTTCATAATCACGCAAACAAATTAATTATGTTTATAGTTGTTTTTAACCTTTCCTTGGCAAGTCCTTTGTCAATGGAGGGGTAGTCGTATAGGTAGGGTCGCGGGGTGATTAGCACACCGTGGCCAAGCTGGTCACATTCTGCTCTTGTTTTGTAATAATAATGAAAAAAGCAATTTTAGGTTAGTAAAGAACATTCGTTAGTCAACTCGGGCATTGTCGGAGCCCATGAATGGTGGGGTACGGGGGACTAAAACTTGTTCTCCGCCACGCATGGGTGAACGGTGACCATAAAGGTTTGAATCTTTCGAGATAGCTTTTTCTCTCTAAAGTCAAACGTTTTTAAGAACTCCGATTGGAGCAGATAAGTCTGGGACTGGTTGTGAGTGCTATGAACCCTACGACCGTACCTTCTTTTTAATTATTTAAAGAAAAACCGAACAACTTACTAGTTTTAGTTAATCTCAATATCAAACACAAGGGGTGGCCACCTAAAAACCTGTTTAATTAGTAACAACCCGAGTTTTGAGTCAGCACACATCACCGTCTAAGTGGATTCAACTCCGGACTTACCGGATATTGTGCTACGTCGATCTCAGCCCTATGCTTGGGGCAACCCATTAATTCAGGACTAAGAATCCAGCGAAAGCAACAAGGCTGAGAATAAGGTCTGGACTTAGAGAAGGAGATCTGAATAGGGTAAAGCCCCTTGTGACATGGTCCCCTATAGAGAACCTGGCGTGTGTGTGTATATCCTAAACAACAAAACCAGCAGAATCAAAGGTGTGAGAGCAATGATTATCCTTGGCAAACTGATGGACTGACAACAAATTGTGAGAAATTTGAGGTGTACGCAAAACATTATGCAATTTGAACTGAGCACAAGGTGTAGAAAGTAAACCATTACTAGTATGAGAGATAGGGATTGAAGAACCATTTCAACCATGACTCCATCTCCTACAGAATAAGGTTGACACTGAGTTAAGCCACCAAGATCATGAGTAACATGATTTGTGGCTCCACTGTCCAGAAATCAAGACTAAGAAGAGCTAGGTGTAGAGGAAACAGAAGGTAAAGAAAAGGGTTGAGAAAGTATTGGCATTGGAGTGATAGGATAGGGGTGAGATGGTGTAGACTGTTGGGAGGAGGTAAAGTAGGATGAAGGTGAGAGTTGGGAAACAGACTGTTGAGGAAAAAAGGTTGGAGCAACAAACTGAGAATTTGCAGGTAAACCATTGGCAAATTGAGTAGAATAACCAGTACCAAACTGAGAAGTTGGATAGCCAGAACCAAACTGAGCAGGTGTGGAGCCAAAAACCATATGAGCCTGTGGTTGAAATGCAGGTGTATAACCCTGTCTCCAAACAGAGGTATTTCACCATGAATTCTGTGGATTACTGCCTCTATTTCTCCATTGGTTGCCATTAAACATCTCTAGAGGAGTGTGCTGTACGTTAGATCTATAGTGACAAGTAGAGGCTCCATGATTGGTCCTGCCACAAGTTTGACAAGGTGATTTAGGTCTACCTCCAGTCCTTCTATTATACCCTCCTGGAGCAAGAAATCTATTACTAGGAAAAAACTGAGTAAACTATGGTGCCATCTGAAAACCTTGTTGAGTAAACTGTGGTTGTGGTGCCATTTGAAAACCATTCTGAAAACCAATTCCCATCCCTTGTGAAGAACTTGTAAGTATGTTAGTACTTTGAGCTTGTGTGTTTGATGGATTATGTGATGGTGCAGTAGGTAAAACATTCTGAGTCTGTGAGGAGGACTGTCCAGGGTGATTGTGAGGCTTAGACTGAGCAAAAAATACACTAGCAGAAGTAGAACTACCAGCAGTAACATTCCTTTCAATATGTCTTTCTTCAGCATTGAGCATCACAACTAATTCATCAAATGTCACTATGTCAGGGGTTCACCTCCTGGGAGTCGATAAGAAGTAGAAAAATGATCAAACTCACTTGGAAGACCGTGAAGAGTGTAAAGCACGAGATCATCTTCATCTAGAGTATAACCAATAGAAGCTAATTGATGTGACCAGTTTTGATCTGGTCAATATACTTGTCCATAGATCCAGTTTTAGCCACATTATACAACTTTTGTTTCAGATCACTAGTGTGATGCCGACACGCGTTCGGTTAGTCATTATATGCCAATGTATTGTCTGATAAATAACACTTTCTTAATGTAAGGCTCTTCTACAACTCATCTTGATATATTAGGCCTTGATCCAAATTGTAGAAACTGCAATGTAAGTTTCTGTTGAAAGTTTGTATTAACTGATAACCCTCCAACCCAAACTTTAATAAGATTAACACAAAGTACATCATCATGTTTGGAGGTAAAAACATAATGTGCGAAATGACTATAATTTTCCGAGGTATAAATCTTGTTGTTTTGTTCCAAAATGGAGAAGATTAGCTAAAAATGGGAAATAAATGAATGTATTTGATATGAAGCTGGTTTTTATGGTCTGCATATGCATTCTGCTATTTCATTCAAACGTATCACGTTCATTCCTTTAATAGAGATCATTTGCCCGCATATGGCTCCACAAATCTCTTCCCAGCAAACTGGACATAGTGGATCAGCAAACACCTTTTTGCGAAACAACGCCTCCTGTTGGGAATGCCTTGTATTCTAGTAGATCCAGTTTTAGTCACATTATGCCACTTTTGTTTCAGATCATGTATATGTGATTTGGACAGGGAATTGAAACGAAGTTGAAGAGCTTTCCACACATGTGCAACATGTTCAAACCCTAGAATATAAGAAAGAGTTGGACTAGAGAGGGTTGCCGTCAAGCAAGACAACAAATTGACTATCTATCAAATTCCATAGTGCATAGGCCGGATTTGAAACCAAAGCATTCGTTGAATCTCTAATTTGTGGTTCAGGACATTCAATAGATCCATCTATATATCCAAAATAACCATTCGCACGAGTAGCATTATGGACTTGAGTTCTCCACAAAAGATAGTTATTAGAATCAAGCTTTAAAGACACCAGAGACAGAAAATTCGTAACCAGGAATGCTAGAGATGGAGGAACTGTGACAGATGTAGAAGAACCTGTTGCAATCGAAGAAACATTTGAAGACGTTTGAGCAGAAACAGAAGCCATTGCAGAGGAATCGCAGATCCAGGATCAAGTGACCTGTGGTCAATAGCTCTGATACCATATAAAAACAATCAAACTAATCTTCATTTCTTATCAAAACAATCTACACTGAATACAAGAAGTCGAGAGAGAAAACCGCTATCTATTTCCGTTTCCATTTTCTCAAATTACAGGAATAACAATACGACCACGGCCTCTACATACCCAGGGATGTAACCAGGAAGGGAGGGGCTAGTCTCCGGTACTATTATATGTAAAAATAAATAAATTCTTATGAAAGTGTATTGGCTCACCCATGTTTAGAATTTTGAAAAAATATACTCCCTCCGTCTCACTTTGTTTCGTCTGTTTTTTAATATTGATCTTGTTTAATAGATCTCAATTTCTTTTTTTAAACAAAGTTTTTGAAATCATTAAAAACATTTTAGATTGTCAGATATAGACAATTTTTTGGGATGTCACAAAAAAAAACAGGCGCAACAAAGTGGGACGGAGGGAGTATATAATAGTAACATTTGAAATATGAGGATACCAACATTAATTACTAAAGGCTAAGGGTTAAAATATAACAAAATATAAAACTAAAGGGTTAATATTGTGAATATTCAAGTAATAAACTTCCACTTTTCATTAGATGAGTTTAGTATTTTACAGTTTTATTTCTTTTTACTCTAAAACCTCAATGACACACCAAACTCCCTCTCTCTCTCTTGGCACAAACATCCCCAATAGTTAAGACTTCAAAGGCAATTTCGAGAAAATAGCAACAGAGGAGAAGGGATTTTGGAAATCCTCATTAATTTTTGTGAAATCTAAGTTGTAAGATGTCTTTTTCCAATTGTTGTTATAGACTTCTAATTCTTTACATTTTCACTGATAAAATCAAGTAACATGAAAGCCCTTGGATCGAATTCATCCAGTTATGATGAATGAAAAAAAAGATGAATAATAAAAAAACAAGACACATACATCAAGATCGATCTCATTAGTTAAATCGATTTATATATTTACATTCTTTTGAATTTTAATATATTTACGTTATTATACATGTATATTTATAATTTTTTTCTCTCGCATGTACGATCGTCCCTGCGTGGTGGTGAAATTTTTGGCTCCGTATGCCCTTACCAACCAACACGTCTAACTCCAGTACATGTCTACGAGTGATGTACTGATGTCAGCACTCTAACTGACTAACCGAGCTGGAATTCAGTGTGTTGCGCTTGCACACCCAACCGCTAGTTCAAGTTTAATTAGATACAAGTAATAACGAAAGGATAAAGCTCGTTTGTCACCATCCAAAGGACCAAAAGTAGTCATCTTATCAGCTACAGCAAGAGATCCGATATAGATATAAAGAAATAATAGTAAAAAATAAGAGGTGTATCAGTAGTTGTTGTTGAAAGGTGTAAGAGCATCCGCATCAGTGTGAGGTGATTTGGAATCAAATTAATCGTCAAACATTATTTTTTATTTTAGCTAGTCACTTGTTTCACAATTATACAAAATCAGACTCTTTACTCTCACTTTCTATTCAATTAAATATTAATATTTTCCCCACCAAACCTAAGAGCATCTCCAACCCTTGATATCAAATTGGGGATGTCAAATTTTTTTTGAAGGCTGACGTGGCAATTTGGCATCTTCAATTTGACATCAAAATATTTCTTTCCAACCCTTATGCCAAAAGTTCAAAGTCTAAACTGTCATTTTTTGAAATTTGGCAAGCAAGGTGTAGGTAGTCAAAGTTGGCATGCTCCCTCCCCCCTTCATCCATGTCAGAAGCCACATAGGATTTGGCCTAACAGAAGACATCTGGGTTGGATTGTCAATTAGTGTCAAACATTACCGTTCCAAGCTCCACGTCAGATTTGACATCTCCCATTGGAGATGCTCTAAGCCCTTTTTCGTCAACTGTTAGCTCTCTCCCATCCTCCCTTTTCCCCTACCCCCACCACGTTGTTCACAAGGAGTCTGGAAAGGCCTGAAGGCTTGCCTAGTAGCCTTCCAAAGAAGAACAGAGCATAAACCTGATGTGTTATTCTCAGTCGACGGTCATACGTGGACGACCACTTGATGTGCGAAATCGAAGGCAACTACCTCTCCACCACCGCCATCATCGGCCACGACGACAGCGTCTGGTCCCAGAGCCCCACCTGCTCCATGTAAAGACCCGCAGTTTTCGAAAAATGGTTTAAAGATTTTATAAATGCTAGAATGTCGAATAAAAGAGAAAATTTGTGATTTTATTTGAATTGGGGCTTAAATGATAGAATTGAGACTTGAGGGAGTGTGAGTGTGAGTGTGATAAAAAGATGTAGGGGTATAAAAGAGGGTGCGTGTGGTGTGTAAGAGATCATTTTTTCTCTCATTTCTCTCTCTCATCCGGTCTCTCCCTCTCTCCTTCGACCCTTTCTCTCTCTCTTGCTCCCTCACTCAAAACTTCACTCCATCTCACAAAAATCTCAAGGATCCGTCTCTATTTCATCTCTAGAACGCAACCTTGGGCTCGTATTGCGTTGGGTGAGGCTCGGGGAGAAGATCTTGGAGGATTTCGGAGCTTTGGAACTAGGGCTCGTTCTTTGATCTCGTGTTTGAAGCTTCTAACATCAAGGTAGGAATTTCTTACTCACTTTATATGTTTATGAGTTGATTCCGTGCTTGAATCGAGCCTTGATCGTTTCCCCCTTTGTTCTTTCGAAAAGCTGTCAAAATCTGCAGAAAAATCGCCCAAAATTGCCTAGGGATCGATCCCCAAGCATGAGCGATCGATCCCCCATTCAAATCTGGACAAAACCCGAGTTTTTGCCTTGGGGATCGATCCCTAAGAGAGGAGGGATCGATCCCTCCCCTCTCTGGAACATTCTGCTTGCTTTCTGGGTTTCAGCCCAACTTCAAACGGCCGTAACTTCCTCGTCCGAGGTCCGATTCACGTAAACTTTATATTGATTCGAAGGTCTTGAAGTCAGCTTTCATTTACCACTAAAATCACCTTAAACTGATCAGTATACAAAAAGTTATGATCATTTGAGTAGAGGTATGTCAGCCTGCCAATGTCTATGGCTATTCCTAGGTTGTTCTTGACCCATGTTATGATTCCTTATAGGATTAGAATATGTTTAAGTCACTCTTGAGCATAGTTGCTTATGCCCTAATGAATCATTATTTGATCTTATCTTTTAGCACACTTTAAAGCATAATATCAACGGTGTTGGTTAGGGAAATGTACCGTAAGGACGATAGAAGTACTTTGGGCTATAAGGGATAAAATGGTGAGAGTTATGAGTAGACAGGAGCTTATCTAGTGATCCGATGGGTAGTATTTTGACTCGTATCCTCGTGTCTCGTCTTGTTGAGCTCCATAGGGTCCTTTGACACTTGTTCTATAAAATTCTCGTTTAGAACCTAGCGGGTGATGTGTCGAGAAGTCGATCATGGTTTTGATATGTAGAGAAGGACGTTGTGATACACTTAGAGAAATGACATGAACTTAAGGTAGTTATCAATGTACGATGTAACATATTTACGAGTTTGTGTTACAATGTGAATTTGGGAAATGTTACTTGCTTGTACATTGAACGATGGCCTTTTTGTGTGTATGCTTGAATTGAGAATTTGAATAAAGGGCCCGCAACGCGAGGTGTGGTAATGCGAGGACTCTAGAGGGCCCGCAATGCAAGGTGTGGTAATGCGGAAACCCAGGTGAAGAGAATTCACTGTCACGCATGGGGTGGTAACACAGTTGAATGTCTCTCCCGGGTGAAGAGAATTCACTGTCACGCATGGGGTGGTAACACAGTTGAATGTCTCCCCCGAATGAAGAGAAGTTTGATTGATTTTAGAAGCTTATGTTGAAGTTTGGATTGTTTGTTGTTTGGGATCGTGGCGATTGATAAAGAGAATAAATGGTTAATTCTACCACGTTTTTATTAAAGAAAGGAAAGTTTTATGAAATAAAGTTCTACGGTGAATGGTATGAAATGAGGAAGTGATTAGTGACATTCATTCGAAAAGTTATGAGATGGTTGAACTAATGTTGTTATTTGTTTAGTTGATGTGAACTTTATCGCTACTTCTAGTCGATGTGTTGATGGTTAGGGTTATCCTTAAGATATCCGAAATCCCGAAGTTGAATCGTCTGTTCATCTTGGTAATTCCTCTTGTATCTCATGTCCTTTTAATGAAACTTATTCTATCTTATTGCATGTTTCTTCGCATTTACATATAACTTAAGTATAGAATTTCCTACTGGGCTAGTGTAGCTCAACAAAATCCTTCTTTTCAGGTCATAATGCTTGGCAGTAGCTTGTATTGCACCATATACTCAGTTTGGAAGACAACTTTAGAAGTTAATGAAGACTAGTTATTTGATTCTCTTTGTATATCGCGTACTTTTATTAAAGATGATTTTGTCACTAATTCATCTTGATTTTCCTTTGGCTAAACCGTTTGTAATTTAATAGCTTGTTTATAGCTGTAGGTAAGTTAATTTGGGCCGTGTTGCCAAATATGTATTTCATTAAACTTGGGGACTTCGTTTGTAAATTGAACAGGTGGGAACTCCCCTTTGGGTATTATATACCTCGTGCGAGGGTCTTTTATCAAAATGATTTATTTATTTACTTGAAAATCGAGTGCGTGACACTCCAGCTTCGTTTGCTTGAATATACTAATATGTTTACCTGATCAACAGTTGCTCGTCTAGCTTGACGAGGCACAATAGCAAAGTTACATATTTTGCAAAGTAATGAGGGGGAGGAAGCGAGGCTGATGCCCATGGATTTTGCCCACTTTTTTGTGTTGTGCTCGTCATTTTAGCCCACGGTTGAGATATAGTAAGGCTGATGCGGATGCTCTTAGATCTGTTACAGAGACACGCTTAACCTGACAACCACGAAACATAATCAAATTGTGGGGACAGAAAAAAAATACTAGGTGTCCATTTAATTGGGTGAAAACGTTAGAAAAATTAAGAAAAAGAAAATAAGAACACTTTTTTAAGTTTTTGATTAGCATGAAAATTGTGATTAACAACTCTTTTTAAGTACGAGTACATAGCTTCTGCTTTCTTTAACAGGTTGTGCTTGGTTGGAAGTTTAGTTTGGTTTAGTTTTGGTAGTAGGTGGAGAGAGAAATAAAGTAATGATTGAAAATAGAGATAATGATTGGAGAGAGATAGAGAGAGAGAGAGAGAGATGGGAAAGTAATAATTGAAAAAATAGGGTAATGATTGGAGAAAGAAATAGGGTAATGATTGAAAACAAAACTAAAACTAAACTGTGAACCGAACAAAGCCTATATATATATATATATATATATATATATATATGAAATTTTATTTTCTTGTGAAACTTGTCCTCTCTTATGACACTTATCCGGGTTTTTCTTCGGTCGTCAGGGTTGTCTAGGTCAACTTATGTGCACCTCAACTAATTCTTTCTCTAGTCCTGTCAAAGGCAGGCCATCCATGCCGGCACAAGGAAATTCGCAAGAAATTACTTTCTTGAGGCATAATTCCAATAATGAAACACTAGTCAATTGTGTGATGACATTACACCCTCCGTCTATTTTTAAGTGTTCAGATTCGTAACTCGAACTTATTTAGGAGACATCATCATTATACTTTTTACATCTAACTTTTACTTTCACTTTCCCTACTTACCCTCTATGGCGACATCATTATTACACTTTTACTCACTAATTTTTCAAAATAGAATTTACTTTTAGGATCAAAATGAGAAATGCACCAACTTTTATCCTCTAACTTTACAAAATTGACACTTATTAAGGAACAACCCAAAATGAAACACTGGATTCTAAAAAGGGACGGTGGAAGTACGACAATTCGCATTATGTACATAAATCGTGATCAATAACGCATGTTAAAGGTGTACTAAACAAATATAAATGTTTTCTTGCTAGATTCTAAAAAAAAATATTTTAATCAAGCGTATAGAAGAAAATAAATATTTTTTTTACATTCTTTATTTTCCATTTGATTAGCAAAAGAATGGTAAAAAAAATGGCCAATCAAAAGAAAGAGAATGGTAGAAAATTATGGAAAGAGAAAAAATATCAATTTGTTATGTGTTTGATTAGAAAGAGAACCAAAACACTATATTTATCATTGTGCAGCTACAAACAACCTTTAATAGAAACAACCTTAAATCTTCACTGATTGATTGACCCGGATACCAATGTGTTTCATACATCGCACCAAGTGCTTAATTGCCGGACGGTTTGAATCCTCAAGCCTTCCGAGATGGTTTCAAAAATCCATTGAAAGAACAACTTAAGTGCTCCAAGTTGAATCAAAGTTTTTAAGGAACTTCAATGATCCCTCCATCGCATATTTACTCCAAGAATCAAAATCATAGATGATCGTTGGATGTTTCCTGAAGTTAGGACGAATTTCGGGGTAACTATGTCGTATTCGATTAGTGCGAAACCTTATTAGGACACATATTAAGGCCCCACCTTTAGCGAATCCCAATGATCGGAAGGTTTTTTTAGAATTTGGTTGACTTCACATAGACCTGAGGAGCTTTTTGAGTTCTTATGGACCCTTAAACCATGAGAAAAGCCCAAGAGTGCATCCAAAAAATCAAGAAAGCCACAAGCTCTAGTTTTCCATTAATGTGGTAGCCGATAGATCGATCTGTCGCCCACCAGTTCAATCTTTCCCCTGTGGCATTTTTTCACGCAAAAGCTCCCAGTGAGATCCATCTCTTGTACGCGAGATAAATCCACCGGTCGGCACATTGTTTCAGTGGCCGCCAATTTCCATAGAATTCTAGAAGCTTAGGAAGAGGTTCGATCTCGTTCAGAAATCTTTGAACCGATCATCAGAACTTGGTGTGCACGATCAGGACTCTCCAAGATAGAGTTTTGAAAGCCTTAATTTCTCTAATTTTCACAGATTAATTACTTTGTGAGATGTATCACTTGAACTCCATACATAGAGGGCTAGGGTTCCATTCAATAGACACAAAAAAAACTCTCCCCTACTCCGTTACTCTACACAAATCAAAACTTCTGTCAGTTGAAAACACCGGAGAGATCAAATCTCCAAATCGAGCAATCAAGCTGGATCAATAAGGGCAGGCTACAAAGCTTTTTGTTTGATTAATTTCTGCTTCACTATTTTTCTAACCCTTCGTTCTGCATATTTAAGTCTTTTTTCTGGCGTAAGGAAGAACACTGGACGACGCTTTTAAATGTCGCGGTGGGTATATTGAACCCAGTTGGTTCTGGCGGCCGATAGATCAATTTTGCAGCCGGTATATCGTTTTTAATGGAATAGTTTTCTTGCAGTTGTACTCTATTTTGCTGCATGCAGTCACCTTCCTCTTTCCTCGTGTGCTTACTTAACCATCTAGATCACCTATATCATGTTTTAATGGTTAAAAAATATAAAAAATTGGCCTAGGATCCACTCTACCATGTTTGTAACCCACTAAGTCCATTCATCAAATCTCTAACCCACTAAGTCCACTAATAACTATTTTGTGAGGAATAAAGTCCATTCCTTTTAAAAGGGAAAATAGTCTCTTACAGATTTACCCTTCCCTAAATCCCCTAAATCCCGTTATCCATTATCCCCCATTATCCCTTAAGCGTTTGAAATTAGGGAGATAACGATATTTACGGTGGAATAGAGTGTCGGCGAGGAAGAGATCCGATTGTTCCCTCAAACATCTCCTGTTCCTCAACGATTGATCCCGAATATTATCCTGTTGTTGGTGATCGTCTGTTCCTCAGCTACGGATTCCAGGCCCAAGTTTCGCCTCACTTCATCTCGGGTATATCTATCTGTATCTCGTTTCTCTCCCTCTCGTCTCTCTCTAGTGATCTGCTGATCTTGAATTTGTTTTATTTTTTTTGTTTTTGTTTTTGGATTTGTTATTGTACATATGAGAGTTGCATGTTGGAACTGAATATGATTCATATCTAACATTGTATATAACGTTATTCTCCTTATATAACGTTATATAATACTATATGTTCTCTGTTCAGAGTTACATTGTATATAACGTATTGTACTCATATATCGTGACATAACGTTATATGTTAACCTTTTTAGAGTTTATATAACGTTATATAATACTATATGTTCTCTATTCAGAGTTACATTGTATATAACGTTATTGTACTCATATATCGTGACATAACGTTATATGTTAACCTTTTTAGAGTTTATATGACGTTATATAATACTATATGTTCTCTGTTCAGAGTTACATTGTATATAACGTTATTGTACTCATATATCATGATATAACGTTATATGTTAACCTTTTTAGAGTTACATATGACATACGCACTATGTCATCTATGACCACATATATTTGTAACGTTGTACAGAGTTTGATATATAACCATGTTTTCGGTTATTTTGATTTTCTTATTTTATGGTGTGTTGTTATGTGTGCAGTTGCCATGGATTCAACAATCATGTTTCTTTGTAAATATGGGAGGTGCCACAAGGCTTCAAAGCACAATCGAAGAACATGCAAAGAGCTAAGCGATATATGAGCCGAGGAGTCAATTACGAGAATAAAGGAGAGATTAGGATGAAGAATAAAATAATGTTGTTTGGGGGGTTGTTTTGTTTTTCCTTATTCACGCTTAAATATTGAAATTGTTTCTTTTGGATTATGGATAAATAAAGAGTTTAATGTTTTGTAGACATGAGTTTGTGTGCATAGTTTGACGTATAAAGTATGCAAGTAGGATTTAGAGAATGACATATAACAGAATATGACATATAACTTTATATACTCTTTCGCTGATTAAAAAAGAAAATGACATATAACACAAGACGACATTTAACATTATATACTCTTTCTGTGATTAAAAAAGAAAGTGACATATGACAAAAGATGACATATAACGTTATATACTCATTCACACTTGACAGAATACCACATATAACGTTATATACTTGTTCATCAGTTCACATTTAATGTTATATACTTACATTTTACGTTATATACTAATTCATCTGCTCGCATTTAACGTTATATACTCATTCACTTATGACAGAAGACCACATATAACGATATTAAGGATGCAAACCTAAAATGATTTTGGTTGTTTAGGTTTAACCTTATATAATGTCAATATAACGTTATTGTACATATATAACGTTATATAACATTATATACTCGTTCATCATTTCACATTTAACGTGAGATACTTACATTTTACATTATATACTCATTCATCAGCTCGCATTTTAACATTATATACAATGCAGTATCAAACCTTAACACCCCATCAATTTCAAAATATCCAAAATGTACGACCTAAGTCAGTGGGCAAGTCAAAACTTGTTTAAAATGAAACATCATTAATGTTCAGAACATCGATGACAAAGTTTGTTCAAACCCCCACAAAAAATAAAAATAAAAATTGTCCCAATGACACCATCTCAATCCTTCTCTATCACCATCTCATCAGTTCATCCATGCTGGAAGGTCTATCCTTGCTATTGGCCGGACATTATATGTTCATTCCACAGGTACAAACTTTTTATCTTTATGATTTGGTTTTGTCATTCCTGCAAAAATACACAGAGTTAAACATATGCAAACATATATAACCTAAACAATAGCATGGTAATAAAGTAGATTCAAGAATCATGTATAACCTAAACACTAGCATTCAAATATAGTCATATATGTTACCATAATCATAAATAACGGTAGACAATCCTCTATGAATTGGTCCGCGCAGCGGCCCTAATAGACTTGAATATATAACCATATATGTTACCCAACAACAGTTAAATAAAAGTACAAAAACATCCAAAACCAGCAAAAAAACAGTTTTAGTGCAATTGGACTACCATTACTGAAATAGAAAGACATTAATAAAACACCTAACATTATATAATATATAACCATATATATTTCAGGTGAAAACAAGATATATAACCTTCTGCAAGTCTACTGATCATATATAACATTTATATCAAAACTAATATGGAACATGTAACATTTGTATACTGTTGCAACACAATGAAAATGATACGGTATATCATATATAACCATATATATTTACGTTATTGAATTGGTCCGCGCAACGGCTTATAGACCTGAATATATAACCATATATAAACTTATAAAATAGGCACATATAATGTTATATATTATTAACTGTCAAATTGTGCTTTACTAATGAGTTCCTATATATACCTTGAAATTAGGGTTTTGATTGCGAGTAGATATGGTTATATCAAACTCTAATCAGTTAGGTATTGGTTAAGTTAAGATAGGGTGTTGATTGTGAGTATATGTGATTATATCTATCTTTGATCTGGCATGGTATGGTTGAATTAAGTTAGAGATTTGATTGATAGTATATATGGTTATATCAATGTTGGTAACTGAGTACAGTTCAAGGTATATACAGGAACTCATTAGTAAAGCACAATTGGACAGTTAATAATATATATCATTATATGTGCCTATTTTATAAGTTTATATATGGTTATATATTCAGGTCTATAAGCCGTTGCGCGGACCAATTCAATAACGTAAATATATGTGGTTATATATGGTACACCGTATCATTTTCATTGTATTGCAACAGCATACAAATCTTACATATTCCATATTAGTTTTGATATAATGTTATATATGATCAGTAGACTTGCATAGCTTCTGCAAGTTATTCTTGTAAAAAATGGAACAGGAAAACAAACCGATATTGGAGTACATTCTTAATATGCATTAGGTAGTCCAAAATGGCTGAGAAAACAGGTTAATAGAGTGAATTAAGTCTTAAATCCTTGTTCTTTGATCTCGTTGGAGTATTTCTCTTGTTCTTTATATTCGGAACGAACTGTACCTTGGGCTAGGTCGACGATCGACGACGAACAAAGTCTGGGACGTGGGTTGATCTCTGCGTTTCGTCGGTAGATCTCGATGTTGGAGTGACGACGGCAATCGTGGGCTTGACAACGGCGACAGAGACGCCGCCGGTATTTGAGCGCTCGAGGACGGCGACGACGATCGAGTGGTTGAAGACGAACTCTTTTGTCTAGGATTGGGAACTGGGCTTTTCTTCTGAAATTTTCTGAAAATGGATGAATATGGGGGAGGGGGGGGGGGGAATGGGGGGGAGCGTGGGTGGGTTTTATAATGGGAAAAAACGAAATGGAGGAAAAAACGGAGAAAAAAAACGAAAATGGAGGAAAAAACGGGGTAAAAGATTTTTTGAAAGCAGGGGTATATTAGACTAACCAGGATTATTATATTTTTACTAATAGGTTAGTGGACTTGGGGGGTTATAGAATTTAGAAATGGACTTAGTGGGTTTGAAAAGTGGTACAGTGGACCTGGGAAAAATTCTCCCTAAAAAATAACATATCTGCAGAATCATTCTAAATAACTGAAAAGCCCCATGTAGAATAAGTGGAGCCCACCATTTGTGGTCAGGCTACGAGGGATGCCTAATGTAGGGAGGTATTCTCAAGCAGGCACGAATAGAGCCCGAACAAGTGGTACGTGGGACCACAATATAAGTAAGATAAGTCAAATCGCCGTGCAAGATGATAGTTGGCGACTGAGACCAATAACATGGGAAGACATTGGTCTGAGCAGTCGAAAGGAACCAAAGACATGTGAAGTCATTGCTCCAAACAATTGACGAGAATCAGTGACATGTGAAGTCACTGGTCCAGGAAGCCTGTTCGGTAATGAAGTGGCCGAACGGACAAAGAACTCTTGGGAAAGCAGTATCACGTGCTGAGGTGCAAGGAACATTCTCAAAGGTTCCAGAACAGTGGTGTACCATAAAAGGAATAAGATTCCAAGAAAATAGAATCTGGAGAAGATACCCAACGAGAATTGGATGTTCAGCCAGCCATGGAAAAGAGTCCTAAAAAGACTAAGGAAGGAAATAGATAAGGGAACGAGAATCCAAAGGATCCTGGGCTTCCCATACGTGATAGGAAACCTAGGGCAACACGGATACTTGGGCGGCAAGCATCTATGAATCTATATGTCACGACCCGGATCCTCAAGCACCACGATATTTAAAAGACCACAATCTGTCTTTTATTCCAAAAAATATATATCTATAATTTACAACTATCGATCTCTAAAGTAAATTAACAACTCATTCTCGTAGCAATTCGGACAAGCTCGCACCACCGGCACCTGCCGCACTAACCAACTTGCAAGCTGGAGTCCAAAAGGACCCCAGGAGTGTGTGAGACATAATAGCGTGTACAATATCAATACCAAAATAACTGCACAACACCAACCACCACATACAACACCAACCACGAATATAACACGTCCCACATAAATGGAACCACATATCCGGTCCTCCTCGGTATATGACGGATGACGTACCACCTCACTAGCCTCACCACAGCCCATTGGCCAATGTGTCTTTTGGCATAGATTATTAGCCTAGTCACCTCGTCTCATACCAAACAGTTCCACGACATACAGTCACCGCACATAACACAACCAGCAAGAACCTATCATTAATATTGTACAAGAAATATGTATCTCATACTCACCCTCAAATCGCCTTGAATATCGCACCTAAGTTCATCTCCAGAAGCCTTTGCTATAGTTCCGATTTCTCTTCTTTCAGTTTCTCCTGAAACCGTGCACCACCATACTTCCTCCTCCCTAGGCTTTCCACTGATTCTACCCAAAACTTAATTCCAATTGCCCTTCCTTTATACAAAACGTAATGAGCTCAAAGTGGACACATGTCCAACACTAATTGTTCACCTATCGTTATTAAAACTCTCTTATTAGATATATATATATGCACACAGGTACAACTCTTGGCCACCTGTGCACATTTCATGTGCACACACCTTCACCTACAGCCACATAATACTTACATGCAAAAATCAATAAAATAAATATACGGGGTATTACAATATCCCCTCCTTTGGAAATTTCGTCCCCGAAATTTATCTACTAAAAATATGAATTTCACGCTTCCGCTGCGCACTCTGATCACCCACTCGATCCCATGCACGACTATGCTTAAATTATAAGGAATTCAAGCAATCCATTCGAGCAGCCACATAGTAATTCAGCCCAATAGATGAAAAAAAATTTAAAAAAAAAACCTTCAAACCCTTTCAATTTTCGTTTTACTTCCCTTCTCTTCCTATTTCTGATTTTCTAATACAGTCAGTGCTTCTCCTTTCTTTTTTTTTCCCCTCTTCCTCGATTATCCCATCGATCTCTATCCCATATTGTTTCATCATTTATTTTCTTTTTGTCATCTCAAACTGCCGACCTAAAGTTTAAAGCCAAGGTTAAACATACCTTTTTATTAAGCCTTCATAGTTCACCCACACAAATCACTTATCAACTACCTATGGCTCATGCAAAGTGCATGTTAAAAGCTAATTCGCTCATAACTCCAGAACAATACCAACCCATAGGCCGTCATCCTAAGTTTGATCTTAGGATAGTCTAAAGAATTGTCATCGCTCTGATACCAATTGTCACGACCCGGATCCTCAAGCACCACGATATTTAAAAGACCACAATCTGTCTTTTATTCCAAAAAATATATATCTATAATTTACAACTATCGATCTCTAAAGTAAATTAACAACTCATTCTCGTAGCAATTAGGACAAGCTCGCACCACCGGCACCTGCCGCACTAACCAACCTACAAGCTGGAGTCCAAAAGGACCCCAGGAGTGTGTGAGACATAATAACGTGTACAATATCAATACCAAAATAACTGCACAACACCAACCACCACATATAACACCAACCACGAATATAACACGTCCCACATAAATGGAACCACATATCCGGTCCTCCTCGGTATATGACGGATGACGTACCACCTCACTAGCATCACCACAGCCCATTGGCCAACGTGTCTTTTGGCATAGCTTATTAGCCTAGTCACCCTGTCTCATACCAAACAGTTCCACGACATACAGTCACCGCACATAACACAACCAGCAAGAACCCATCATTAATATTGTACGAGAAATATGTATCCCATACTCACTCTCAAATCGCCTTGAATATCGCACCTAAGTTCATCTCCAGAAGCCTTTGCTATAGTTCCAATTACTCTTCTTTCAGTTTCTCCTGAAACCGTGCACCACCATACTTCCTCCTCCCTAGGCTTTCCACTGATTCTACCCAAAACTTAATTCCAATTGCCCTTCCTTTATACAAAACGTAATGAGCTCAAAGTGGACACATGTCCAACACTAATTGTTCACCTATCTTTATTAAAACTCTCTTATTAGATATATATGCACACAAGTACAACTCTTGGCCACCTGTGCACATTTCACGTGCACACACCTTCACCTACAGCCACATAATACTTACATGCAAAAATCAATAAAATTAATATACGGGGTATTACACTATAAATACGAGATAAACCTGGAGGTAAAAGGTACGCAATTCATTGCAATACGATTATTTCCTAGTGATAATTAGGGTATTCTGCCAATACGAGATACTAACTTAGGCATCGGAGGGCCTTTGCCACGAGAGGCAAATGTGTGCTCACCTCTTGTCTATTTTGCAGATTAGGGTTCCGACGACGTGCTAGGGATACGACGGAGTGGTGCAAGTAGCCGTTACATTCTTGTGCTATTCATAGCCTCTTTCGTTTTTGTCCACTTATAATTGGCTCTGTCTGTGAGAAACAAAAGAGTTCCCTTTGAAAAACGACCATGATGGAAAGAGATCCAAAAATACGCTCGACCCAAAGAACCTGTTGAGTGGGGGAGGAGATAAATCCCCACCGAATGCTCCAAGGAAGCCCGATGGCGGGCATGGGAAAAAGATGACAAGCAAGGGCAATCCCCTAACTGTCCTGGATGGCTCCAAGAATAGGGAGGGCAAGACGGCTACAGAATCCACGCGAAGGAGTAAGTCCCATCGCGGAGGTGAATCAGTTGCATACTCAAGAAGTGTGCACAACAACAAAGATATTCTAGATAGAAAGAGACAGAAAATCGAGGAGCACACTCATTTGATCAAAAAATGAGAGCATGAGATCTGAGAGTTAGAACGGGGTTCGAGAACACCCAGAGGATTCTGGACTTTCACGAAGAAATTCCAAGGGAGACAGGCGGGCTCTGGTGGAGTACAAGAAGGCTCCTTCATAGAGAAGGAGGAGCAGGAGCCCCACTCCAAGACAAAAGAGGGCTTCTTCAAGAAAAAGGAACAGAAGCCGAAGTCCTACCTCCAAAGAGGGAGGGACTAGGAAACACCATAGGGATAGGTACGAGAGACCTGATTCAAATTAGGAAAAGAATGCTCCTAACAAGACAAAGGAACGTGAGGATGGAACCATGAGTACACGAGAAGCAGCATGGAAGGCCCTCAGCAATATAGCATCCTCCCCCTTTACATTGAGGTTGCAGGAGGCAAGGTTGCTGAGCAGGGTGAAGCACGGCACGTTTATCCTCTATGAAACTAGTGCGGATCCCGTGGCACACATACAACACTACTAGCAGGCAATGTTCACGCATGACGGGGATGATGCAATTATGTGCAAGATGTTCCCGTCAAGTTTGGGAAAGGTGGCTCTGCCTTAGTTCTATAAGTTAGGTCCGCACTCCATATGAGGATGGAGGCAACTAGCCGAGGAATTTACTACTCGGTTCTTGACGAGCAGAAAGGCACCGAAGACTTTTGAAAGTCTCTCTATTATGAAGCAGGGGGAGAACTAGTCGATCAGAGACTACGCAAAAGCCATGTTCAAAACTGGGCTTCCTGTTCGGGGGAGCTGCGCCGGTCATTGAACATGAGTCCAGTAGATACACTGGCAAAACTCATGGATCGGATCGAGCAACATGCCAACAATGAGGACGGCATACTTCGGGAAGATGGCAAGATCGTTGCAGAGCAAGCCAAGGGGCCTGCAAAGAAATCAGATAAACCAGAGCCCAAGACTTACAGGGAAAGAAAGGAGTATGGGCAGGCTAAGAATGAGCCATACAAGGAGAAGCAAGCTCCGAACCCCAAGTCTTTCTTTTCAGTAACCACGGTCTGGAAAGAGCTGATTTACAGGATTCTTTATCGAATAAAGAATCGCCCCTATTTCAAGTGGCCCCCGAGACTGGGAAGAGATAAAGATGCAAAGCAAGTTACGAGTCAGCATTACAGTTATCACAAGGATTGGGGTCACATGACGGAGGATTGTGAGATGTTCAAGCAGCACCTCAACGATCTAGTCTCTCGTGGTTACCTGAAAGAATTTATTCAGGAAGAACCCAAGGATGCTGGGAAAACAATGGAATTGGATTACGAACAAAATCCAAGGGACGTAATCCATATGATACATGGGTTGGCTGCACGTTATACAAGAAATGAGGTGAGGTTGCTCTAAAAGCAAGTAAAGCACGACCAACATGTCATGCAGTTGGGAAAGAAAAGAGGCCATGAAGAAGAAGTATACAACGAGGGCATAGTCTTCACGGATGAGAACCTAGAAGGAGTCCAGGTGCCACATAATGATGCCTTGGTCATAACCCTTCGAATTGGAGAATATGACATAGAGAGGATTTTGGTGGACTCGGGAAGCTACATAGAGGTGCTATATTATGATGCATTTAAGAAGTTAGGGCTGCCACAGGCGGACTCGATGCAGTCAATAACTCCACCGATCAGATTCATTGCAAGAGCAGTTTGGCCATTGGGTAAAGTAACTCTGCCTGTTCGAGTAGGGACAGTGGTGCTGCGAACCAACTTCCTGGTGGTGGAAGTGTCGTCTTCCTATAGCGCGATTATAGGGAGAACGTGGCTGCACAAAATGAGGGCAATTTCCTCCACTTACCAACAAATGGTAAAATTTCCTGGATCTAATGGCATTGAAAGGATCAGAGGGAACCAGAAGGTTGCCAACAGTGCTTGATTTCAATAATCAAGAAAGCACCTAAGGCAAAATTGGTCCAAGCTTTAGAGATTTCGGACAGCCCGACCATCGAGGATGTCAGAGGGGACCCTGCGCGAGAAAGTGGTGGAAGGTTTGAAAAAGATTTAGATCAATGAAACTGATCCAGAAAGTTATTTTCTGATTGGGGAAAACCTGAGCAAGATAGAAGAAAAAGAGTTGGTAGGGTTCCTAAAGGAGCACGTTGACGTATTTGCTTGGGTCCCCGATGAGATGCCTGGGGTGGATGCAAACTTGATTTGTCACCACTTGAATGTCGACCCTCAATACAAGCTCGTAATGCAGAAAAAGAGAAGATCAGCCACACAGCACGTGGACACTGTTATCAAGGAGGTTGAACGCTTGCTGGAAGCCAAAGCCATACGAGAGGTTTATTACCCAGAGCGGTTATCCAACACTATGGTGGTAAAGAAGAAGAATGGGAAGTGGCATGTCTATGTCTTCACTGATTTAAACAAGGCATGTCCAAAGGATAGTTTCCCTCTCCCAAGGATAGATCAATTGGTTGATGCAACTGTTGGGTATGGGCGGATGAGTTTCCTCGATGCATATCGAGAATATCATCAGATTGCCATGTATGGGCCCGATCAAGAGAAAACTTCCTTTATTACGCCAAGAGGGCTGTATTGCTACAGCATCATGCCCTTTGGTTTGAGGAATGCCGGAGCCACTTACCAAAGGTTGGCAACGATTATGCTAAAGAAGTTGCTTAGTAAGACTATGGAGGTGTACTAGACGACATGGTGGTTAAGAGCAAAGAAAAACAGGACCACATAACTGATTTG
Organism: Rhododendron simsii; assembly: GCA_014282245.1. NCBI lineage: Eukaryota > Viridiplantae > Streptophyta > Magnoliopsida > Ericales > Ericaceae > Rhododendron > Rhododendron simsii. Next base: position 7,742,637 of record CM024961.1, on the reverse strand, counting down.
AAGGAGGCCTTTGATATCATGAGGGAGTACAAACTAAAACTCAATGCCTCAAAATGTGCGTTCGGAGTAAGCTCAGGGAAGTTCTTCAGCCACCTTGTGACTATAAGAGGAATAAAGGTAAATCCTGACCAGATAACAGCCTTGTAGAAGCTCCAGAGTCTCAGGACCACGAAAGAGGTCCAAAGGCTAACTGGAATGGCCGCAGCCCTAAATAGATTCATCAGTCGGTCCAATGACAAGTGTAAGCCCTTCTTTCAACTGTTGAAAAAGAGAGAAGGATACGAATGAGGAGCAAAATGCGAATAGGCGTTCTAAGACCTGAAGAAGTACTTGGCAACAGCACCCATTTTTGTCCACTCCTAATCCGGGTGAGTCTTTGATTTTGTGTTTAGCAATATCAGCGCATGCTATAAGTGCAGTCTTAGTAAGGGATAAAGGATCCGAGCAAAATCCCATATACTAAGAGAGCAAGACATTGTTAGACGCAGAAATGAGATATCTGCCCCTCGAAAAATTGGTCCTGGCATTAAGGACAGCGGCAAGGAAATTGCCACACTATTTTCAGAGCCATAGAATTGTGGTTTACACTGAGTTTTCCTTAAAATCGTTGCTACGAAAGGCAGACTTCTCGGTAAGAATTTTGACTTGGTCGGTGGAGCTTAGTCAATACGATATTGACTACTAGCCGCGCACCATGATCAAAGGACAAGTGTTGGCGGACTTTGTAGCAAAATTCTCACCATCAGTAGCTCCTCGGCCTCCTACGAGAAAGGAACAAATATCAGAGCCTCCAGCCGAGGAAAGGGAGGCACCAGTCGAATAGGATCCCTTGAAATGGAAATTGTTCATTGACTGATCAACATGTAATACTGGTTCTGGAAATGGGGTTGTGCTTTTCCCGCCTCTGGGAGTAATGTTAGAATTATCTCTTCGGCTTGGTTTCAGTGCTTCAACTAATGTGGCGGAGTACGAGGCACTCTTAGCAGGTTTGAAAAGTGCAAAGACCCTGAAAGTGAAAAGGATAAGGGTGTACTATGACTCACAACTCGTGGTGAACCAATTATCTGGGGAATATGAAGCCCGAAATGAGAAGATGGCAGCCTACGTAGAAGCCACCAAGAATTTGCTTGACACCTTTAAGAAGGTATACATAGAGTAGATAAGTTCTAGGCAGAATGCCCATCCAGACTCACTGGCTTGGTTGGCCGTAGATGTGCTTACAGAGTTCAAGAGAAAAGTGGCGATGGATTATCTTGCTGAGCCAAGTCTTGGAAGGAGTGTGGAATTGGTCTAGGACGTGAACCAAGGACCAAGTTAGATGGATCCAATTGTGGAGTTCTTATGAGACAGAACACTCCCCATTGACAAAAAGGAGGCTCATAAGATAAAAACAAAGTTAGCACGGTTCTAGTTATCTCCTAAAATAAAGTTGTATAAAAAATCCTTTGCGAGGCCGTACTTACTTTGTGTGCACCCCGAGATAGTGCAGAAATTTCTCTATGAGATTCACAAAGGAACGTGTGGAAGCCATGCTGGGGGCAGGTCCATTGCCCACCGAGCAATCACCCAAGGATATTGGTGGCAGCATATGCAAGAAGATGCAAAGGTGTATGTAAAAATCTGTGAGAAATGCTAGAAGTTCTCACCAATGATCCAAACACCAGCTGAAGATTTGGTGCCGTCGACAAGTCCTTCGCCGTTCGCACAACGGGGGATGGACATCGTGGGTCCACTCCACAAGGCAATTGGGAATAGGAAAGTTTTGTTGGTAGCAACAGATTATTTCACAAAGTGGATTCAAACAGAACCTTTGGCCAAGATCACTGAGCTTATGATAGAGAGGTTCGTGTGGAAGAATATTATTACTCGATTTTGGGTCCCTTATTCACTGATTACAGATAATAGGTCACAATTCCAGAAGAAATTCAAAGTTTTCTGTTCCCAGTATGAGATAAGGAACTATTACTCCACAGCAGCTGACCCTCAGAGTAATGGGTAGGCAGAGGCATCCAACAAGACCATTCTTGACGGGATCAAGAAGAGGTTGGATAAAACAAAGGGGAAATTGTCTGACGAGCTGCCACTGGTCCTATGGGCGCACCGAACAACGCCTAGGAGGTATACGAGAGAGACCCCCTATTCATTGGCATATGGGACAGAGGCTATCATATCATTAGAGGTTGGTTTGCCAACAACAGGACTGCTTTGGTTGAAAATGGAGGCAATGACAGAGCCTTGGAAATCGAGTTGGATCTTGCCAAGGAACGAAAAGAGAGGGCTCTATTGCATTTGGCCTCTTATTAAGAGCAGTTGATGAAAAACTACAATAAGCATGTCCACCCATGAGAATTTGGTGTTGGAGACCTTGTGCTTCGTAAGGTGCTTGGCAATACCAAGGTGGCAACGAGGGCAAGTTGGGGGCTAATTGGGAAGGACCATATTGAGTCACAGAGGTTGTGGGCATTGGGGCTTATCGATTGGCAGACCTGGATAGGAACCCGGTGCCAAGGCCCTGGAATGTCCATAATTTGAGGAAGTTCTTTGTTTAAAAACTTCAGTTTACTTTTCATTCTGTTTTAGGATGCACATCGTGATTGTGTGGGAGTTATGAATAAAATTCTCTTGTTTTTCGTTCTTTGTTAGTTACAAGGGGTACGAAAAATGCCCCCTTGAGTTATCAGTTCGTGAATAAGATTTTGATTATGAGTTTTTTCAAACTCTTTGATCTTTTTCTATTTTGAATTTTCACTTCATTCTTTTGTTTGAATATGGAGCTACGAACATCGTACCCACCTTTTCTCGCTTCGTATTTGGGAGCAGAGAGTGGGCACGTACGAATTATGGATTACATATTACGAGTTACAATTTTTCTCAGTACGAAATTTCTTGGGGTGCATACAAGGACATGCAAAATATCCAAGGACAATTACTTGAGTATTTTCCCATAAGTGCAAGTAAACTTAATGGGTATTTATCTAAGTACGTGAAACTTGAGGTGCATACGATCGCATGCACGAATAGCTAAGTACAAATAAATTTGGGAATTTTTTCAAGTACATGAAAACTTGGGGTGCATACGACAACATGCACAAACAGCTAAGTATGAGCAAACTTAGGAATTTATCCAAGTATGAACAAACTTGGAGAGCATATAAGAGTATGCAACGAACAAACTAAATACGAAACACTTACACGCATACGTGAACATGCAAAATTACCTATGTATGAAAAACTTAGAAATTAAACATGCATGTTTGGCCACGAAGGGCCACCAACAAAATCTAAAGGCCACGAAGGGCCGAGCAAATAACTGATAGGAGCGTAAATGTTCACATTAGCGCCTCCTAATTTATCTTTATTAAGTCTCATTTATTTCATTACTTGGTGTTTTAATACTTAATTTTTGTCTTGTAGGTATTTGGAGGTTTTGATATTTTAATGTGCTCTGCTTAGCTACTTACCGAATAAAAAGAAAGATGGATGGCGCCTCATGATTTTTCTCCTACGGTGCTGCTACCTCGTGATATTGGAAGTGAATGGGTACCAATAATTGGACGTGTATTTGTAATATGGACTGAAGGTTGGGGCCCACGTTTCAAACAATTGCTGTACATGGCTAAGCCAATTCTCGGCCCACGAGGGTTATTATTTACACCCACGAGGATTATAAAAGGATTCGGACGGGCTGCTGCTGACGGAAAAACAGGAATGTAGAACGGGGGCAGCCGAGGTTTTGGTTCCGAATATTGTTTACAGTATTGTGTTCTTCCCTTCAAGTTTTTTATGCTTTATTCAATTACTCGCACTCCGGTAACTACTTCTAATTTCTGTTTTCAATAAAAGTTATTCGTTGGTATTTGATTCGTTGATTTTTTTCTGTTTATTTTTCACCTCGCGCAATAAAAGCATGTTTCAATTTATGGTTTCTTTTGTTGATTGCGCAATGATTAGTGAGTAGTCGTATGGATAGGGTCGCGGGGTGATTAGCACACCGTGGTCAGTTCGGGTACTGCTCCTAATTTCAAATAATAAAGAAAATGATTTTAGATTGAAAAATACTTCCCGTGGACAAATCCGGGCATTGTCGAAGCCCATATGAATGGGGGAATTGGGGTCCAAAACTCATTCTTCGCTGCGCATGGGCAAACGACGACCATGAGATTTCACATCTTGCGGGTTATCTTCTCCAAACTAAAGTTGAATGTTTTTTAGAACACTTAATGGAGCAGGTTAATCCGGACTGGTTACGAGTGCTATGAATCTCACGACCGTACCTTTCTTTCAATTATTTGAAAAGTACAATTAATTTATAGGTTTTAGTTAAATCTCAATCAATTAATTGACAAGGGGTTGCTACCTAAGAGCCCGTTTAATCAGTAACAACCCGAGTTTTTAATCAGCACACATCAACGTCTATGTGGATTTGACTCCGAACTTATCGGATATTATGCTACGTCGGTCTCTGCCCTACGCTTGGGGCAACCCATTATTTTAGGACTAAGAAATCAGTCAAGCATTTTTGGCGCCGTTGCCGGGGACGGTAACGTGTGTTAGGAATTCGGGTAGTTATGTTTTATTTGTTTTCTTTTTAGTTCTTTATTTTTTTTAATTGTTGAAAAGGAAAAAAAATGGCCAATTTTGCAAGGTTCTATGGAGGTTATGCAAGACAATTTGATTGTTCAGTGTCACTTCCTATATTTTATGGTTTGGCCTCAGAAAATCCTTTCTCGCATATTCATGACCTTGAGAAAGTTTTCGCTAGCGATGAAGTGGCTTTTTTACATATGTTCCCAACTTCTTTGCGTGGTAGAGCTCAAAGTTGGTTTATTTTTTTGAGTCCACGATTGACATGGAGTGAGATTGTAATACATTTTTTTAAAACTTTCAATCCCTCATATGAGACTCATATGCTTTTACAAGAACTATCAGATTTCTATCAACCAGATGATAAGTCTTTGTCGCAGTGTTGGGAGCAATTTAAAAATACCGTATTCTCTTGGTCGAGTTTTAATTGTGAGCTTGGTAGTCTTCTGGTTATCTTTTGCCGTAGTTTAAATCCTCAGCCATGCCAAGTGGATATTAGGTCCACTGATGAATTCCTAGATAAAAACTCTGAAGAGGCTTGGGATTACCTAGATGAATTAACTCATAAGCTCCAATTTTGTGAGTTGACTGAAAGTTCCGAGGATACCAATTCTGATGGATGGGAAAAAGAGAAAATAGAGCCCCTTTCTAAGGATACCAATTTTGATGCGAGCTAAAAAGAGAAAATAGTGCCGCTTCCTGAGGATATCAATTTTGATGCGAGGGAAAAAGAGGAAATAGGGCCATTTGTCATTAGTGAAGGCTATATGCCTTTTGAGGAGTCATTGCCAATAGTTACACTGAATAATCAAGTACTCTCAGCTTTAGATGGTACCACCCCTCCTACTGAATCTCCACTTTCGCAAGAGTTTTTAAATGTGGAACTAATTGATTTTCTTTCTGTTGATGAATTTAATTTAGTTTATCATCCTTATCTTGTGAATTTGTCAACAATTTTAAAATTGATCTAGTTTGGGCTGTACACTTGATGGTACTTAAATATCTAAAACGAATTCGGCAAATGTGCTATTCGAAGTATCTTATCTTGTGGCTTGGCCGAGTTCAATTTTTGCTAAAAGGTGTAGAATGGAGAGCTATGTTCATTGTCTTAACTCTTGTTGGCATGATAAATGTTCGATACCTGCGTTTGGCTGCTCGTACATATATATATATATATATATATATATATATATATATATATATATATATTTGATGGTCTGGTATAGCCACCCGTTTCTCGCTTGAGAAATGGGGAGAAAAGTAGTACTCGTGTCTTTCGCGTGAAGAAAGTGGATGATTTTTTTTGTTTTCCTTTTATTTCTTGCATTGTTTATTTTTTTAAGTTTTTTTTTTCTTTCTGTCTTGGAGGCTAACTTTTTGCAGGTTGTTCGATCCAAGTTGGAAGGTCTCCCTCTCTCTATAGTTTACCCTGCTTAGCTTCTCCTTTTTGGGGTGTTATCTCTCCTCTCTTTTGCGTTTCTGTTCTATCTTTATTTTTCAAGTTTTCAATGTGGACATTGAATAGTTCAAATTGGGGGAAGGAATCACTTTGTTCTTTATTTTGTTAAAAAAATTTAAAAAAAAAAAAAAAAGTGGAAATCTTTTGGCATGAGACTTGAAGGCTGTTAAGACGAGCTTGTTATTGATTGAGTTTGAGATATGATAGTCATTCTTTTAATATTGTGGTGGCATTTGTAGTTCTTTTTGCACTTGTCGCGAAGAATTTGTCATGGTATTTATTTTTAGCACATTTGCACTTTACGTCTATTTGAGCTTTGGTTGCTTGTGAGTTGTGACTTGATTATTCTCAATGGCTAATTTAGCGGAGACTTATAACCCATGTAAACGGGGGGATGGGGGTCCAAAACTCATTCTTCGCTGCGCATGGGTATACGGCGACCATAGGGTCTCGCATCTTGCGGGGTATCTTTCTCAATCTAAAGTTGAATGTTTTTAAGATTACCGAATGGAGCAGATTAATTCAGACTGGTTACGAGTGCTATAAACCCTACGACCGTACCTTTCTTTTATTTTATTTAAAAAGAATAGTTATTTATTAGTTTTAGTTAATCTCAATCAATCATACAAGGGGTGGCTACCTAAAAGCCCGTTTAATAGTAACAACCCGAATTTTTAGTCAGCACACATCACCGTCTTTGTGGATTCGACTCCGGACTTACCGGATATTATGCTGCATTGGTTTTCGCCCTACGCTTGGGGCAACCCATTAATTTAAGACTAGGAATCGGTCAAGCAATAACCTAGACCAAAGTTATGCCACAGGGTCCAAATACCTATTTTGGCGAATGTTTAGAAAAATACCAATGCCACGTAGGGCCTACAAATAGTTTTGCAAAAGGAAGTTGTTTTAAAAAATAAATTGTACCTCCCTTACTCGTCGGTTGTAGAGACCTTTAATTTCGTTTAATAAAATTTAAATCGTTTAATCAGAGAAAATTGAAGGTGTTATGTGAATAATTGTTTGAGGGGTTCCATGTGCTATAGTTTGAAAGACTTGGGTGAATGTGTAATATGTAATTGTGTGGGTATATATAGGGTGGAGTGTGAGAAACACACTCACACCCCTCACTCCCTCTCTTCTGTCCATCTCTTTATCTCGGCTCCCTCTCTCACCCTCTCAGTCTCACTTAAATTTCACCCAAAGCCCACTTAAAACAACCTCAAACCCTTCACCCCCTTTGAGTATTTCAGTCCGTATACGCTAGTTTGGGCTTGGTGGAGGCGTATTTCATTCGATTTCAAGTTTTGGAGCTAGGGCTTGGAAAATCATTTGAGTCGTTCTTCAATCTTTAAGGTAGGAAGTTTTAACTTTCAATATATGTTTATGACTTGTATCTAGCTTGGTTTGTGCCATTGATTGTTGTTGTTGTTGTTGAGAAATCCATGAAAATATGCTAAGAATATGCTCGAACTGCCATTGTTATCGATACCATTTTTCTTGGGTATCGATACTTTTGTGTTTCAAAACCCAAAAACCCACTTGTTATCGATACCTTTGTCATTTGTTATCGATACCCTTGCCTTACTAAACCCAAAAAACACACTGGTATCGATACCATTCCCCATGGGTATCGATACCCTGGCGTCTGGAATCCTTCTCAGCTAAATGGTATCGATACCATTTTCCTTGGTATCGATATATGTTGCTTATCTCCAGCTTTTGCTGTTTTGTTTTGTACTTCACCGTTTTGGTTTTCAATCATTTCTAACCTACTCAAACACCTCCCGAATGACTTTTAACTCTATTACTCATACGTAACGACCTCAATCGAACATTTCCATGACTTGATGCTCAATCAGACCTGATTTCATAAAAATTACTTTATATATTGAAGTTGCGTTTAAATGGTATTATCATGACGGTAAAAGGACATCGGGGTCCTTTAACTGGCCTGGCAGGAGCTTCAGCTCATGACACTTGTACGAGACATTTTGATACATGGTGCTTTCAAAGGTTATTCATTGAGACACACGATTGGTTCTGAAAATGAAATTTTGGATCTAAACTGCTATTATTGCCCATTCATCGGATCTTGTTGCCATTCTCCATCTTGTGATCATTCCTACATTTCATAAGCATACATTGTTAGATTAGAGTTTTCTACTAGGCTAATGTAGCTCAGACCTTCCATCATTTCAGGTACTAACCCAGGGTAGTAGTTGCATGCTTGGAATGCTTGAGCGTGGACACGGTTTTAAAAGCTAACTTGAAGAAGTTACTTGTCATCCTTGTAAATTTATTTTTGGAAGATGTCTTTGTAACTCTATTTGTAAATCTTTGATTAAGGAATATTGAAAGCTCATAACTCTCTTTTGACATTCGGTAATTATGTTGATTTGGGCCTCGGAGCCAAAGATATAACCTTTTGGAAACTTTTGAATGTTGAAGTGTAATTATGGAAATGTTAAACTCTTTGGGGTATTGTATGGATTATTGTGAGGTTCTATTTATGAAAATCCTTTATATTTATGCTAAAAATCAAGGGTGTGACATCGATAGTCAGGTCTTGGAGTTCTGAAGGAGTGACTTATGCAGGTGTGTCTTCCACTCAGTGCTCTCATCAGGTGGACCAGCACTGGTCACATTATCATCTTGTTCGGCATCAGCAACAGGTCACTCAGAGACATGCGCATTTAGCTCCCTGTCAAGACTATCCTCTTCCTCAGCAACATCTTCATCTAGCACAACAGCTTAGCTTGGAAGGTCGTTCTCGGTCCAGAGGGGGGATGATTTAGGTGCGGCAACCTTTGTAAGGCTTGCTACCCAAACAGCAGCCCAGATCTCATCCTGAATAGCAGGCATCTGGGTCTTGTAGCTTTTAGTAGCTACATTGATTCCTTCATTGTACCCTTGTTGATATGCTGCTTTGGCCTCATTTTTGCTGGATTCGAGCTCTCTGACTGGTTTAGACTATCCTCAGACCGTCTAGTTTGTCCTTGATCTCATCCACCATACCACATGCTCTCTCTCTCTCTCTCTCTCTCTCTCTCTCTCTCTCTCTCTCTCTCTCTCTCTCTCTCTCTCTCTAATAATTGATCTTTAGAGCTTGGCGTTCTTGCTAGCTAACCTAGCACATTTAGGCTCAGCTTGGCCAAGCTTTTGGGCCATTGCCACCATTTTCTGTAGAAACTGGACAGATTATACATAACTTAATAGCAGGAATAAGGTCTTAACAGACATGGTAAGTTAAGAAAGGAAGCAATCCTTAACACTGTTGACCATGAAAGAGCTGAGGTGTTTGTCCAGGGAATTCTCCACCTCTTTTTGCATATCACTGAGAAGTAAAAAAGCTTGGGAAAGGGCCAGAGCGGTCTCCTCGGATTCTGCACTGTCCCGTACACTTATGGGACAATTCCCATGGGCCGCTTATGGGACGATTCCCATGGGCCAAACAAGGAGTCCAAGCAGTACTCGAGGCAGTGGTTCTTCGAGTGGTAAGGGTCCCTTCAGGTGGAATGGTCCCAGTAGTAGAAGACTCGATACGTTGACGTTTGTCATGATGACTCTCTGCAACTTCACTTGGAGAGAAACCTGGTGGGGCGTCAGATTGGATAAAGGCCTGACGACCATGGCCTTGAGCATCTCTGCGGCCCCGAGCAGTGTCGCGACCCCGACCAGCTCCAGGATTCGTGAGGAGGTTGCTGAGGTTGATCGGCTGATTCATTTCCTGTGGAGGGGAAGGAGAGTAATCGCTAGAAGTTAAGCTGGAAGCTTCCTCTGCGAGTTGGATGGGCTTGTCGGGAAATGGAGGGGTCTGGGATCGACTGCTTCTTCCTTGATCGTGATTTGAGGAAGAAGGCGCAAGAAGATCTGGATTGTCTGCCGCTCGTGTGCGCCGATCAATAATTTCACTGTAAGAAGCCCAGTAGCTAAAAAGCACCTGTGCTACTCTTGCTCGGCCAGCGAGGTGAGTCCCTTGTCCGTTAAAGGCCAATGCTCGGTTGATATCAGCTACATGGACTTGCGGGGTAATCATGTCGTGTGGCTGCAACGAATAATGCAACAGAATTTATAAGCTAGGTACGAGTAAACCTTTAAAAAATGAAAGATACAGCAAGTGAAAGAAACTAATGTGGTCGCCCAAATCTGTGAGGGGTATGGAAACCTATCACTCGGCCATCCTCATCTCTGGGCTCGAAGTTCCTCGTGATAATCAAGAAATCATCATCATCCCCCCGAGCAGAGTCGAGAAGTTCAAGGACAAGTTTTTTCCTAGAATATATCCCTACTCTTCAGATAGTATGTGAGAGCGTCCTTAGTTCTAGAGATACTGTATAAGTGGTGGATGTCGTGAAGCCCTAGGGATGTACCTAACATTTGATTAATGGTGTTTACACCCATGACAACCCTAAAGAAATTAGTGGGAGACCTGCATAGGGGAAAGCCTGTAATGGGCTAAGACCTGACGGAGCAATGGGGCAGGGGGAACCTAACCCCACCTTCTACAATGGCGACAATAGGAATACGGAGGGTGTCATTATCAGGACTCTCGCGATTGGCATCCTCAGGGGCTAGTACAGTGGCTACGTTGTCAGGGATCTCGTAACGAGATCTGAAAGTAGCCATTGCCTAAGGGGTGTTGCAATAGCGCCTAAATCTCCCAATTTGTGAATAGTAGAATAACAGATGAGAGCGAGGGGACAAAGAAACCCTAAAGCGATTGTAAAAACCCTAAATCAACGAAAGAAATGGGGTAGAATGGGGAGCGATGACTTACGATTATAATGATCAGAGTTCCTAAAGTGCAGGAAGGGAAGGACTTCGAGACGGTCAACAATGCTTCAATGGCGGGAGTGAACGAACCTTCCTTCTGTAAAGAGGGCTTAGTGAGAAGATGGAGTTTTAAAATGGGACAAAATCCCACATATACCCTAGGGAAAGTTGGGGCGTACGTGAAACATCACCCCAGACGCCGTTTGTATGACTTGCTTCACGAAAACCGTCCGTTCACATTAAATGAGGATGAGAAGGAGCATGCCACATGTAAAGGTAAGGGCAAGAAAAGCATGTCCAGCCCAAACGATGAGACGTTTGGCCTGGCCTAATGGTGAAAGTTGTACCAATTCTGAGGAGCAAAGTGAAAAAAAAGCAAAGAATTAACTCGGTATTTGGGAGCTTTGCTCGTCATTTGAGTAAAAATAATGAGTAAAGTTGGGAAGCAATTGTAGGGAGGTATTCCCGAGGAGGAATGAATAAAGCCCGAACAAGCGGTACGTGGGACCACAATATAAGTAAAATAAGACAAATCACCGTGCAAGATGATGGTCGGCGACTGAGACCAATAACATGGGAAGACATTGGTCCAAGCAGCCAAAAGGAACCAAAGACATGTGAAGTCATTGGTCCAAGCAATTGACGAGGATCAGTGACATGTGAAGTCACTGGTCCAGGAAGCCTGTTCAATAATGAAGTGGCCGAACAGAGAAAGAACTGTTGGGAAAGCAGCCTCTTGTGCTGAGGTGCAAGGCCCGTAAAAGGAATAAGATCCCAAGAAAATAGGATCTGAAGAAGATACCCAACGAAAATGAGATGTTTGGCCAACCATGGAAAAGATTCCTAAAAAGACTAAGGAATGAAATAGATAAGGGAACGAGAATCCAAAGGATCATGGGCTTCCCATACGTGATAGAAAACCTATGGCAACACGGATACTTGGGCAGCAAGCATCTATAAATCTATAAATACGAGGTAAACCTGGAGGTAAAAGGTACGCAATTCATTACAACACAATTATTTCCTACTGATAATTAAGGTATTCTGCCAGTACGAGATACTAACTTAGGCATCGGAGGGCCTTTGCCACAAGAAGTAAAGGTGCGCTCACCCCTTGCCTATTTTACAGATTAGGGTTCGACGATGTGCTAGGGATACGGCGGAGTGGTGCAAGTAGCTGTTACATTCTTGTGCTATTCATAGCCTCTTTTGTTTTTGTCTACTTACACCTAACACCTTCTCCTCACCATACCCTTCGCTCCCGAAAGCAGAATCTCTGTCTGGTTTCTTGATTCCTAAAATCAAGTGACGACTCCAAACAGATTAAGTGCGATAAATATTTCATTTGAGCCATAGAAGTGGCCATAAATATTTTTATCCAATCATACGAAGTACTTCATTTGAGCCATAGAAGTGGCGATAAATATTTCATTTGAGCCATAGAAGTTGAATAATCACATACCAGTAACATGATCTGCTATAATATATATGTCAAACCAATATTGTTTTCATCCAACCATACGTGCCCGTGATTGTGTTTACCTTAGAACTGCCCCAGCTATTGGACGACTACGAAGTATTTAGAAGTTATCAGTAAAGCCTATATGAGCCATGAGTAGCCAGAGATGAGTTAGGTACTCTCCTCCTGTTGAGCATGATGTCTTCCTTTACATTGGCTAGCAGCATGACCCAACATTTCTGTCCAAACACAATCAATCAAGTACCATTTTTGTAGTTGGTCAAGCTCCAACTTTCCGAGTTGCGATGCGAGCTTACAGCCATGGAGTATCACGAAATTACTGCTGCCTCCTCCTCCTACAAGCATGTTCTCCGGGTTCACTATCTCCATTAACATCTTCGAAGCTTCTTTCTCCGTCACGTCTTTAAGCGGTTTGGAGATGTACATTTCCATGAAGTCCCCAAGGTCTGGATATAGCTCTCGGAACTTGATTTGCCCCATCCCAATCGGCAACATATTAGGATGCTCAATTAGGAGGTAAAGCATATATTGCGACATGCACTTGCCTTCATTGCGAAGGATCGATGGAGTGCTATCAGGATTCGGCTCTGATATGTAATCGAGTCGGTGACGTATTTCTGTAGCAAGATGCCAGATAAGAATGCTCTGGTGGAACTCCATCTCAACGCTCCATTCGAGATCGCTCTGGCCAAGCATATTGAGTGTCATGCCTCCCTGACGGCCGAACAAGGACTTCAGATCTGTGCCTCCCTGACAGCCGAACAAGGACTTCAGATCTGTGCCGTGACCGTTGTCTTCTGACCAAGACCTCATTCCCTTGATCGCGCCACAGAGTGATTTCCGTAAATCATGCCCTCTGTCGAAATAAAGTTGTGCTGGAGGAGTAATTCTCTTGTACACGTAGATCTTGGCGACTTCCTCAATCCCTAAAACCTATAGGGTTCTGAGGCAAAACAAGGGTTTTACTTTTGAGGCAAAGCAAAAGCTTAGCAAACTCAGTTCGTTGGAATCATTGTACGGATACGATTGATGGCTTGTAACATCGTGGTTTTTTTTATGGACTAGATGCATCGTGACGCGCAAGGCACGTCTGTCATGCCCGTTGTGGAGATCGATTTTGATTGCTTTTGAAATTAAAAATGAGGATAAGTGCAACAAAAGTTGTATGCAAAAGTTTGATCATGAGTAACTGTCCGCAGCCTGTGCCAACAGGCTCATGCCTCATGCCAACAGCCTCAAGCAAATCCTAAGCAAATTGTCTAGAAAAAGTGTCATTTTCTACTCCCCATTTGGTACCCATTCTTCATAAATTCCACAATATGTTGACAATAAATCAGTGCCCATTGTGAATTTTGCAGAAAATACTTTCCCGCATACACTCCTTGTTCTGCCATATCTCTAACCAAAAAATAGACCAAAGTAGTCAAAGACTGAACGTATGGAGTGCTCAACTGTAAAGGAGAGAGAATGAAGCCAAGCTATAGGTTTCATCCGCCAAGCTAAGGGGGGAATCCTCAAGATGGTAGTCAGCTTTGCCTCATAGGTGATTGAAATTTTGCCTTTTGTCTAGTTGGTCTCCTGTTGAACCTGCAAAAATAAAAAAGAGAGAACTTTAAAGTTACTGGATTTGAAGGCAAATCACATTGGAAGCCATCTTTAAAAAGGAAGACAAATTTGATAGTAACTTTATGTCCATACTTGATCATTATAATCACCAACGATCATACTGAGAACAAAATATCAAATTGTTGCAGCTTGATCATGTACAAGTTCTAACAAAGTAAAGTAACTCTCCTCTTATCTCAATAATTTAAGCTCCCATGGGTCCACCCCTTTTTATGCTTCCTCACCATGGTACAAAAACCACTCGGGCCTAATTGGTACTTGTACTTTAGTGGTTGATTGAAAATGGTCTAAGGAAAAAATTAGCTTCTCTCCCTCTCACTATCCCAAATGCATAACTCAATAGTCAATAGAGGCCCAAAAACATCTCAGAACTCAAGATCATAATCAATAACTCAGAACCAAAGATTAGTGTACTTTGCCCGAGCAATGCAAAGAATGACCAGTAAACAAAAGAAAATATCTTTAATATGCACCAAGTACATACAAAAGGATAACATGATCTGTGTTCCTTTGTCCAAAACCTGGGTGAATACAGTGATTGCAATAGGAGCATCATGATTGGAATTAAGAAAATAAAAATCATAATAGGGACTGCTAGAGTATTTCCCCTTTCACTATACACATAATTCCTTCTCATTTTTGTGCCTTGTTGAAATGTTGGTTTCAGCAATTTCAGCAACTAAACATCAAAAAGCTCCAGGAGAAGATATTTGAGCTTCTAATCATTGATTTCCAGCAGGCAGAAATCAATTTCAGCAAACGATTTTAGTAATTCAAGGCCTCAATTATATATTCCAGATTTTGAACATATAATATGGGCGAACTCCCGATCGAGAAGGCCCATAATATTTCAATTTCATTGTTGAACATATTATGATACGAAGCAATTGACAAATATATAGGTTGGTCCAAGGAATAAGTACAAAAACGAAATAAATCGAATGGAAGGCGAAAAAGAGGTAAAAACCTGGCTGCAGTTGAAGAGCTTCGCATCCTTTCTTACAGATTCTAAGGCATACATTGCCGGATAACGAACCCTGTACCTTCAAAATCACCAAATTGAATTGATGCAACAGAATAATAAGCTATTCTTTGAAGGGAGAATGAGTTTGAATATTCCATAAGCATTTGCTTTCAAGAAATATTTATACTTGTTGGGTACAAACAACCCCATTATTAAGCATTGCAAACACTCACCAAAAGTTTAAACTATCCAACAATTCTTTTCGCACGAGTCAGACATACTTCAACTTCTTTCAACTTCTCACGAGTCTATGGACCGCTTCTTTCAACTTCTCATCTCATAACACCTGCCGAAACAATAAACAATGTGGGGGTGAGCTATAGTCATACCACTTTTGAAAGATCTTGTTAAGAGCAACTGATGTCCAAAATATTTCCTCAAGTAAAGCTGGTCCCACTGAAAGTGGAAGAAGCCGCGTGGTCTATTAAGGAAACCATGGTCAATTCAAGAAAATATAGCATCACTTCCATGCTATACTTTGAAGATTTCCATGGCAACACTTCCATGTCATGTGACCACCAAACCAAGTAATTACCCAAAACCATATATAAATCAACTTCATAGGCTGATTGGCATGCTACCATTGCTAGCAAAAAACATTGTACATTCTAGAGTGCATAAAAATATTCCAATTCATAAAGATAAAAGTTGTGTCAAGGGTACTCACCTTTTACATGACCCAGTGAGCCAAGTCCCACGTTCACTTTTTGAACACATTAGATGAATTGGATGCCTAAACACAATCCACATTTATGAAACTATTAATCATGAATAGTTCAGCCCTTCCAGGGTGCACAATACAATTTCAGCACTCTGAAACGTCAATTTCAGCAATTTAAGCACTAAATTGTGGCTTAACAATCACTTCAGCATATAAAAACACATTTTCCGGAATATACAACATAATTGCAATAATTAGTCAACTGATTTCACTTCAATTTTCAAGATTCAGCACTACTAAGGTATAGTTTGAGCTCTTGAACAACCAATTCAGTGGGCAACTACTGCTACCAACGTATTTTTAGTCAAAATTCATAGTTTCTGCACTTTCAAGTTAAGTAGAGCATTTTCCACCATATCTAAGTACATAATTTCTTAACCCAAATTATGATGGTTTAAGTATAGATCCTAGAAAAACAAACCACTGAAACTAACAATTGGTATCAAAAAGGCAGGTAGAGTAACATCTTACCAAGAGAAGCAAATCAAGATTTGATGACCCATTCGTTCCTTCAATTCTTCTTCTCTGCTTGACCCCCCCGCCCTCTCTCACACACACACTAACTGAAGAACCATATAACCAACTTTACCTCTCTGCAAAATCAATACCAACAATCACAATCAATACCCAGAGAAATTAGCACTAACAAACACATGCAAAGCTGGAAAATCAGATATATCGAAACAAAATTGAAAGAAAACCCTAGATCTACAACCAGAAAGGATTAACACCCAGAGAAAATATGTATACCTTGTGTGATTTTTGATAGTCGGGTTCCTTGGCCTAGGGTTTAAGATTTGACTCTGGGATCGTCCAGTGAGCGTGAGTTGACTGGTTTCCATGCTTTGCTCATACTCTCTCTCCGTATCTGAGGAGCTTATGGCTAGTGACCGAGATGATCAGCGTCAGTGATGAAGAGGCTATGGATGATGGACGAAAGAAGACCGGCGATGAAGGTTGTTCTTCCGATCTCCAAAAAATAAGAGAGAGAGAAAGAGAGATGCCATGGAGTCGTTAACAACGATTGCAGGAGAGAGAGGGAGACAGAGCTGCCATGGAGTCGTTAACAAGGATTGCAGGAGAGAGAGAGGCCATGGAGTCGTGTCTGCGCGAAATCGCGAGAGAGAGAGGGAGGGAGGGAGGAGTAAAGGGAATGAGAAGCCTCTGAAAGATAATGGGTGCATGACCGTCCCACCCAAATCAAAGACAGCTGTGATATTCCCTTCACCCATGGCGCCACGTAACTCACAAAAGAGAAGAAGTAAAATTACCATACCACCCAATTGACCAACAATAGATGCCCTCCAATTGAAGGGTAAAACTGTCCAAATTAGTCAAAATTGGCAAGCGAAATCCCCCCTGAAGTGCTTCTTATTATAGAGGGGAAGAAAAATCTCTTTGCGCGGCCCCCTGACACCACCACCCGTCCGACCCCACCCGCCAGACCAAAATACCCCCCGGCAATAATTTAACCCAACTCAATAATTCAACATTTTTTTATTTCTTATTTATTTACTTAACAACTTTTACATCTTTTTTCATTTTTATTTATTTAATATTATTTAAGTATTCTAATTTTCAATCCGGTTGAATCGATACAAAGATCTTGTTTTTTTTATCATTTTGTCTTTAATAGTCATAATGAAATTTTGGCTTGAATGCCTTTCAACAAGTACCCTAAGACTTATTATTTAGTTTTAGATCTCTCTTAGGGTACTCATTGAAAGGCCTTAGAGCCAAAAATTCATTACGACCATTTAGGATGAAATGATAAGAAAAATAAGATTTTCGAACCGGTTCAAACGAATTAAAAATTGGAACACTTATTTTTTTACTCTTTATATGTATTTTTAAATTATTTAATATTATATACGTGAGTAAATTTGTCACGCCCCGCCCCGCAAAACGACACCCATTGTGGGCCCGAGTCGGTGCGGCCACGTGGCATTCCCAATTGCCAACCAAACTATTACTTAACAACACATAATAACTCAGAATAAACCAGCGGAAGACTTAATATTAATATTAACAACAGAGTCGACGTTATACCCATAACTTTACATGCTTGACATACAAAAATACACGACATCCTTGTCGCAAAACGAGTCGAAAACATGTACAAGACAACTCACTACCACCGACACAAACAAACAACCTCAAAGCCAACCCCAAAACGCCGACTGGTAGTGGACCATCCTACGAACCCCTGCTATCTGACAATCCAAAGGAAAACCAAGAGTGTGTGAGATATAGAATAAATCCAATAAAATTCAACAGAAACCACTAACAGAAACAACCACAATTTATATGCACAACACATGCAGTGACACGTCTGCCACATCCCATGTACCCAAGGTATTGTGTCCCGCACACCAAGCTCCCATTCACCGTAAATAGAACGGCACGGCCCACGACAAGGTGTGACTCACTCCACAAACCTTATACGGGTACAATCAACATACACCAATCACGCACACCAAATAACTAAACCAACCATAACATGATACACAACCAATATGTTAACACCTTATTGGAGATATAAGATATCAAACACACTCACCTCTGTATCGACCAAGGTACGCCAAACTTACGGTTTCGGCACCTCCCAATTGACCGGCTTGACACCTTGCCACAAGTTAACCATATCAGTTTATTGAACGCTTAAACGTTACAACCAACTCCTGATAACAATCTATAACACCAACAGTAGATTTAACGATGCTTAACGCATACAAATATGTTCATCTCAAAGACCTAGATGAGTACCAAAACATACTTGAAATTCAAACACAACATATCTCTCAAAACTAGTTTGAAATTCTACGACCAGCGTAGCGTATTTTGCCTCTAACTTCTTATAGGTTCAGATTCAGATCATAAAACTACCACCATTAGAAAGTAGACTTTCAGTACATAGATTTTGATATAAAATTTGCCCAATACAGAGTCCGGACGACAAAGTTATGCTCGTCCGAAATTACACACAAAACTGCCCAAAATTGTAGATTCTGCACGTCTATCAATTTCAAATCAAAAACTGATTTAATCTAGTACAAAACATGCCACAAACCCTACATATTCCAAAAGGCATACGAGTCTAGTTTCAGAATCAATAACCCGTGCGAAAACCCGATACCCGAGCTAAGAGATATGACTATTTTTCCAAAACGTGTCAGTGCAGCAAATTCAAAACTCAGCAGGACACAGAAACTTGTAAAATCCGCCAACACTAGACTATACCACGAAATGATCTGAAATTTTGCAGAGATCATAGAAACATATCAAAGTTTATCCCTGATTTTTCCCAGAATTTTTACAATAAAGGAACATAGCCAAAACCACCGCCAAACTTAGAAATTCTGTGCAGCGAAGCACAATTTCCAGCAGAACAGTCTGTGATCGAAAGATCACTAAAAATCGCATACTCAATCTTTTCCATTAATTCTAACACCAAAACATCACCAATTGATCAATGCTTAAGACTCAAGAGAACCCATAGCCAATAAGTACACTTAACCATGACAAAATTGATGAATAACAAAGCTCTAAAACCTGCCCAGATTTCCAGATTTGACAAACCAATAACTTCAGAACAGAAGCTGATTTTTCCTAGATACTTCTAAGGCACAAAACTTACATATTCAGAAAGGTATGCAAGTCTAGTTTCAGAATCAAGAAACGGTGCGTAAAACCGACACTCGAGCAAGAAGTTATGCTCGCTTTTCCAACTCGTGTCTGTGCTGTCTGCACAGACGCGAACCAGACACCAGTTCAGTCCGCGAATTTTGTAGGCCAAAATACTTCGAGTTATTTTCTGAAAATTTAACACGATGCAATAGACTCACAGAGGAACCTTCAGGATTTTTCTCAAGAATTTAGAAGATTTCTAGGGGCCTTGAATAAATTTGTCAACACAGGACAGATTAGCAACTTGTTAAAACACAGTCATGCATGTTCATCATATACACGAATTTCTGAAATAAGAACTCAATTTCAACCTCAAAAACCCTCTCCCATGGCTTCAATTCAGAGCATATTAGATGCAGAACAAGAACCCTAGCATGAGCAACATGAATTCAACAATTAAAAGATGAAACTCACCAAAATAAACTTCAATTCAAGGTTTCTCTAGATTTTTCCCTTATTTTCTCTTCTTCCTTCTTCTTGCCGTTCCTCTCTCTCTCTCTATACGTGTATACGAGAGAAAAGAAACAGAACACGTAATGAACTCTAAGGAAAATTATTGTGTGCCAACAAAACCACTTGCTAGCATGTTCCAATTCACAAATCACACACAAGCCCTCACGCTTCTAATGTATGCAATTTAACCCCGTGACGCATAATTTAATTAAATATGTGAATTAAAATACCAAATATCCGGGACGGGTGCGACAAAATTTCTTTATGTTATTGAAATTTTACTCTTATTTTTTTACTCTTATTAAAATTTTATAATTCTTTTATGTTATTGAATTTATTAATTTTGTATTTATTTATATCTTTTATCTATTTTATGTGACGGTCATTAAGGCGATTGCCGCTCATATCGGGTATGGTGAAGATCGTTGGGCTCAAGTTCGAATAGATCTCATTAATGAGATTGAACAAAATAAGGATCTATACGATGCGCTATATCCAGAAAGGGGTTGGGCAAACGAGCTAATAAAGTCTTTAAATTGCTTTGAAGATTCGGCACGACAATAGCATTGGATGGACTCTATGAGTTTGGGAGTTGTCATCGCTTCAGCGTACAATCTTGTTTTGCATACATTTGATGAGCGTCCTTCAAGTTGTTTTACTCACTTCCCTTTGAGATTCCCTCCAGTTCCAGTCCAAGAGCGCATTGAAATAGCTATTGCCCGTGTTGGGAACAATCACTTTGTGCAACTTTTCTTGCAGCCTCATTACCCTGTACCACCCTTCCCAATATGGTGGTGGAACAATTCATCAAACCAAGCTAAAAGATGGGCTGCTCGTTATGCAACACGCATGAGTTTGTGGGAAGAAATAATGGATACAAGACGAAGAGAGACAGGAACAGAATTTGGTGGAAACATTGATTAGAAATTGAATTTTCATGTATTTTCACTCTTCGACGAAATTAATACAAGTTATGTTTGAATTGTTCATTTATTAATTAAAATTATAGTAAAAAGTCTTTTAAAAGTAAAATAAAAAACTACTAAAAGTAAAACAAAAAAAAAACCAGTAAAAATTAAAAGTTAAAAAAAAACAGTAATTAAAGTCTTTTAAAAGCAAAAAAAAATAGTAAAAGTTAAAAAAAAGAAGAAGAAGTAATTATTTACTTTTAAAAGTAAAACAAAAAAAAAAAACTAGTCAAAGTAAAAATAAAAAAAAAAATCTGAAAAAGGAGAGGGAGGAGGGGCAAGGGGGGAAAGGTGGTGGAAAGGTGGTGGGGCTGGGAGGGGGGTGGGGTGTCAGGGGGGTGCGAGAAGAGGGTCTCTTTTTTTATGCTTAATCAACCAATGAGCAGTTTGCTCAGAGAGGAGTAGTTCCCCAAATGCACATGAATGCAGAAGCAAAGCAACTACTACCAACACCAGTTCGTTGGAATCTCATAGTCACCTATTCTTTGAGTGTCCTTTTTCAGCTTTGGTTTGGGCCAAAATTTTGCAGAAGTTTGGTATTTGTAGGTGTCCTGCTGGCTGGTCTCAGGAGATTGATTGGGTTATTCATCACCTCAAGAAGTCCGGTTTTCTTTCTTCTCTGTATAAGTTGGCTATGGCAGGGTCAGTATACCACATTTGGAGGGCTAGAAATGAGTGTATTTTTTGTAACACGCAGCCATTCTCAGAGGTAGTTTATGATCGGACTATAAATGATGTAAGGGACAGGGTCTATTCTTGGAAGAAAGTTGGGGTTAGCCATGGCAACAAGGTTTTGTGTAAAGCTTGGAATATCTCGGTAAAAATCTTGTAGATATGATGTATAGGGTTATTTGTCTTGTTCTTTTGTGTTGATTTTCTGTGTAGTCCCTTTTGGTTTTAGGGGTATGCCCCTTTATTTCACTTATATTCGTCTCTTTTGGTAATAAAATCCTTCTTTGCCAAAAAACAAAAAAAACAAAAAAAGCAACTACTACCAACACCAGAGTCATTGTTACGTCAATCTTGGAGGAATTTTTCCCTACCACTGCCTTGTCCGATGATACCATCACCAATACACCCAGGATCAAAAAACTTTCGATGATTCGTCCAACGATCCCCCAATAAGAATAAGAATAGATGCTTTGGTGAACATAACATCGTACGTTAATCCAAGTTCAATCTCGATTACCTTTAAAGCCTTATCATGATCCATATCGATGCTTTGGTGAACATTACTCGTAGTTCTGATGGTCAAGGACGGACACGAAATTTTAATTCTTCAGTTTGAACATGTAAGTAATAATGTTAATATATGCCGATCAAAAAAATAATATTAGAGCATCCACAGTGATATAATCAAAACTAAAATGTTGCTAAGATTAGCAACATAAGCTCAAAAAAGAGGTCACAGTGGAATAATCAGATTTAGCAACCTCTTAGAGCATCCACAATGTAATAATCAAAATCAAAAGGTTGCTAAAATTAGCAATATTTGCTCAAAAGTGGTCACATTATAATAACCAAACTTAGCAACCTCTTAGCAACTCATCAAATTTCGGTCTTTGAATAATCAAAACTGACAACCTTTTTGCCAATAGTCAAATCTAATGGTTCCCACATATTCTCAATCAAGTACACCAATCATTACATAAAAACTCTCTTTCTTCTCATCTCTCTCTCTCTCTCTCTCAACAATGTTTTCAAATAATTATTTTTAAAAACTATTTTTTTTTTCAAAAACTTTAAAAAAACAGTATTTACAAAACCTTTTTTTTAAAAGTGTTTTTACACAAAAATTGTTTTTTTAAAAAGTGTTTCCAACAATTTTTTTATAAAAATTGTTTTTTTAAAACTGTTTTCTTTTTGAAAAAAAAGCAATTTTTCAATTTTTTTCACTAAACTATTTTCTTTAAAAAAAACTATTTTTTTTTCAAAAAGAGTATTCAAATTATTGTCAAAAATTTTAGTTTTTAGAATTTTGTAGTTTAAAAAGGTGATGTGCCAAGTTTTGTTTATCCAATTTTGATTTTTACATTGTGAATTGCTAACCTTAGCAATGTCTTAAATTGATAACCAAAAGATGATGTGACAACTTTTGGTTATCCAATTTTGATTATTACATTGCGGATGCTCTTAGCAACTCATCAAATTTTGGCCATTGGATAATCAAAACTAGCAACTTTTTGCCAATAATCAAATTTAGTTGTTCCCATATTTCTTCAATCAAGTATAGCATCATTACACAAAAACATTCTCTCTCTTCCATTTTCAATATATTTCTAAGAAAAATACTTTTAAAAAAAGTTTTTATTTTTTTTGCAAAAACTTTTTTTTTTTTTCAAAACAATTTTTTTTTGCGAAAACTATTTCATCAATCAAGTATTGTTTTTTTATTCAAACTTTTTTTTCAAAAACTGTTCTTTTTTTCAAAAACTTTTTTTTTTAACTTTTTCCCAAAAACTTTTTTTTAAAATCGAAGTCTTCAAAAAATTATTTTCTCTTTTTCTAATAACCTGTTTTATTAGTTTGAAACCTATTTTTAAAAAATTGTTCTCTATGTTCACAATTTTTAGATTTTTATAAATTAAAAATATGATGTGGCAAGTTTTGTTTATTCAAATTTGATTATACCATTATGGACCTCTACATTGCTAACTTTAGCAACCCCTTAAATGCATAACCAAAAGCTGTTGTAACAACTTTTGATTATTGATTTTTGGTTATTCCACTGTGGATGCTATTATAGAAACATAACTTTCAAATTTGGTGACAAATCTATATGTCAAGAATGGCATGAAGCAACTGTACTTTAACAATCTCCCTAAAAAAACAACCTTGGTCTATTTTCATGCGGTGGCGGTGGCAGACCTAGGAAATTGACATAGTGACCTATTATTCTTAACCTTAAAAATTATTTGTGACAAAGCTCAATATGTGGACCTATCCTTAGATATATATATTCATCATTAACTACAAAAAAAAAAAAAAAATCTGGAAAAAATAACCAAAGATAACAAATTTCTAAACAAATGCACAAAAATCACAGTATTTTTTGCTAAATATTCCTCGTATGTTTTGCAGATTGACACTGGAATCGATAGTCTGAGAGTTTTTTATGATAATATCCTTCGAAAATCCATCAAGAACGTCTTCTGGAAAGAAAAACACTAAATTAGCCGAATAATTAAGGTACAAAGTTTGGATTAAAGCCCTACTTTCATGATCAACATTGTTGGGATTTTGGTGTATTTCTAAAACTTTGTGAATGTGGCTAGACCAAGCATTAGTGAATAGTCACTAGTTCTAGCATAATACCCAGGGGAGGTATTAGTGAATATTCATTGGTTTCCAGGGAGGTATTAGGGAATATTCACTGTTTCCCTTTTGCTACTCATCGACTAAAACGTGTTCCTAAAATCTAATTGATTACAAAACCTATACTTATTTAGTGCGGTAATTGAACAGATTTGATTTTCTTTCCAAAAACCAAATCCTTAGACGCTCATTCTCCATCTATATATTCAGACTTTCAGAATCATTGAAAATACAAGAAAAACATCTCCCTCTTCCTCCAAAAAATTGTTTTTGTTTGAATTCGAGCAATAGGGTCGATATTGTGTTCTGTTGTCGGTCTTCTTCTGTGTAGAGAAGGCCAAACAAAGATTGTAATTTGGGCTGATTTATCTTGGGGACAACGTAGTATTGATCGAACTGCTTGCACAATCTAGCAAAGCCGCAAAACATCTTAAAGAGAGCGACCTAGTCCGCGACTCAACCCAAATGCTGCAACCATCATTCAATTGGTAAATCTGTATATCGATTACAGATTATTGACGTAATCTGTTCTTATTTTATAGCAGTTATTCCAACAATTTTAAGATGAATCAATCTGCCATGGATTCTGAAAACAAGATCTTTGTTACCACCACTGATATCAACAAACCTCTTCGTTTTGATGAGGGACTCCACCTTAAACATTGGAAGCAAAAGATGTTTTTCTTTCTTACAACCCAAAAACTTGCTGGTTATTGTGATTTTGTGAAACATGTTGCTGTTAATCCTGCTACTGCTGAAAACACTAAGGAGATAACAAAATGGCCCAATGAGGATTTTTGCAAGAACTATATTCTGAATGCCTTGACTGATGATCTTTACGACTATTATTCCAACTTTCAAACTGCTAAAGAACTTTGGGATGCCCTTCAGAAAAGGTATGACACGGAAGAGGCTGGGACTAAGAAATATGTTGTCAGTCGTTATTTGAAATTTGATATGGTTGATGAGAAATCCATGGTTCCCCAGGCACACGATTTACAGAAAATTGCACATTAAATTCTTTCTAAGGGCATGTCTATTTGTGAATAATTTTAGGTTATTGTTCTCATTGATAAATTGCCTCCTAGTTGGAAAGACTTTAAAAAGGATCTCCGTCACGAGTCAAAGGATTTTTCTATGGAGAGCTTGATTGTTCGTCTCCGTATTAAGGAGGAGGCTCGGAAACAAGATAAGAAGGATGAGGTTCTTTTGTTTCAAACAAAAAGAACCACAGTTCAGCTGTGCTCAAGTCGAAAGGAGGAAAGATCGTGAAGCCAAATCATAATCAGAACCAGAACGGAAAACAAAAACAGAACCAGAACAAGAAGTTACCCCCTTTTGGAGGCCAGGTTCGAAACATGGACTCTGTCCAATTTGTGTGTTACAATTGTAACAAGCCTGCCATATGGCAAGAAATTGCAAGAACCCCAGGCGTTGCGCTGCTCCACAGGCAAACCTAGTGGATGGAGAACCACTAGTGGCTATGATATCAGAGGTTAATGTGATAAGTGGTTCAGAAGGGTGGAGGATAGATATTGCGCTTCTCGTCATGTCTGTTATGATCGCTCCTTGTTCAAAAAGTATTTTGAAGCTAATTATAAGAAAGTGTTGTTGGGAGAGTCCCACACCACTAATGTTCTTGGTATTGGTGAGGTTGAGCTTAAGTTCACTTTTGGAAGGACTGTCACTCTGAAGGAAGTCCTGTACACTCCAGAAATGAGGAAGAATCTTGTGTCCGGCTACCTCCTCAATTTGGCCAAATTTACCCATACTATAGCAGCAGAAGAGTATACTCTTACTAAAAATGGCATGTTCGTTGGAAACGGTTGTGCAACTAATGGTATGTTTAAGCTTGCTATTGATATGAATAAAACTGCATCTTCTTATATTGTTTGTTCTGTTAATAAGTGGCATGCTAGGCTTTGTCATGTTAACATGAAATTGATCAAGAATATGAGCAACTTAGGTTTTATCCCTAATATTTCCTTAAATGATTTTGAAAAATGTGAATCATATAGCAAGGCTAAGATCACAAAGAAACCTCATAAATCAACATTTAAGGAAATCAAATTGCTGGATTTGATTCATACCGATATGTGCGAGTTAGATGGTGTTCTCACTAGAAATGCACAGTGATACTTTATCACATTTATTGATGATCATTCGAATTATACCTCTGCTTATTTGATGAAACATAAGAATGAAGCATTTGATATATTTAAAATCTTTCTTAATGAGGTTGAAAACTAGTTTCAAAGAAAGATTAAGAGACTCCATAGTGATAGAGGGTCTGAGTATGATTCGAATGAATTCATTGCATTTTACAACTCCGCTGGTATAATACATGAGAAAACTACTCCATACTCACCCGAAATGAATGGAAAGGCAGAACGCAAGAATCGAACTTTATGTGAACTTGTAGTTGCTATTATGCTTAGTTTGAATGCAGCTTCACATTGGTGGGGTGAAATATTATTGACTGTATGTTATGCGCTGGATAGAATTCCTAAGTCTAAGTCATTGATTTCACATTATGAGTTGTCGAAAAACAAGAAGCCCAATGTGTCTAATTTTAAAGTTTGGGGTTGTTTAGCATATGTTCGTATTCCTGATCCGAAAAGGTCAAAACTTGCGAGTAGAGCTTATGAATGCGTTTTTATTGGTTATGCTGCAAATAGTAAAGCATATAAGTTCTATGATATTAACAATAAGGTGATCGTAGAATCTATAGATGTTGATTTTTACGAAGAAAAATTCCCTTTTAAATCCAGAAATAATGGAGGCACTGAATCTAGTAGTATGCCTAGATTAGAAGAACCTAGAAATGTGAACTCTAGGACACTAAGGTTGAACCGAGGAGGAGCAAGAGAGCTTAGATCGCAAAGGACTTTGGTCCTGACTTTGCATCCTCTTTAGAAGAGGACCCCACTACTGTTAATGAGGCCTTGACTTCCCCAGATGCTGATTTTTGGCAAGAAGCCATAAATGATGAAATGGACTCTTTAGAGTAGAACTTGGGAATTAGTATGTAGACCTACCACCTGCAAAGCAAAAGGTTGCAAATGGGTACTTAAAAAGAAATTGAAACCTGATGGTTCTGTGTATAAATACAAAGCTAGGCTCGTCACCAAGGGATATAGGCAAAGGGAGAACATATACTTTTTCGATACCTACTCTTCTGTGACAAGGATTACTTCTATCCAAGTCTTCATTGCCATAGTTGTTGTTCATAATTTAGTTGTACATCAAATGGACGTTAAAACGGCTTTTTTAAATGAAGACTTAGAAGAAGAGACTTTTATGGATCAACCCGAGGGGTTCGTATTTTACGGCCAAGAACACAAGGTGTGTAAATTAGTTAAATCTCTTTATGATCTCAAACAAGCTCCAAAGCAGTGGCATGAAAATTTGATAGTCTACTTGTTTCAAATGGTTTCAAAGTCAATGAAAGTGATAAATGTATATATTACAAGTTTGATAATCATGCATGCACTATTATCTGTTTATATGTGGATGACCTTCTGATATTTGGTTCAAGCCTGTCTGTTGCGAATGAAACCAAGTTATTCCTTAGCCAAAATTTTGATATGAAGGACTTGGGAGAGGCCAGTGTAATCCTCGAAATCAAAATTACTTAATCAGCTAATGGAATTTCTCTTGATCAATCACATTACCTTGAAAAGATCTTGAAGAAATATAATTATTTTGATTGTAAATCTGCTTGCACTCCATTTGATCCTAATATTAAATTGTCTAAGAACACTGGAGACAGTGTTAGACAATCTGAGTATGCTAGCATTATTGGTAGTCTTCGTTATGCTTGTCATTGCACGAGATCAGATATTGATTATGTTGTGGGGGTATTATGCAAGTTTACTAGCAAGCCAGCATTGGTTTCCTATTGATAGGGTCATGCAGTATCTGAAAAGAAACATGAACCTTCGATTACACTATCAAAAGTTTTCTGCTGTTTTAGAGGGATATAGTGATTCCGATTGGAACACCCTTTCGGATGACCCCAAAGCAACTAGTGGATATATGTTTGATAAGCACCCGAAAATGTAATGAAAGGGTGCGCTAGTGTCTAGGTTTCGTTCAATTTAATTGTTAATTAGTTGTTTTTAAATATGTTTGCTCGTAGAGTTTGTCTGTTTTGTTTTGTAGGCGAATCGCTTAATAAAGGAATTTTAAGGCCTATGACATGGCATGGCCTGAGAGTGAAGCAGCCCAGCCAAGGCGCAGCCAAGGCAGAAGAGCAAAGACAAGGCAACAGCCCGGGCAGAAACTCTCCAGCCAAGGCAGGAGCAGGCCGACGGCCAAAGCCAAGGCGTGGCCAAGGTGTGGCCAAGGTAGGAAAAGAAGCCAAGGTTCAGAACTGATAAGAGCTCGCTACCGATCGAAGAGAATCCTTCCAATCGGTACCGAGCTGCTTAAACGCTGGTACTAACTGCCTCGCTACCGATCGAATAAAATTGGTTCAATCGGTACCGAGAGCTTATCTCAGTAATGTAAGGCTTGGCAATCGGTACCGAGGACCTTAGCGAGGCATCTTTGGAGCATCTTTTGGGATATTCCGTGCGTGAAACAGGGGCGGTATAAATACCCCGTTATGTCACCTTTGCACGATTTGGACAGAAATGTACCCACAATTCTAGATCTAGGATTAGATTCAATTTACTTTTCTGCATTGTTCTTATCTTGTTCTTTATTTTTCAGCACTTATTTCTTAATTTCCTGCCTTTATTAGTTGTCTTTTGCTACTCTTGCTTTAATTAAAGTTGTTGCTTAGTTCCCGATCTATTGTTTAAGCTAATTTTCTTCTAGTCTTGCTTTTCAATTATGCTAAGTAGATTTTTGCTTGCTCTTATCTTCATAGATATGTGTGAGTAGTTTCAAGGGTTAGGTCATGGGATGATTAGCATCCCATGGCTTGGGCAAAAATTGCATTTTTCACCAATAAAGTTCTAATTTTTGGATTTGAAAATTGATGTGGGGTTCGGACTCGTTTGGTAAATTGCCGAGGTGTTAACCTCTTTGATCATGTGTAGGTGGGAGCATCGCCTACTCACCACACATGATGCTTAGAGCTCTGTCGCTCAAGGTGTTTACCAAATGAGTTCTAAAGCTAGCTTGATTTTCAAACCATCTCTATTCCCCGGTTTAGGTACCTACAATTGCGTATCTTGAACCGCGTGAATTGGTGAAAGTGTGATTTAGCCTGAGTCATGAGGGGTAGTGATTCCTAGACCTAGCCTATCTTTTTCCTAGTTTATTTGCTTTAATCTAGCCTTTCTTTACCACCGTTTCAAAGTAAAACTCGGTTGGCTACCTAATAGCCGAAATCCTTGCTTACTCTACAAATCCGAGCCAAGTCATAATATAATTCCCTTGGGTACGATCCCAGTCTTCCGGATTATTATGCTTCATATGACGTATTAAGCCTTACGCTTGGGGCGTTATCTCTCTATATCGGAGGATTCGAAGCAATGTTCAACATAGCAAGAGGTGCAGTTTCTTAGAAGTCCAAGAAACAAACAATCTTAGCGCAATCCAATATGGAGTCTGAGATGATAACACTAGCTGTGGCTAGCGAAGAGGCAGCATGGTTGAGAAACCTCCTGTCAGAGATTCCCTAACGAGAAAAACCGATACCGGCCATACTAATCCATTTCAATAGTACCGCGGCTACTGCAAAAGTTTAGAACCGTTTTTTCAATGGATAGAGACGACAAATACATCGTAAGCACATCATAGTTAGAGAGTTGCTTACTACTGGGGCTGTTAGAGTGGATTATGTGTGAACAAATGCGAACCTAGAGGAGGTGTGGAATACCTCAAAAAGGATTGGGCTAAAGCCCATTGAAAAATGAGTCACTTGTGATGGATGCCCAACCTAGGAGATCCCATGAAATAGGTTCAAAGGGGAAAACGAGTCACATGGGTGATATGGTAAGAATCATGCTTTAAGGAGTTGCACTCCAATTCCATTCCTAAGAAGCATGACATCCTGTAAGTCCATCCCTAAGAAGCATGACATCTTGTTGCAAAAGAGGTTGTGTTTTTTAACACTTAATGAGTTCTATAGCTCTATGTGGAGTGGAATACGTAGACTACAGGAGTACTCTTGATAGACTCACCTATATGAATGTTGAAGTGTGGCCGCTTCTGGAGAGAATTCAGACAAATTCTCTAGGTCATTCATAAAACTAGGATATAAGCACATGGCCGTAAAGTGCTGGCTTTGAACATTACACAATAGTAGAGACATGTGTGTGCGGTGCAGTCAGACTTAGAGTTCAAGACAACAAGTCACTCTAGTTATTATCTGAAGCGTTTTCACTATGTAAGGGTTCAAGTCGAAAGACACCTTCACTTATGCACAGCTCTATACCTTCTTGCTCGAATATTTTGTTTTAAAAATACAAGTGGGGGATTGTTGGGATTTTGGTGTATTTGTAAAACTTTGTGAATGTGGCTAGACCAAGTATTAGTGAATATTCACTAGTTCTAACGTAATACCGATTTCCCTTTGAGAGGGGTATTAGCGAATATTCACTGGTTTCCCTTTTGCTACTCATTGACTAAAACGTGTTCCTAAAATCTAGTCTGATGATTGATTACAAAACCTATCCTTATTTAGTGCGGTAATTGAACTGATTAGATTTTCTTTCCAAAAACCAAATCCTTAGACGCTCCTTCTCCATCTATATATTCAGACTTTCAGAATCATTGAAAATATAGAAAAAAACATCTCCCTCTTGCTCCACAAAAATGGTTTCTGTTTGAGTTTGAGCAATAAGGTCGACATTGTGTTTTGTTGTCAGGTTTCTTCTGTGCAGAGAAGGCCAAATAGAGGTTGTAATCTGGGCTAATTTATCCTAGGGACAAGGTGGTATTGATCGAACTGCTTGCAATCTGGGCAGAGCCGCGAAATGTCTTCAAGAGAGCGACCTAGTCTGCGACTCAACCCAAATACTGCATCCATTATTCAATTAGTAAATCTGTATTTCGGTTACAAATTAATGAGGTAATCCGTTCTTATTTTACAGCAGTTATTCCAACAAACATAGCCTCATCATAGTTCCTAATTATTGAATATCAAAACCTGAATTTGAGTCACTGCCCCTGATTTAGTCCTCCCTTGGACTGGTGTTGGATAGTAGTGTGGTGCTAGAAAAATGGATTATAATTTTATTTTATTTTTTTGCAAAAAACTTCGGTTCTTTTTTTTTCTCTTCTCTGCCGATCAAAAAAAATCCGGTTCTTTTTTTTTTCCCTGATGACAGTTAACATTTTCTGTTAACGAAAAAAAGTAGGAATAGTACATATATTATGTATCGATCGGAAGACATTTTGTCAGCAAAATAAATTGGAGCTGCAGTACTCCTTCAAGTAATCAGTAGCCAAAAAAATTGCCAAGTACTAATTTGGTTGAATTAAGAAATAGTACCTGCATGAAACAACGCCATTTGTCTGAGTTTACTTCCAGATTAGCTGAATGGAGATTTGGCTATCAAGCACATTTAAGTGTACCTCGTGTCTTCCATTAGTATTAGCTTGAGAGTCATTTTATATTATATTAGCTATGACGATCTAGAGCCCTCTTCTCAAAGGAGTTTGTAACTTTGGTCTCCCCTTCCCAACCGTTTTTCTGTATAAACCAAAAAAAAAAGAGAAGAAGAAGAAAAGAAAGAAACTGCTGGTGCACAAGTTGTCGTAGCCGATGAAAGTAGATAAATAGAGATGTTTCAAGTCACGTTACTATGTCATTGTTCTTAAGACAATATTCGCCCCCACCAATTCGAGAGAATTCGGTGTGCACCGGGTTATAGCGAAGCCTTCTCCGAGATAAAATGAAATCCAGTCTCCAACTGTTGTCTAACTACGTTATGCACAAACGAAAAGAGACCCAAATACCTTTGGATTTTGTGAGCCCCTCAAATACAATCGTAGGTGATAATTTTAGAGAGAAACAACAATTAGAGTTGATCTAATTTTTCGTCCCTCCAATTGGTAGAACCCCTTGCCCTTATATAGGCAAGAATCATGACTGTTAGCCAAAGATCTCATCTCTTGGATTAATCCTAATAGTCATGTCTATTTATAATAGCCATGTCTATTCATGCGATACTAATAGTCATACCTTTTGATTAGATCATGTCTATTCATTTAACCTGAATAGACACATTTTTTGCCTTTAAATCCAATAATCATGTCCATTCATATATCAAGAATAGACACACCTTTTGGATTAAAACCGTTCACCGATATTCATTTTTAATATCCATTAAATATTTTGGAAATGTTCCAACAGAAACTACGGAGAAAGACTCACTTCAACAACTCTTATGCGCGCTAATATTTTTGTTATAGTGATTGCAGCCCCCCGGGCCCCCCTCTCTCTCTCTCTCTCTCTCTCATCCAAGGCTTGCATGCATTGACTCGACATCTTGGTTACTCAATACAATTCCGTGCAACCGCGCTAAAAATAAACATGCGGATGTGATGAAACCTAATTTATAAGAAACCAATTGGTTTTAGAAGAAATGGTGGAAAGCGGTCCGGTAATTTTATTTATATGAAACCTAATTTAGAAGAGAGAATAGTTATTTCGTAATTATCCTTCTTTTTATTTGTTTTGTAAGCTCCAAAAAGCTTAGTTCTTTTGTTTTGTAGTGATATTTGGATTTGGAGCAAAGAAACTTGCAAGAGGGTCTCTGTAGGCTTTGCATCTTGGAGTACAAAAGTGATCTATGGATCATTGATAAATATTTCATTTGAGCCATTGAAGTTGAATAATCACATACCAGTTACGTGACCTGCCATAATATATATAGGTGAATCAAATGTATTCATCCAATCATACATGCCCGTGATTTTGTTTACCTTAGAACTGCCCCAGCTAATGGACGACTACGAAGTACTTGGAAGTTATCAGTAAAGCCCAAATGAGCCATGAAAAGCCAGAGATGAGTTAGGTACTCTCCTCCTCGTCTCAACTGTTGAGCATGATGTCTTCCTTTACATTGGCTAGCTGCATGACCCAACATTTCCATCCAAACATGTATAATTATATCCCATTTTTGCACTTGCTCGAACTTTGCGAGTTGCGATGCGAGCTTACAGCCATGGAGTATCACAAAGTTACTCCTGCCCCCTCCTCCTACAAGCATGTTCTCCGGATTCACTACCTCCATCAACATCTTCGAAGCTTCTTTCTCCGTCACGTCTTTAAGCGGTTTGGAGATGTACATTTCCATGAAGTCCCCGAGGTCTGAATAGAGGTCTCGAAACTTGATTTGCCCCATCCCAATCGGCAACATATTAGGATGCTCAACTAGGAGGTAGAGCATATATTGCGACATGCACTTGCCTCTGCAGTGAAGGTACGATGGAGTACTATCAGGATTCGGCTCTGATATGTAATCGAGTCGGTGACATATTTCTGTAGCAAGGTGCCATATAAGAATGCTCTGGTGGAACTCCATCTCAACGCTCCACTCGAGGTCGCTACATCCATACCTATTGATTGCCATGCCTCCCCGGCGGCCGAATAAGGACTTCAGATCTGTGCCTTGACCGTTATTCTCCGCCCAAGACCTCAGTCCCCTGACCCTGGCAAAGATTCCATTCGGTAAATCTTCGATTCGACCGAAATAAAGTTGTGCCGGAGGAGTGATGCTCTTGTACACGTACATCTCGGCAACTTCCTCAATGCCTAACACCTTTAGGATTCTGAGGCCAAATAAGGGTTTTACTCTCGTGGCAAAGCAAAAGCTTAGCAAACTCAACTGTTCCATTTTTCCTGACCACCTCTTGCGTTTTCGACCCCAATTCGTTGGTATCATGGTACGGATACGATTGATGGCTCGTAACGTCGTGGTTTTTCTATGCTTAATCAACCAATGAGCAGTTTGGTCGGAGAGGATTAGTTCCCCAAATGCACATGAATCCAGTAGCAAAGCAACAACCAACAACACCAGAGTCAATGTTATGTCAATCTTCGAGGAATTTTTCCCTACCATTGCCTTGTCCAATGATACCATCACCAATACACCCAGGATCAAAAAACTTCCGATGATTCGTCCAGCGATCCCCCAAGAAGAATAGACTATCGTTGCTTTGGTGTACATAACATCGTATATCAATCCGAGTTCAATCTCGATTACCTTTAAAGCCTTATGATGATCCATATCGATGCTTTCAAAGATAGCCCTGCTTGCATCCCGATCTTGGTGGCCGAGTATGAGGTCAGCGAAGAGGCGCTTGACCATCTCAAGGAAGCTATGGGCTAGAAGTATTTCAATTGCATCGTCACAATTAGGAACCGAATTGTCTAACACCGGGACCTCCACCTCAAGCACTTGATGGGCAGTGACATGGTACCCTTCCAATTGCTTCAACTTGCAGGCCTCCATTATCTTAGATTCGCTGGTCGGGATTTCAGGAATCGAGTCCCTAAACCTTTTTTCGCTTGCCGAGAAGAGAGCCCAAACTCGTTCGCAGTACTTGATAAGGCCAACAAAGAAGACCACGATAAACATTGGAGAAAGACGCGATGAGGTTGACCACGACAAGAGCAAGATGTACACGGTCGTCACTGCTTGGATAATGACAGTGAAAAAATGCCTCATCCATAGCTCATTGTCTTCCAACGAGAAAGCGGTGATGGTGTCCATCCCACCCATGTGCAGCAGCAAAAAAGGGGCCCAAAACGCCATTAACTCGTAATCCGAATCATGAGCATTGCTATTATCATTCCAGTAGACTTCTCCGACGTTGTTCGAGAGGATGCCAATGGCCATTGTGGCTACAGAGTCAGCAAGTAAGTAGGCGGACCAAACAATCGCTTGGATCCAAGTTTTTGCAATGTACTTTCTGCGATTTCCAAAAATTACGAGGACTATTTGGGCAGTGAGGCTAAGTAGAACCAATCCTTGCAGCTGCCATTCCTTCCACAGGTTCCTCCAACTTGCTGGATCAAGCTCGGAGCTCTGCCTTCGGCTGATCAAAATTACGCTGCCAACAACTGAGAGAATTATCTTAACATGTGAAAATTTTGAATTCTAGCATAACAATAGAAAAGAACAGCAATTCATTGATTAAACTAACAGAAAAATATTTATGGTGTTTCATGGCAATCCTGAAAATGATGGTGCTCGTTACTGGTAGTATGATGGTCAAGGACGGACACAAAATTTTAATTTTTCGGGTTGAACATGTACGTACGTTATAGAAACATAACTTGTATATTTGGGGACAAATCTATGTAAGTAACGAATGGCATGAAGCAATTCTACTGTAGCAATCTCCTCAACGAAACCTCCTTGGTCCATTTTCTTGTGGTGGCATTGTTCAGTAGCGGACATAAGAAATTAACAGTGACCTATTATTCTTAGGGAAATGATATTGACACTCCAAAAATTGATGCAGGCACTCCAAAAAACAAAGGAAAGTGGCTTTGGAGTTACATTGATTTTGGAGTGCCTGCATCAATTTTTGGAGTGCCAATATCATTTCCCTTATTCTTAACCTTCAAAATTATTTGTGACGAAGCTCAATATGCGGCTATTTACACAAATTTTTTGCCAAAAATCAAAAAATGAATTTATGGGTTTAAAAGGCTTACAATGAACGGAGACCTGTCATTTACCTCAAATTCAGGCCCAATTGATAGATGGGCCTACTTCCTTAAAAATATCACATATGGCCTTTAATTGGCAGGAAAATGCCTTAAGCAACTCACAAGCAGCTTAAAGTTCTAGAATGTTCTTGCTGAGCAGATTTAGTTAAGCAGCTCATGCCTAAGCCTTTACCAGGAGGTCACATGGTAGCCATGCATAAAGACATCCCAAGCAGCTCACAAGCAGCTTAGGCCTGCACAGCAGCTGCAAGTGGCTCAAAGGTCTAGAAAGTTCTCCCTAGCAACATACAAGCCGCTCACAAGCAGCTCAACTAGGCCTGCTGTATGAAAACTTAAAGAAAGTAAAAGGTAGGGCACAAGTCCCACAAAATCTCTCTTTTCCATATATAAATGCATATGTATATTATGGTAAGGGCTTCCCCCTTTTCTCCCCTTTCCCGACCAAATTTCAATGATCCGAGCCGCTCAATGTGTTCAGAACGTGATTTTAGGGCCCGATTGGATGCCGTATGTGTTTTTGGTGTATTATTTATGAAGGGGTGATAAGATAGTAAGGGGTATTAATTAAGAAGGGAGGGCCCACACTGATGTGACATTTATAGAAGGTGTATTAAAAAATAGATGGTTTGGATGGTGTATTAGAGAAAGAGGATAAAATAATACTTGGTTTGGATGAAGGATAAAATGGAGGGATAAGAGATGGTGTATAATGTAAAAAGCTGTCAAATGACTTTTTTGCCCTTGTACAGTCTAAACTTTAACATACATTACATTAATTATATAATTGCAAAATCTAATATATTTAATTACTTTTCGGAAATGATAAATTAAATAATTTAAAAACTTATAGAATATAAATACCATTTTTTTTTATAATAATCACTTGTTTGTATTTTGAGAGCTAAAATAGTGTGTTTATTTAAATTTTGTACCTAACAAGTACAAAGGAGACAAATCAGGACATGGGATGATGAAACCACTACAAACTGCATTTTTCTAAAAAATCAAAGGGAAGCAAAGGAAAGTGTTTTGTTCTCACAAAACAGAAAACCACAAACAGAGACACACTCTCTCTCTCCCCCTCCTCACTAACCCAGCCACCGAACTTCTCCACGGGCGTGATCAGATCGTCTTGCCAAGCAAATCAAAGGGGTTGCAAAATCAAAGATGCCGATGGTCGGATTATGAAGAAAATGGATGGTCAGATCAAAAGCTTTCTCTGTGTCATGGCCTGGTTCGATCCCTCCCTCTCTCCGATCCCCTCTCTCTCTCTCTCTCTCTCACTGAGTTTGGGGTATTTGAAATTTATGGTTTGAATTCGAAATTGGGGATTTCAGTGGTGGTGGCGGGTTGTGGTGGCTCTGAAAATCACGTTCTGATTGCGACATATTGAGCGGTTCCAAACGGATCATTGCAAATTGGCCCTTAAGGGTACCCACGGGAAATCAGCAAAAAAAATGATCGGAAATGGCTTGATTTGAGCAGTTTTTATTTAAACCGTCTGATAAAATACAAACAAAAACTGCTCAGATCAAGCCCTTTTCGGTCTTTTTTTTGGCTGATTTCTTGCGTATACTCTTAAAATCACGTTCTGAACATATTGAGCGGCTCGGATCATTGCAAATTGGTCGGAAAAGGGACGTCCTTACCGTAATACGGTAAGGGCGCCCTTATTAGAAGATTGGTGTGTGTGTGTGTGTGTATATATGGAAATACTTAAAAATAGCAAGTTAGCTCTCAAAAGGGGCTTAAGAGCCCATAAAATGGCTAAAAGGCCTAGTAAAATTTTTTGCCTTTAAACTTGGTGGGCCCAAGATCTTCTATCCAAGCATTCAAGCAGCTTACAAGCAGCTCAAAAGGCCTTCGTGGTTCTACATTGTCAAAATTCCTTTTGCACTTTTACAAGTTTTTATGCAGGAAAGGAGAGTTTTTTCAGGCCTCAGCTGATTTCTTGGAGCGAGGAGCAAGGCTCGGACAGGTGGCAAACACTCATTGGAGGAAGTAGAAGCAGCTCAAGGCCTGGAACATTTGCCAATAAATACCAGAGTTGAAAGCCTTGGCAAAGGTCCACGACCATCACGTCCACGGCTTATCCAATTTATCTTTCAATTATCGTTACTTTCTCGTTCAATCTAGCCAAGCCTAGATTTTATTTCATTTCCTTGTAACTAGACTTAGTTAAACTATTAATAAAGTCCTTTTTATTCTGTTTTAGGCCTTGTTCTACTTTTCTTTCCATTTTTCACACGGTTAGGAAATACTAAGTCCTTATCCTGCAAAGGCAAACCACGAACCTCCTCACGGTCTTCACCCTTAGGCCGTGCACTTTCTTTCGATTAGAAGTCAAATTGAGGCTTCCAGGCCTTGATAAAATTTGGGCAGCAATCCTGCCCTAGCACGCCCACGATTCTAAGCCGATTTGGTTTTTGCACTTTTGTGGAGAAACAGTGGCACGATGCTTAAATATTTATTCATCATTAACTACAAAAAAAATCTGGAATAATTATAACAAAAGATAACAAAAATTCTAAACCAATGCACAAAAATCACAGTATTCGTTGTTAAATGTTCTCATGTATGTTTTTACAGATTGACAATGGAATCGATACTCTGAGAGTTTTGTAAGATAATATCCTTCGAAAATCCATCAAGACCATCTTCTGGAAAAAGAAAAAAAAAACCACTAATTTACTAGTAATTGGTTAAATTAAGAAATAGTACCTGCATGAACCAACGCCATTTGTCTGAGCTTACTTCCTGATTAGCTGAATGGAGATTTGGCTATCAAGCACATTTAGGTGTATCTAGTGTCTTCCAGTAGTATTAGCTTGAGAGTCATTTTTATGTTATATTAGCTTGACCATCGCGAATTTCAACTGGGCACTACCTGGTCAACTTCCACGTTGGTAGGCTGTGATGACAGACTACCCTTCGTGGGGATTACTCCGAAGGACGTCCCAATGAGATTGGCTCCTTCAGTGGGTGATACTATCTCATTGGCTGGACATGCTATGGCAGTTAATGAGGATTGTCTGCAGTCCAACTGCAGAGAGTCCTTGCAATTCAATCACAGCCGTTCATCTTTGCATCCAACGTTCTAAATTTTAAAAAACTTACTCTTCCCAGAAAAAGTTTTGTTTTTAAATCTCGACCATTAAAAATACCATCCGATGGTTAAGAGCCCTCTTCCCAAAGGGGCTTGTAACTCTGGTCTTCCCTTCCCAACCTTTTTTCTTTTAAAATACAAAAAAGGAAATTGTGAAGAAACTACGGAGAAAGATTCACAACAACAAACCATGAATCTATCTATCTATATACTATAGGAATGTAGTTGAAGTCAAAACGCTCCCAATCCTTAATCCTTAATTCATAGAATTTAGAGTTTTTAAAAATAAAAAAAAATGAAAGAGAGAAAAACGTGAGAGTGGGGGGAAGGGAAGAGAGAGAAAGAGGGGGAGGGAACGTGGGAGTGGGGGAGGGGAAGAGAGAGGAAAAATTATTCTATGTCCCAGTACTATAGGAATGTAGTTGAAGTCAAAACGCTCCCAATCTTTAATCCTAAATTCATAGAATTTGGAGTTTTTTTTTAAAAAAATGAAAGAGAGAAAAACGTGGGAGAGAGAGAGAGAGAGAGAGAGAGAGAGAGAGAGAGAGAGGCGGGGGGGAACGTGGGAGTGGGGGGAGGGGAAGAGAGAGGAAAAATTATTCTATGTCCCAGCAGAGGTATCGTCACGTGGTATTCCAAATTCATTTTACACCATACATATATCTTTCAGTGTACAAAATAAGACTAATGCTATTGTGCATCGAACATGGGACCAAAAAAATATTAGATTATAGTTTTTATCAGTAGCATTGTGCCCGTATGATACACAGGGTCGAAAAATCGAATCTTAATTTTTTATCCCATGCATTGAATGGGTACACTATTTGATTTTTTTTGTTACAAATGAATTTTATTTAATTTTTTGAAGTAATTTAATTTGATTTAATATTTGTTGCAATCTGAGTCGTCCATTGCCGAGCATGGACTGCTCGAATTGGCCCAACGCTCATGTTGTTCCTGAGGGACAGCATGCACCTCGGGTTCCTTTTCTATCAACTAGCGCCGTTTCCGTTCGATGCACAAGACAAAATATTTGTGTGATTCTGCTACAAAATATTGAGCTCACACAATTTATTATTCGTCCCGTGTATCGAACGGAAACGACGCTAGTTTAATATATAGCATTGTTTGATAGTGTTCTTTTCGGATTGCTATCAAAAACTACTATGATTGCATAATTTTTAATGTTGGGTTGGCAGATACTAATGTGTTTCTACCGTGCATGTATGAAAGGTGATATCAAATTCTTTCAAAACGTGTTATGAACAGGGGCGGAGTCAGAAATTTTGGTTAGTGCGGTCAAAAATTAGATTCATATGTACTTCAAACAAGTTGTGACAATTTAGAGTTTTTTTGTGGGGTCAAAATAGCTAAATTATACCTATTCTTATGAAAATTTGGGGTCAAATTAGTGAAAATGGGGTAAAAATTATACTTATCCCAAGGAAAATTTGACAGCCAGAGGCGTCGGCCGCCCTCCCTTGTCCCTTAGTGCCTCCGCCCTTGGTTATGAAAATGGTATAAAATAAATTTCGAAGATATTCTGTCAGCCTACGCAATTACAAATATATATAAGCATCCATTATTGCAAATTCACAAAAATATTTTGCTTTCATGCATATTAATTCCCAAAGGTAAACTATGGAGACCTAATGTTAAAATAGCGTACAATCTAAGAATGATGATTATTGAACTATTCGTAAAGTCCTTGGATGGGTGGGGTGTTACATTATTTAGATAAACGCTTGGCGGGTAAACTTATCTAGTTTTTGATTTTTTTTTTTTTGGAGAAAGAACTCCTACAATTCTAAAGAAATATTGATAGGACAATCCCCCGCAATCAAGGGCTAGGGCTGGGCTGGGAGTCTGGGACCCGGACGCCCGGACCCCAATTTTAAAATTTTAATTCTATATGATTCCTAAATTTGAATATTATTGGTATTATTAGGGTAAGCTACTTATAATCTTAATAATTTTTGTTTGATTTGATAAAAAAAAAAGTTATTTAACATTCTCATTACTCAATTTCTTTCATAAATAAAAAATAAATACATGACTTTTGTAGTAGCCCAAAGGAAAAAATAAAATGATTCATATACTTACCCAAAAAAAAAAAAAACGATTCATATACTTTAACTACATTAGTTTGGAATCGAGCATTTAAATGTATTGGAAAGCAAAAGTTCTAAATCGTACAGACCAAAAAAAATAACGTATGGATCAAGCACTTACAGATATCCGGCTGATCTAATGTTTTACAAGAACCCTTAAAAAATTATTCTAAACAAATTGAAACACTCGAAATATATGTGTGGGACCTCAAAATGGATCACACACAAGTTGTTGCACAAGTATTGTACACAGGGCCCGTTTGGATATGGGATAAGGATTGAGGGTATTAGTTATGAAATGGATAAGATAGTATGGGGTATTATGTAAGAATGGTGGGCCCACATTGATGTGACAGAGGGATTAAATAGTATTTGGTTTGAATGAATGATAAAATGGGGGATAAAATTGTTTTATAATTGAAATGGAAGAGAAATAGGGTATTATCCGGGGATAGTATATAATAATACCCCAGAATATCTCCATAAATAATCCCCCTCTGGGGATATTAGGGGGTATAATAGAATCTGGGGCTTAGCTAATATCCTATCCATTTTACTTTCCAAATGAGGTCTAAGGCTCGTGCACGGACCGAAAGGGGATATCACAATCCCCTTCACAATGATGCATCCAAACAGGCAAAGTGTTGTACCATAGCAATTTCCTTGTTCAAGTGCCCCTTGGTTCAGTCCCTTCTCCATTACACTTTAATGTGCAATCCTAGCACATAATCAGGGACCACACATAAATAAATGGTAGAGAAGTGGTTTAAGTAATCTCGAGAGATTTAGCCAAATAGTTGTGAGAAAGTAATAAGTGCTCTTCTATGAGGTCACAAGTTTTATTCTCACGAACACCAAACATTTCAAATCTTAGGGCCACTGGGGGTTATGCCTGGCTATTGCCTTTAGGACACTGCAATTAGTCAAGATAAGATCAAGCTGACCCGGACATTCAGTTATCAAGAAAAAAAGAAGTGGTCTAGGCAACCAAATAATTTTTCCTCCTATGTTCCTCAAAAAACAAAATTTCCTTGCCTATCAAAATAAAAATCCTCCCAAAAAAGTTTCAATGCAACGGCTATTTGTAATGCATCTCTCACATTGTGTGGAGATCACATGTGACAGAGCGTTACAAATAACTATTGGATTGAAATTTTTTTCCGATAGTGACCTCGTCCTAAAACACCTTCTTAAAAAATAAGTATTTATTTCATATTTTTAAATTTAAAAATAATGTAAATAAAAAATAATTTTTTAATTTTTTTTACATTGTATTAAAAATCTCAATGAGCTCTATTAAATAAGATTCATATTAATAGAAAAATTATTTACTTAAGCACATAATATTTGAATTTTAAAATTATCATCTTTAAAAATAAATACCTATCTCCCTTTCGGCAACAGGGCCTAAGAACTCCTCGTGAAACAAACAAAAGGGCAACTACTAATAGAGTATATAATTCCGTAGAACTTCAAATTTCTCTTTCTGATTTTGCTTTTCCAAGTCCATATCAAACAAGACTTCAAAGTTTAGAAGAACGACCAACTCAAATCTCCATCTTCTTTGCAAATTAGTGTAATATTGTTTGTTCGTATTAGGACCAATGCCTTTATCAAGGTAAAGTTTCACTTCATGTACTGTGCAACCAAAACCTCGGAGAGTGGGAAACAGATAAACAAGAGTGTGAGAGAGTTCGATTAGCCATATGAATGGTTGTAATCTGGGTTTCGAGATGAGTTTGGTTTTTCTCTTGATTTCCATTTCGAATCACCACAAGTGACTAGTTCTTGTACTATTTATCGCTGGGTACCAGAGCACGTAATAGGATCTGCTTCATTTTTTCCTGTCCGCCGTTCGGTGCTCTGTGTTTCTCTGCCCAGAATCCGATTCGAGCGAAATCAATTTTTTGATCACCGGATCAAGATCTTCGATCGGAGCTTCGTAAATTTTGCAAGCGCTGCATGAATATAGGCGCGTATTTACTGTCTGTTCACGCGTCTTCTCCGTTCAAGACTGATCAAACTGAGGTAAATCACAGTCAACATCGTTACAATATCTTCTGGCTTATTCGTTTGAGTGCATGGAGTTTTGATTTTAGTTGTTTAAAGACGAAGTAGACAAAACATGTATAGAGTTTTAGGGTTAAAAACATTAAAAAAAAAAAAAATTTAAAAAAACCTCCTCTTTTTTTATGTCTAGTTACTTCTAAATGGTTGGGGTACCGCTAAGCACTACATAGTGTTATCCAAAATGTTACAATCGGGAATCCAGAGAACGAATTTCTTTACATTTACATATGAACAGAATTACAGCAAAACGAAATTACAAACAGAAATGCAAACCGAAATACAGAACGGATTTGTGAACCGAAACCCGTGTTTCACACGGTGTCCTTAAAACAGATTCACCGCCTACCGAAGGGTATTGATGTTACTCGGCGTCTGTCTCCCAGGCTCGGACCACGAACGTCGGAACACCACCGAAGAACGTCTTGGCGAACTAACTCAGCGTCTGTCTCTCTCTCACACTATATCAGAATGCTTGTGGATTTGTTTTGTGAATTGGTACAATATCTTCTGGCTTATTCGTTTGAGTGCGTGGAGTTTTGATTTTAATTGTTTAAAGACGAAGTAGACAAAACATGTTTAGTGTTACGGGTTAAAAACATTAAAAAAAAAAAAAAAAAACCTCCTCTTTTTTATGTCTAGTTACTTCTAAATGGTTGGGGTACCGCTAAGCGCTATATAGGTGGGACAAGGCCAAAAGATCAACAACCACACCAAGCACACTCGAGTTTCTTGCGAGAATCGAACTCTCGTCTTCCATATGGAAGAGGTGTGGAAGTGTCATTGGGTTACGAGCCCGTTGGCCCTTGCCCGCCTTATGAACACTAGGTTTCACAAAATTGACCATTACGGAATCAATCTTGGATTTTTTTTTTGCCAATTCGATTCCGAAAAATACTCCTGTAAATTCCAGGCCTATTTAAACAACCAATCAAAGCAAATTTTTCACGCCCAGTTTCCCTCGTTTCTCCACAGAAAACTATGAAAATTGGAGTATTTAAACGATCGCGTTAACTGGCTCACAAGATTTGTGGGATATGGTGGAGCAAGGCTATTCAGAACCGGCTTGAAAAGTAGAACAAGATAAATATACTAAGGCTCAGAAAACAGCGTTTAGAGAAACACATAGAAGAGATAAGCAAGCCTGCAGTTGATTTATCAAGGCATTGATGAATCATGTTTTGAGAAAATTTCCCCTATTGCTACCTCTAAACAAGCATGGGATGTTCTCCTGAGTTCCTATCAGGGAACTGAGAATGCAATACGAGTTTGCCTCTAAGTTTTATGAGGTGAATTCAAACTGTTTAAAATGACTGAATTTGTCAGTTTTTGAGATATTTACTCAAACATTGGCTATTGCGAATAAAATTTGGTGCTACAGTGACAAAATGGAAGACACGCATGTCTTGTGTGTAAGGTAGATTGGATGCCTGAGGGTAGTCCAGGATACCCACAAGATCGAAGGCT
The DNA here is from genome assembly GCA_014282245.1 of Rhododendron simsii. Classification (NCBI taxonomy): domain Eukaryota; kingdom Viridiplantae; phylum Streptophyta; class Magnoliopsida; order Ericales; family Ericaceae; genus Rhododendron; species Rhododendron simsii. Next base: position 7,698,149 of record CM024961.1, on the reverse strand, counting down.
CGGGTGCCGAAGCCAAAGGTGGAGAGAGCCCAAGGCAGATCCTAGAGAGAGGTAGTGGCAGTAGAGAGGTTAAGTAATGCCCTCTGTGTTGTATCAATGAGTGGGTTTGGCCAAGAGTGAGAGAGCCTCTAGAATGCTCAGGAGTGTCCTTTATATAGGTGAGGGGAGGGTCTGAAGTCGAGCTGTCTGAGGACAGGTGGAAGGTCCTTAGAGGTCATAGACCTGAAGGCCGCAGGCCTAGAAGACATAGAGTCAGACCTATGAGGTTGACTGTCAAAGGTTCAAATGATAGGTAAGTTACACCTCCCAGGGTTTGAGGTATTCAGAGGTTCAGAAGGTAGGTATGATACATAGACCAAGGAGCTGTCCTTCGGTCAAAGGGTCTGCCTCTCTCTCTCTAAGACTGGTGTGAAACCTTCAGACGATCCCTTGAGCTCAAGCCTCCAATCCATGGTCCTCCTTCAGTCCCAATCAACTTTGGCCCTGCTCAGCCCAAACATAAACTATCGACCTCAGGGGTGGGTCGTGCCGTAGGTCGACCTCGGGGTTGTCCCTCGAGCAAGGCCACCCTCGCCCCTAGAACCACTTTGTCTCCTTCAGTCCTTGGAGCTCAGTACCATAACATTCAATGAGAATAACGAAGAGCCAGGGCGACTTCTCAAAAAGGAAGAGGCAGAGGGAGTGAGAGTGGCTATCGAGGGAGAGGTTCTAGAAAGGCAGAGATGGATGAGGTGCAAGAAGAGGAGGGAGGAATCAACAACAGCAGCGACCAAGAGGAAAAGGAGGGACAAATTAATCATCAACAGTCAGGGAAAAGGGGAAGAGGTCGAGGCAGAAGAGATGAGGAGGCAGCGGAGACGGTTACCAAAACCGTTAGAATTATGAGAAAGTAATGTCTGGTGTTATAACTGTTATGGCTAGTTATGACTTCAAAAGCAAAGCAACTGCAGGGCTTCAAGTTGTTGGCAAGCAAGAGCATGGTAAAAGGCTTGACCCACATCAACTGTCGGAATGAAGTTTGTGAAAGTTGTGGTTTTGAGAAGCATCATCAAACAAGGTTTGGAAAAGAAGTCAACTGGAGAGCGAAGCAGGCGCTGGAGCTAGTTCACACTTCAGACATATGTGTGTGGCCCGTTGAAGCCAATGTCAAACATGCAAAATAGATACTTCCCACCTTTATTGACGATTATAGTAGGAAAACGTGGGTATATTCTCTGAACCAAACTCTGAAGTGCTTGGAGTGTTCAAAGAATTGAAGGACCTTGTGGAGAGACAGGGTGGCTACCAAATCCAAACGTTGCGGTAAGACGCAAGAGTTAGCAATTTGAAGGCTTGATTTTGTTTGAGTGGAAAAGAGAGAAACAAGAGTGAGAGAGAGTTAGCAATTTGAAAGCTTGAAATCTGGGTTTGGAAATTTAAGTGTGATTTTTTTTTGTTATTTCATCACCACAAGTGATTTGTTCTTGTTCCAGTCGTCAGGTTTTACATAGTTTCATAGTCTGATAACATAGAAACCGTAACAATTTTGATCATGCTAGTTTTTCTGCCTGATTAATCTTGACAGCATAAATTGCAGGAGAAAATGATGGAATTGAAGATTTTTCCTCAGTTGATTATTGTTGGTTTGTGATAATTGCAGGAATAAGCGATTGTGAGAAACCATGGCGGATGGCCTGCCCATTTCAATATTTTTACAAAAATTACAGAAGCTGAGACTGCTAGCAGAGGACAGATTTTTGTTTGCACCGCTGATAAATAAAGTGGATAAAATCGTGACCGACCTAAAACAGATTTTGATCTTCCTTGAACAAGAGAATGCCAGCAGCAAAACATTGATGGCTCAGCTTCTTCCCATTCTTTACTCTGCAGAAGACATCATTGAGAAATTCCTCCTAAAGACAACATACAAGATGCACATGGGTGTCTTTAATAAGATTACTAAAACGCCCTTATTGAAGTTCTCGCCATGGAGCCAAGTACAATTGAGCTGCAAAATGAAGGAAATCGAAAAGAGTGTCAGAGCTGTATTAATTAAATTTGGAAAAGTAGACAAGACCGTCAATTTGGTTCCTGAACCTTTGGGACTTCTTAGAAGGCACAGCAACTCTGCCCAGCACTGTTATGTTGAGACACAGGATCTACTTATTGGACGTGGAGACACTGAAAAGGAACTGGTGGGTCGACTTATTAATGATGACGAGGAAAACCTCAGAGTCATTTCACTAGTCAGCGAAGAATCACTTGGGAAGACAGCTCTGGCTAAGAAGGTTTACAACAGACTAGATGTTCGGCAGCATTTCCAGTGCCGTGTGTGGGTCCATGTTCCGGAAGACTTTACGTATAAGGATCTATTGCTTATCATAACTGCACAGATTCCCATAGGCGTAGTGAAGAACGTCGAGCTAATGAGCGAAGGCCAACTGTCTGTTATGCTTTTTCAGATTTTCCTGGATCTCAAGTTTCTGATAGTCTTAGATAACTTACCCACGGTTGATGTATGGCGCAACCTTGTTCGTCCCTTTGCAGACACGAGGAACGGAAGTAGGGTCATCATTACTACACGCAATGCTGATGTGGCGTCGCAGGTGGACCCATGGAGTTTGCCAGTGGGTCTGGAGAGGTTAACTGAGGAGGACAGTTGGCTATTGTTCTTGAACAAGGTAGGAACACCAGAACATAATAAGGGCTTGAATAAATTTTCAGATCATTTGAGTAGTTTCAGAGTAGAAATCCTGAGAATATGTTGCGGTTCGCCTCCTGTGATTGTACTGTTGGGAGGAATGCTGTCAACCATGGAATTGAGTAAGTGGTCAAATGTAATTGATCATCTCTCACATCTCTGTGGTAAAGATGATCATTCAGTACTTCTCTCGAGTATTTTAGCTTTAAGCTACCGTAAACTACCATTTGTGTTAAGGCCTTGTTTCCTCTATTTGGCTCTCTTTCCGAAGATGTATGAAATACCGATACGAAGGCTGTTGCACTTGTGGCTTGCCGAGGGGTTTGTTGAAACTTTAACCAAGGTGACAAGCGTCGTCCCTGAAGATGTGGCCCAGTCTTACTTGGAAGAACTAGTGTGCAGAAACATGATTGAGATAGCAAGGAAGAAGCAGGATGGAAGTCCGAAAACATGTCGTTTGCCTTGTTTTCTTCATGATGTCTTTTTGTCAAAAGCAGAGGATATAGGATTTCTTCATGTTCACCATGGCCAGTCCGATTGTACACCCAAGTCCAATTTCGTTGTTCGGAGACTAGCAGATCAGTACGTCGGCGTCAAGTCTACTTCGGAATATCATACCCAAAAGCTTTGTTCATACCTTTCTTTTGAAACACAAAAGCGTAACACATCCAACAGAGAAATTGAGATGTTGCTTAAACTAATAATGAGGAAGAAGAGTAGTGCTTTCTTGTTGAAGGTGTTTGATCTAGAGAATATCTACAGACCTGTGTTACCTGACAAGCTAGGTGAACTGCAAAACCTAACATACATAGGCTTGCGATGGACTGGTCTAAATTCTTGTCCGGCGTCCATTGGAGATCTTCCATGTTTGGAGACTTTAGATTTGAAGTATACGAATATAACCACTTTGCCGAGTTCAATTTGGAAGGCGAAGAACCTTCGACATCTCTATATGAATGAGGTGTCCATTCCTAAGCCATCAAAAGAGCCTTCGACCCACCTTCAGACCTTAATGGGGTTACAAATCGGTTCCAAGGACCCCGATGAGTATGGGTTGAACCGGTTGACAAGCCTTAGGAAACTGCGACTGACGTGCCATTCAAAATCAGTAAAAAAGATATTAAATTGCATCTCTGGACTGGGTAACCTTCAAACCTTGAAGTTGAGATCAAGAGATCCATTCGGCCAACCTTTAGACATCTTCTTAGGCAATGAACTCAAGGTCCATCAGTCTCTTTTAAGCTTATCCTTGTTTGGAGTACTGAAAGATGACATAGGTAACATTCCGCAAAACATCAAAGCCCTTGCATTGTCAATGTCGCAACTCAAAGAAGATCACCTGCGGTTGCTAGGAAAATTACCGCAGCTGAACATACTTGGTCTTTTGGCTCGCTCTTATTCAGGCAAGAAAATGGAATATTGTCCGGGGGACTTTCCAGAAATGCGTGTCTTAAAATTGTGGATGCTAGAAAATCTAGAGGAGTGGTGGGTGGAGAAAGGTGGCTTGCCCAAACTTGAAGAAATGGAAATTAGAGGTTGTGGAAAACTGAAAAGGTTTGACGGATTAGAGCATTTGCCTACCCTGAAGGAATTGGTTTTGACGAACATGCAACCGGATTTTGTAGCAGACGTTGGGAAAAGGTTTGGCAAAGTATTACTCACGAACGAGTGGAAGGCTTCCTCCTCACTTGTATGTATGTAGTTCTCTTCTGTTTCCATATGTTCTTTGCATCAGTGGTAGAATATGGTCACTTGTCTTTTCTTTTTCCTCATTTCTATTTTCACGTACTAGAAATAGTCACTACTCTTGCACCTATAAAAGAACAAATTTAAGTCCTCTCTTAGTGTAACCTTAAGGGAGTAAGCAAGTGCTTATGCTGAATATGTTCTTTGGTGACTCATGTGGCAAGTCAAAGAGTCACTTAGAGTGCATCGTCTCTTCCAGTTTTTGTTTTTTTCCTCGACGTTTAAGGACCTCTTCGTCAAGGAACCGTTATTTTCATCATTCTATCAGAATGTATTTGTTGAGACGGCAATTAAAGAGTCTTTTCTCTATTTTCAAACTTACAGAGACAGAGAGAGTACAGCGACTTTTGCTGATTCTTTGAAGGGCACTTGGCGCTTCAAATTTATATAACTGGTAGTTTTTATTCCTCCGTGGAGATTCTCTTACTCTTCATAAGTTTGTCAACAGATCTATATATTGTATAGATACCGCCTTCATAAATGTAAATGCCTAGAGTGCATCTACTCTTGATAAATGTAATACCTCTTGAATTATTGTCATTGTTTGAACTCTCCAAAGTAAACCTTGAGTATATGTAGTTCCAATGATTAGGGAATTTACATGGACACTTAGATACACGTATCACATGTGGTTAACTGTTGGATCTAATGAGTAGGTTCCTGAGCGCCAATGTACCTAATAGAGCTCAAGGACATGGGGATCGAAATGCCAAAATATTCAATGATTAGGGAATTTAAACCTTGCGTTATTTGTTTATTTCCTAGGATAATGGGATTTACAAGGGCATTTTATAGGAGTCCTACAAATAGTTGCATTCAAATAATGCAATTTGATTGCTAGGTGAAAATCAAACCAAACATGTTGGACATGGATACCATACCCCTATCTTTGTATCGGGTATCCGACACAGGTACTTATTATATCTAAGAAGAGCTAACCCATGTAACCTAGCCTACCTAGGATTACATTGACACGTGTCTTTTCTATCTAAATAGGATGCTTGATTTGAGTGGGTAAAAAGTTAAGAACAGTAATCCTTCTCAAAATCAAGAAGACAAAGAAAAAAAGAAAAAAAAAAGTGATATTGCTGCCATCCTAGTCATGGAACCTTAGAGATTTTGGAAAGGGATTCTAAGTGTATTTTTCTCTGTTAATGTAGGATTAATGCTCATGGAGGCCAGAATCTGGTACAAAGAGGGACTTCTTCACTGAAGAAGTTTCAAGCAGTATTACCCCCTGTTCACAGCACTGTTCTTGTATAGTGTACACTTTCTCGTGCAACTTAATTTTCAGCAGGCGTCTGGCTTTAGTTGAATAAATTTGAGTTGTGCAGTCACGAAGAGATTCACTCGCAGGATTGAAAGTGATGTACTTTCATTTGTGCACTAGTTTCTGAAGCATGCTTCTGTACGTGTACAACTTTTCTTTTCTTTTCTTTTTTGGCTTGTTTTTGCATTTGGGCTGTACTTTGAATAAAAATTTGAGGTATACTTTCATCAGAAGTGAGCTGTACTTTCATAAGACAATTGTAAATTTCACTGCTTGGATAGTCATTGGCGACAACTTATTTCCAATAGTCTATCAGCTTGGATGTAGGGTTATAGTTGGGTTGATTTAGTCAAAACACTTCATGTGTTTACCCATTTCTTGACTTTTACAGGAGCGGCATCAACCTTAGAGCATCTGCAGCAGAATTTACGAAATTTTGCCTAGAAACCGTAGTTTGCTACCCTTCTCTACAAATTCTACTTTTGTATCATTTTATATCTTGAACTTTTAAAGGTTTTGCTGGAGCTTTTTTTTTTAAGATTTGCATGATTGAACCGTCAAGACTCTTAGTTTTTGACATTTGCTACCTCTGCTCGAGATGCTATAAGAGGCTACACACTTCCAAATTATATACATAGATGACATGACAGGAATCATGCACATTTGTTTCTTCTCTGTGCAGTAATGCACTCAAGTGAAATTCCATGTGCACTTCTTCTTTGTGCATTTTTGTTGCTGATTCAAATTTCAGAGTCCACTTTTGTTTCTTCCACAAGCTAGTTTTCAATTGTCTAATGAGCCGAAGACCCATGCAGTAATTGATACTTTGTTTATTGTCACTAGAGAGCATTCCTGAAAGCCATCGAAGAATTGATCCCTTGCAGTAATTGATACTTCGTTTATTGTCACTAGAGAGCATTCCTGAAAGCCATCGAAGAATTGCCTGAGAAGAGTGTGTGGGGCTGCGGCATACGGGTATTGTTGGGAAGCTTCCCAACTGCAATCCATGTGAGAAGAGTGTGTGGGGCTGCGGCATACGGGTATTGTTGGGAAGCTTCCCAACTGCAATCCACATTGAACTTTCTCACCTTCACACTCGGGCCGCTAGATTCTCAACCCCTATTATATATGATCCGTCCATAGCCTGCTCTTAGGGGGGAATGTTTGTTAGCATAATCAAAATAGCCACATCTCTCACCTTAATCTACCCAAATTGTTTTATTGGAAAAATGTTCACCTGACTAAAGGGCCACCAGGGTGCATAAAGAACAATCGCCGGAGGCACCCTCCGGTCCTTCTGTTTCATCGAATTCCCCATCCCAACCCTGCTAAGATTCACAACTCTTTGTGGGCTTCAAAATATTTCAGGATACCCCATTTCCATTCCAATTGAATCGTCCTATATTTTCTTTCTTGATATTCCCTTTAGGGGGCTGTAAAAACTTTATATTCATCTCAAAATCAATTGGCAATAAGTGGAGAGGTCCCAAATGTTATTAAGTGATTACCCATTCCACACCCAAGCAATGTGGGACTCTATTTTCTTAACATCCCCCCTCACGTGCAGCCGCGTTTGAGGTCTGTCACGTGTAGCCACTTTAGGATCCTATCATCGTGCAGCTTTTTTGTTGGTCTGTCATCGTAAGGTGTGGATTGTGAATTTTATAAAATGTGAGGTGGAAGGGGCCCCGCTCTGATACCATGTAGAAATTTTATATCCATCTCAAAACCAATTGACATCCTCCTACCACCCTCCCGTCTCTCTCATTTAGATATACCCTTGTGAGTAACACGAATAAACGGGGCGAAAGCTTTGGTCATGGGTGAAGGTGATTTGGAAGAGAGAGAGAGAGAGAGAGAGAGAGAGAGAGAGAGTAATCTAGCATTACGGAAGCGGTACACATTGTACCATAGAGGGAGAAAAAAGGAGGCCATACAGATGCTTGCTCATAGCCAAAACACTAAATAAGCCCATAGGGCCCTATAAAATCAATTAACCTTTGTGTATCAATTAGAGGGAGTTGAATACTGATAAAAAGCCTTCCATTGTGAAATACAGAGGTTCAGTTCTCTATCAGAACCAATTTTAGGTCTTCCCCCTTTGAAATGGGACTCTCTCTTCCGTTCTTTTATTTTTTGGAAAGTTTACAATACACACCCCTTAAAAGGGTGTACCATGTGCACCTATTTTAAGGTTCATTCGTAACATTTTAGTATGTTTCGTAACTTTTGTTATAAAATTCTTAACATTTTAGCAATATGATTCGCAACATTTTCATTATGATTCATAACATTTTGGTGTAACTCGTAACCTTATACGATTCGTAACTTTTTAACAATATGATTCGTAATATTTTCTCTACAATTCATAACATTTTGGAGGGTGCATATAATATACATCCAAATAAGGGGTGTGTATTGTAGCCTTTCCCTTTATTTTTTATTTTCTGTTACGAGAGAGTTTGTATCACGTGATTAATGCAATCGTGATCACCATACTGTAACTAGAGACACTTGTTATAAATCAGAAGTTAAATCAATTATATCTGAAACTAAAAGCCGATCTTCAGAAGACATATTCCTCGTATCCACAAATCGATCAGAATCGAACCACCCAAAAATCTTGGAACTTATTCGAGTACTTAAACGGGACGACAAATCGCTTCCCTCGCCGCCTTCATACTATAGTCATGGATTCGGCTTCTCCGGCTCGCAAGTGGGTGGCATGGCTTTGCATTATCGGCTTTATTGTGACCTTTACGTTCGGGTGCGTAATCATATACCTGCTGGAAACCACCAAGGTAAAACCGCTGCTCTCATTTTGTTCGAAGGTACCTTTGGCTCCATCCGCGGCTACACCATCAGCCTCGACTCTCTCAGAGGATGCTACACTATTAGTTCCAACGCTTTGATGGCCTTGGTTGCCTTTTGTTTGATCCATTAATGGTGTCATGCAATCTTGTGCGGAATTGCTTTGGGAATATCATCATTCTTGCCCTGGGTAATGTTTTTAGTTTTTTAGTTTTTAATATAACTTTTTTTAAGTTTTTAATTTTAATACGTATTAATTTTTTTCATATGCTATGAAAAATGACACAAACTTTCAAAAAGGACAATTAGATTACTGTAAAAGGGGCCCCAAGTTATGGGGTGACCACACCAGTAAGGTTACGGTTGGTGGGTTTGGATTTGGTTAAAAAGGAAGAAGAAGATTAAGTCAGTTAGAATCTATGCAAAGAAAATAGAAAACCAATTGCAAGAGTTAATTGCCTTAGTATTATTATGCATCAATAATTCACTCACTATATCAAGTCTTGGTAAGTCATCCGTACTAGAAAATCTCACCTTAAAAATTGATCAACCAAGAAGCAGGGAGATAAATTTGAAGAGTGATACTAGATGTATGCATTCATTTAGTAAATATAGAGACTCTATACCAAGAGTCAAATGTAGGAAATAAACTAGATTCCAAATACATTTTCCCTGAAGAGTAGATTTCAAGCATTGGAAAATATTATGGCACAACTTCAATCTCCACCACATCTAAATTCCACACCACTATAATTCAGCTCGCATTGCACATATAGACATACGATTATGTAGCTACTATAATTATTAAGGCACTCTGACTGTGTGATTCTTAAGGATAGAATGTTGAAGAAAATCCAATCTTGGTCTAATTAGTTGCTTTCATTTGGGGGGAGAGCTTTGTTGATCAATTATGTTCTTTTCAGCATCTAGGTTTATTGGTCTTCTATAATCATTCTTCCTAAGAAAACAATGAAGGAAATTGAAAGCCTGCTTGGTGCTTTCCTATGGAAAGGTTTGGAGTTGAAATCCTCTAGAGCTGAGGTTGCTTGGGCTGCTGTCTGTGCTCCTAAGAAGGAACGAGGTCTGGGCTTCAAGAGGCTCATTGAGTGGAACATGGTTTCAATGTTAAGGCATTTATGGCCAATCTACAAAAAAGAGGATATTCTGTGGGTCAAATGAATTCACTCTAAAGTAATAAAGAATCATTGTATCTGATCTATGGATCTTCCTCAAGATTCATTTTGGACACTAAGGAAGATCTTTGGATTGTGATGAGATGGTCAGAGGTTTACTCAAAATAAGATTGTGAATGGATGTAATACTTTCCTATAGTTAGGCAATTGGCATTCCCTTGGCCCTATGTACATGAAGTATGGGGATAGGGTGGCTTTCAATTTAGGGAGATCCCTTAATGCGAAAGTTAGTTCTATAGTCCATAATGGGGGATGGAGATGGCCTAGGAACAGAAATGTTATTGTTAAAGAGATCATGGATAAATTGCTCCTGACCTGATTCCCCATGAAGGAAGAGAAGATACAGCTATCTTGACTTTGACTGCTAATGGCTGTTATTCTACCAAGTCAGCTTGGGAAGCTTTGCACTCCAAAGCCCCTAAAGTTGGTTCATGGCCCATGGTTTGGTACAAAAAGCATGTCCCTAGGGGTTCCTTTATTTTGTGGCTGGCTGTTCTTGGGAGGCTTTCTACCAAGGATAGGCTGTATAATTGGGGGATTATAAATGACAGTAACTGTAGATAGGCCGAACTTCTTTGTGTTCAGAGCATTGTCCGAGTGAGTAGGCAGCGTTACCAAGCATAGGTTTCTTGCAGAGGCCCTCTTCCCGCCTTGCAAGGAAAGAAGAAAGCTTTGGAACCACGCCATGGACTGACCCCTTTGCACATATTAATAAAATCTTTTCTTCATTGTTCAAGAAAATTAATCTTTTTATGCTTGTACCAGTAGAATATTCTCATGTTTTACTTACATTGTTTCATACAAATCCTTAATTTGTTCAAGTTCAAAGTAATTGATAAATTTATTTAGCTAATGAAAACGGCGTAGTTTTAAGTTAAATTGAGGAAGTTGAGGTCACATTGAACATTCGTGTAAATGGAACAAGCGTCCTAGACTCCTAGGTATGCACGGGAGCAAGGAAAAATGTGTTACATTTCATGTTATTTTTAATTACGGGTAAAGTTTTTTTTTATTTATGCTATTTACTTCTCATTATTCATTTATGATGCAACATTACATTATTCATTTATGATGTAACATTAAATGTAAAAGTTTTAATAAGAGAATGTTTAAGTATGAAAAGAAAGTTTGAAGGTTTTTTTTTTCTAAATGCTATATTTAACTTTTGACATTTCAAAAGTGTAGGGAAAAAAAAAAGAATTTTATTAGGAGAATGCCACATGGGAGAGAGAATTAAGGAGAGAGCTTGATTTTATTTTTGGAAACTACATTTGCTTAGATAAGGATATAATAAGTTTTATATAGAAATGGGATCCGACATAATTTGGGACGGAAGGAGTACATAATATCTGCAATTTGGCCAACCAAAACACCACAAGCCTAAACCAACTGAAAGCTGCTACGGAAACCAACCGGGGGTGATCAATCTCACCCCGGCGGTGACGCAAGGCCCACTACGAGCCGTGCGTGGACACCGCATGGATGATCCAAGCTGTTCAACATTTTTTTTTAAAAAAAAACCCCAAGTGGGCTCTTGAAAGATTTGAAATTGAATGAAAAAATGAAAGATTGAATTGTGCACCTACACATATTGGATTGAGCTGGTTTTTTACGAGCCCACTCAATTTTTTTTTAAATTATTGAACGGCTCAGATCATCCATGCAGGATCCAGAGTGGGCCCCTGTGACCGTCGGTTCTCCCGGTTAGTTTCCTTGGCTTTTTCGAAAAACAACCCAACAACATGCACCCAACAACCGCACAGAGAAACAGACCAAAACACCGCCAACAAGATGGATCCGATTTAAAAAAAAAAAATTTGTTTTATGATATAAAATTTGACTAGCTGTAAATGTCTCCAACAAAACGGAATGTGGATCTGATGTGGGCATCTGTCCTAAAATCGATTAACATATCCCACAATTTATGAAATAGATGGACTTTCAAAAAGGAAACATGATCTCTTTTCTCACCGTACCAAAAGTAAACGTCTCGTAAATGGTTTCATTCGACGATTTTAACCTTTCATTTTATAGCCCTCGAATTGTTTTATGCTTTTATCATCCCCGCAAAAACCAACTAGTGAATCAAATGTCGGCAAACAATTTGAGCCTCTCGGTATTGAACATACATACGTGCAATAAATATTCACAACACGCTACCTTCCAACACTTCTACGCAATGAGTTGTGGGATACAGCTTTCGTACCAACCGGGGCTTGCTCAATTGGTCATAATCATTGTTCCTCCTCACTAGGAAGCCAAGGATTCGAGCCTTGTCATGGCAAGAACCCCCTCCCCAGGCTACGGCATATCGTGTAACCAGGGCAAAAATCGTAGCCCACATCCAACCTGTCTATTGTGCAGCAATAGCAGCAAGAGGAGCCAATACATGTTTCTACCTATATCGATTTGTCACATAATCAAATTGACATGGCAGCAAGGCTCAAGTGTCCGCGTAAACCTGCTGAGGAAATGCACAACGACCTTTGCCTCGTCACTAACCAGATGAACGTTGGTGATTCATGCATGATATCTTACATTGTGCTCACCTTTCCTCACTTCTACCTTCATTGAGCACAGGATGTGGCAGCACACACATGCTTTGTGAAACAAGATGGCAGACATAATAAGATGAGGGGCCTTCCAATTGACTGATCAAACATAAACTGCAGCTCTAGTAACAAGGATATCAAAAGCAACTAGCCGATGTAATGTAAAACAAAATATTGCCGTTAGAAGATTGCAATAAGCTAGAAATAGTGTTGAGCGTTGTTGGCTAAGCGTCCAAAGCATAGAATTCAATGGAAACAAACTTTAAAGATTCTATTCAACAACTAGCTGTTACACAGTGCTACTGGAAACTATTTTCGATATAGCAGGCAGTAAAACACTAAACGAAAGCTTAGCTATACAGGATTAGCTTTTGGTACCACACTTACACTGCAATAATGATATGCTGCACATAAAAAACCGTTACACTCGCTAGAGCAAACAATACACATAAACAAGCTTTTATGAGATTGAATTCGAAAAAAAACCTTACACTTGCTTGAGCAAACAATACACAGAAACAACTGCAAAGTAAGCTGGAGAAAGAAGGCAACATAACAATCAAAAGGACATTTAAGCTTTTTACATTCTTTGGCAACACGACAACATCTCAATAACGATACCCTAGCTACTGAAAAAGATTACATTGCTAACATAAAAAGGACACGTAAGCTGTTTAGGATCGAGTTTTGGCAACACACTGACTTCTCAATATTGTACGGTAGCAGAAGATTACATTCCTTTGTTAGCACGTTTCCCCTAATGCACCAAAACACCTTCCTACATCTCATTCACATATGTACAGCAACAAATGCTGTGCAATGGAGTTGATTAGTACACGAAAGATTGCAGCTTATGTTGTCTAAGTGAAACTCTGATAATTTTACAAAACGAATTGATCGTAATCTGGCACGTATGTGAACGATTAGCTTTTGTTGCTTGTGCTATTACGAGTTTTTATAACACATTCGTTCATATTTCACAAATAGGACATCAATCGCTGTTTCTTAAGAGCCAGCATAACGAGATAGGGAACAAGGCATGATATTGTATTTAATCCTGGTGGATATTTATTCATGTGATTACTATATATAAGGACATTATTTAGGAGTTTTATTTGTTATTTATGAGTTTGTATTGAAGGAACAACTGCTGGGATCAATTGTCTCGATGAGACCACATTGATGGATCTTCAGAGACCAAAGATCTGGAGTCAGGACGATCAAGACCATCACAGAAGAAAACTGATCTGGTAGTGCTAGTCCGATATGATGATGATGGTCAGCCGACGATGATTTATGGTGCTAAGATTTGAATGATGGTGATGCAATCTGGGCTGTGATCCAAGTTGAAATTGGTGATGAGTACTGTAGCTGCAACAAATCTGGTGGTGAGTATGAGGATGGGATGAGCAACGAACTGGTGACGGTAAATGTAACCAAGCAGTGAAGATTGCGATGGTGACGGCACAAGCCGCTTGGATGCTGATATGACTGTTGAACTGTCTTTTTCTTGTTTCTTTTTCTAAGTGAAGAAATTGATGGAAGCAAAAATGAGCACTAATATGGATCAATGTTTGCTCTAGTATGCAGGATGATTAAACAAACAAATATGAAGTCTTATGTATACACACCTAAAGAAGCCCTAGAAATCTACAGCTAGGGATGCAACGGCATCCACGACAATACCCAACAGAAATTCGTTCCATAGCATAAAACTAATTTAATAAATGGGCCCTTCCACTGATAACTGCAAATTAAGATAAATATCATACCAAAGTCAAAGGATAAGCCCTAATAACAACTAAATCTTCTAAAACGTATGCTTATATAGTAATTTTACACAGACAAATTATTTCCAGGATCAAATAAGAATATCATGTCTTGCTCCTATCAAGATCCTGATTAGGTATTCATTTTATGGTAAAAATTTGAGACACTAGCGCAACAAAGTAACTCAGATAAGGAGATATCCACTGAATGGAATACTGAATCTGGGTGTTGAAGTGATCTCTGAATTAGTGATAGAGGGCCAAAATCGTCATGTCCTTGCCATATCTACCATTACACTAACATTTAAGCAAGCATCATGTAACGCGCATTTCTTACAGGCAGGCCTCTACAAGTGACTTGATGCGACCAAGAGTTGAGAAATTGTATCCGAACACTTATAATGATTTCTGGTGACATTGCTACAGCCTACATTATTTATTTAAGGCTACAGTCAAGCTTAAAGTTTTACAATTCTAGCATAAATTATTCGTTTCCTTCCGAATAACCCTAAGGGTTATTAGGATTATGATTTCTTCCAATATTTAAGAGTTTAAGATAGATAGTTGCAGCTGCAGGGAAGAATGACATTGATTGTCAAACAATTTCATTGAGGCTTCTCCTTCTTTTCTGATTTCTGATGTATTCTCTGGAATCAATATAAATTGAGGCCACTACTCTGGGCCTTCATGGGGAATCATCTAAACAAATTGAAAAAAGTATTGCAGATTCAGCCTTTGCCGTCTCCTTGTCCTACTACTAATGTATTTGATTTGAAACTATAGCCAAATGAACCTTTTTAGGCTCCATCTTTTCCTACTTCTAATGTCTTTGATGTTCTCGTATCATGTGATGCCAAGGAAAGATTGTCGCATGACGTGAGAAATAATAGTCCTTTCTCTTGTGTGGCCATGGCTTCTGTAACACTGCATGTAGACTGGCCCAGTAACTTTTTGGAGCCAACCACATGTCCGAAGATGCTTAATCACAAGTTACTAGTAGTTGCTTACATGGTTCCTTATATATCCAGGATCACCAATGTAGACTCCCGATGTGGGATGGGGTGTTACAATTTATTCTTGTTCCTTTTTCCTTGGGCTTGTGTTTGTTTGTTACCCTGCCTTCCCTTTTGAGGTGGGAGAGGATGCATGCATTGGGCTTAGGTGCATCTTGTTTTTCATGGTTTGCTCCACCGTCATCTTGTTTAGCCCATTGGGCAGGCATTGAGCCTTGCTTCTCTTTAATTTTTCGAAACAAGAAGCCTATATAACCACACACACAAACACAAAAACGCAGATGATGTGTCAATCCTGCCGCGAGAATTCTGCTTCCCTGCATCAGCTTCAGGGTTTATCTAGCACTCTGTTTTACGACTCAACTTTTATGTTCCTCTTCATTCCCTACAACAACCAATTGCACAGAAAAGGGAATCTAGGTTCGACAGAAAAACATAATAAGAAGAAGATTAAATGGAAGAGAATTATTAGTAATCCGATCTGTAATATATACCTGTATTAAGTTGCACTCCAACAAACCATAGAAACAGGATAGCACATAGTTGCCGAAATTCACGTCTTAGAAAAACCAGACAAACATAGTAAGATGTACTTTTAAACTTTTGTTGATACTGCGAGACATACTAAACATTTACTTACTGGAGGAAATTAAGAAAAAGGGGACAGCGGACCTGTACCACCTTCCTTGTCAGCATCAGGAATGGTGGAGTAGCAATACAGGTTGTTGGTCATTTCCCAGCTCCAGTCCTCCTTCCTCACCACCAACATGCGGGGCCAACGGTTAATCCTAACATAGTGATCCCTGATCGTTCCTTCTCCCATGAAACTAGTGACAATAGAATAACAAGACTCATGTCCGCCCCATACCTCATCACCAGGGTCCGCAGTTAAGCTCCCATCTGGATGAAAATAGCGCCGCATGGGCGGACCAGTTCCCTTCCAATAAGGATCAAGATTTCGCCAATATTCTGGGGCTGCCTAGAGGATAAAAAAACGTTAGACTGTTCAATGGGAAATGTCAGGAGGGATAATCTTGATGAAAGTCACCATAAAATTGCACGACTGAGGGGTGTAAAATGGGCGGGTTGGTGTGAATTTTAGTGGGTCATTAATGGTTGGTCCTTTGATTGGTCATTTACCCATTTATGATCCATTTCACTACCTCATAGTTACCCTAACAAAATCAAACATGACATACCCATGAAGCCACTTATAAATCTCACATTGTAACTATACACATGCATGTATTCACATGTAAACATTGCATAGACACTATGCATTCTCAAACGTTGCTGATATAAAACAGTTTCCCTATGATGGTGCAAATTGTTCTGTTTCAGAATAAAAGGACACAGTTTTCTGGAAAAGGGTAAAAGGAATTTGTATAGCGTTGAGAGCCACCACATTGTAAGGTCATTAATGAGTGGTTCTCAATAAGGAAAAAAGAGATTTAGCATGATTAATTGGATGTGAACTTCAGAAAATCAACAGATATAATAGATTTATTTCTTCCCACTAAACTTTCCAGTGTTTAAACAGCTTGAGATCCAAGGTGCATCATAACAACCATGTCAATAAACAGTTATGTGAAGAACACAAAATGAGTCAAAATCTCCTACAGGCTTAAGAAATAAACCTTAACTTAAACGGCACATACCTCGTTAAAGTGAAACTCCCAAACATGATCACACAGATCTTCCTTCATGATGCGGGTCTGTAATCAAAAAAAAAATAAAAAATTTCGGGCTTTAGGAACCAGTATAAAATCTTTACAGCTAGTGTTTGATGGGGGGGAGAGAGAGAGAGAGATGCTAGTTACATACCCGTTGACCATCCATCACAGATACTGAGTAAGTGGCCAACTTTGACAACCCGCGGACTTGAGATGACCGAGGTATGTGTGCTTTTCCAAGCCATAATTCCTCACACTGCAAAAGAAAGTAAGCATATGCATTATATGCCCAAACCACACAATTGCCCTTGCTACCGCAACACAGTTTTTATGCCAGGTAGCCTACCTAAACTCGTACACAATATTACCAGCAACTATTGAAAATTCAGCCGAAAAGTTCCAACAAGGATGAACAGAAGGAATTTAGTAAAATAAACCATCTATGCAAGGCAATCTACTCTAGCCTAGAGATAATGATTCAGCAAAAGGCACAAGCAATGGGCTACGCTGAATTACCTCTACCCAAATGCTGACATGCTAGGACAAGAAACAGAAGAATCAAATGAAAGACAGCTGCTAAAAACAAAAGAATGCTAGTCAGCTGTTTAGCACATTCAACAACCTATTAGACGTGTGCTTGTTTCAAGAATTGCAACCTTGAACATTCTTATGACAATTAAAACCCCTTTACAAACACAGATAATTAACACATAAAACCAACCCTTTCTCAATCCTCTACTTTAACTTTTTAGAGATCTGAAGCCCTATCACTCTTCATCTCTATTGTTATTAACTGTTAAAGCATCCAACTCAAAACCAATTGGCAATGAGTGGAGAGACCATCCAGACTCATATACTAGGCTCATATACTAGTTTTGGAAGAGATAATTAACCGATGTGGGACAATTTCCAACACTCCCCCTCACGTTCGACCCCCGATTCACACGTGGAGAGGTCAACAAAGGATCCGGAACACACGGATCACAACGATATAAAAGTGCAACTATGGCACAAACAAAGGAGAAAAGCCTCCGAAAACCTAGCTCTAATACCATGTTAAAGCATCCAACTCAAAACCAATTGGCAATGAGTGGAGGGGCCGCTCAGACTCATATACTAGTTTTGGAGGAGATAATTAACCAATGTGGGACAATTTCCAACATTAACTATAACATAGTTCCAGAGCTAGGCTCTGGAAGCTTTTATCATCAATTTGTTAGTACTTTATATGTCCCATTGGTGCACCTTGTTAGTCTATTTTCTTTGTAGAGTTTAATTAGCAGCTAAGTAGCACCAATATGGGCACACAAAATGACACAGATATACAGTAGTGGAGCCAGGATTCAGACGCAGAGGTGGCACCGTTCAATGAAAATGTAGTTACATGTTATGCAAAAAGAAATGAAGAAAAAAATGAAGTGTGAAGCCATATAATTAGGTTTTGTCGTGGGTTTTCTTTTCTATTTTTTAAAAAAAGAAATAAAGGCTTGCTTCAACTCTATTATGGTATGTAAATGCAAGACATTACGATTTTAATTTTTCTTGATCCGAACCTATCATACTCTCTAATTTCATTTTTTTCAGTATTTGTACAAAGTATTAGTTCTTTCGTACTCATAAATACCTAGTCGAACCACATTAGTTTTTAAAAAGTTTATGTGTTCGAATGGGTCTTGAAAAGATTTAATTTTCAAATGAGTCAACATTTCAGTTCCAATTAGTGGGAAAAAGTTACAAACCTTGTAAGAATGAAAAAAGTGAGAGAGTCTGGAAAAAGGAAAAAACAGCCTGACAGGGGTCTCGAACCCAGGTTCCTGGATATCTTACAACAAGGCACTCTGCCACTTTACCAAGCATACCGTTGTGTAAAAATGTTCAAGTATTTTTATTTAACCTTATCATTTTTTTTTTTGGTATTTTTGAAATAGGGGTGGCACGTGCCACCTCCTCCCACTAGCTACTCCTGCCCCTGCGGATATGAACTCACTCTATGACACGTAAATTTTAATTTAACGGGGCACACTAACACGTTTGGGAAACGTTCAAAAATATATTTAAGATACCTAATATCTCGTTTGTTGTCAATATGGTAAGTCGGTTCATCTCAATCCTTATCTTCCACATTGGGAAGCTTGTCTTGTATCTTAAGGCTCATCCTGGACGTGGTCTATTTTATCGTTCAAATGGTCATTTGTGTGTTAAGGCCTTTACTGACACTGATTGGACAGGATCACCATCTGATAGATGGTCACAACAGGGTACTGTACTTTTGTCGATGGCAATCTAGTTACCTGGAAGAGCAAGAAACAAACTTTTGTTGCACGATCTAGTGCTAATGCAAAGTATCGTGCCATGGCTCATACTACATGCGAAGTTGTACGGTTGAGAGCTTTGCTCGAGGAGTTAGAGTTTGGCGGACAGTTACCTATCCCTATGTATTGTGACAATTAGGCAGCAATATATATCATTTTGAATCCAGTGTTTCATGAGAGAACCAAACATATCTAAGTAGATTGTCATATTGTTCGAGAGAAGATAGATGGTGGTGTGTTGGCTACTCCTTTCGTGTCTATAGGAGCTCAGTCGGTAGATATCTTTACCAAACTATTGTTTAAACCACGTTTAGAGCTTTCATGTAACAAGCTGGGATTCATTGATATTTATTCTCCAGCTTGAGCGGGAGTGTTAGAATAGTTTAGTCTTTGTCCCACATCAGTTACTTAAGTTATGTAATAAGTCACTGGATAATATAAATTAAGTTCTCTTATGTGTTAGGGTTAATTAACACCCAAAACACTTTGCCTTCTTTATGTTCAATTCTAGGGAAGATTTTCTTCATATAATTGATATGGGGCCTTGGCATTTTGGGGCAAGCTTCTATTGTCAAAGAAATGGGAACCTGGGATGGTCTTTGAGAAAGAGCAACTGGCTAAAATTCCTATTTGGGTGCAGTTTCAAAGCAGCTTATACATATAGGAAATATATATAAAGTGTAAATTTCTTATGACAAGTTAAATGAAACTCATCATTTCAATAGAACTGCTAGGCAGCCCAGCCAAATATCGTTACAATTCTATCAGTGAAGTCGCGTACTCGAGACTTTCTGGAGGCAACCAACTTCCTTTCCAATCTGCAAGTGCATCGGAAGAGCCGTGCAGAACTTGGTTCATGTATGGAGAGTGTGGTTGATGTGTCACGAAGTGAATATTGTGAATGAGAGAATTTCAAACAGTTTTGCTCCCCAAGTCCTCGATCCATAAGATAGCGCAGTTCAAGGAGGCACGTGCACAGACCAGTGTGACCTAGATCTTGACATACAGGATAGGCCCACTAGTGACATTAGGGATGAACAGAGCATTATGAGAGTAAAAAAAGATGCTTTGCTTTCCCTTGCTTTGATGAAAGGGATGGTTGTCTAAGGTAATTTTTTACAAGACTCCTGAAGCAGTTGAAGGCGTTAATGAGGTTTCCCCAAACATGTATACAATTTTGGTGATTCCATAAATCTGGAAGATGTTTCTTCGATGACCTCAGCTCCCACCAAAACTTTATTGTGTTACTGACTCATGTCTTTCATAGACGTTTTCAATGGTTAAAGGCGCTTCTTAGTGGTTCATGGCAGAAAGATTCGAGAAGGAGCGAAGATACACTGACACAGGAATTTCTTCGAATGGGAATTGATGGTGACCTTCATTGGGAGTTGAAGGCTAGGATTCTCATTCCAAGGCTTCTCAAAATGTTCCTTTCTTCGCTTACATGGCGGCTTGAGAAGACATTTTGATGATCGATAACTTAAAATCTATGAAGCACTGACACCTCTAAAAGTCGAGGTATCGCAGTGTCAGACACGGGGACGCCGCGGGGACACCGCGAGATACGTACGGGACACGCCACGTGGCGTGTCCCCATAATTTAATTTGAATTTTTGACGGGGACACCGCGGAGACACGGCTGGGACACCGCAGGGACACGGCAGGGGCCAAACTGTAATTTTAAAAAAAAATTAGGGACCAAACTGTAATTTTAAAAAAATATTGGGGGTCAAACTGTAATTTTTAAAATAAAAATTGGGGCCAAATTATAAACTTTTTAAAATTTCTGGGTGCTAAACTATAATTATTTATTTATTTATATATATAATTAATTAATTAATTATACATGTGGCGTGTCCCCCGCCGTGTCCGTGTCCTCATTTTTTTAGGATTCCCGTGTCCCGGTGTCGGTGTCGGTTTCGTGTCCGTGTCCGTGTCCATGTCCGTGCATCATAGCTTAAAATTCATGCTAGACTGGTAAAACAAAACAACTCTTCGACTTCCGGCTTCAGATCTACCGCTTTGGGTTGAGGGGGCTCCACCCTCCTCCCCCCGGTCTCCTCCTTTTCCTCTTTTTATCCTGTTTTGCAGGTGTACGCGCTTGGCCGATCGGATGTGGTGGGTTCTCGTTGCTGGTGCTCTCTCCAACTGTTTCTGGGGCTTGCGACTCAGCGGGCTCACAGCAGTTGGTTGGCACGTGCGGTGGTTGGCCCTTGCATCCGCTTCATGCTTGGCGTATGTGGCAGTGTGTGGTGGCAGATCTGTTGGTGCTTTCTTTCGTCGGCGACTCTTGAGCGTTTTTGGGACTGGCAATTCACGGCCGGTTCATGGCGGTTCAGCTCTCATGGTGGATTTCCCGTTGGCGGTCTCTACTATCCACCCCTTTGATTCATCTATTCCAATGCTACCGCTGCTGCTACACCTTCATCTTCCTCCTTTCCGTTGTTGCTTCTGTTACCGCTGCCATCTCTCTGGCCTTGGTTGTTGACCGCTAGTTGTACTGTTCGGGTTACCGGTTTTGCTTAACGGCTAGGTCGATCTCCGTGGATTTGGGGGTGAAGCCCATGCGTCTCCGCCCGTCCTACTCCTGGGTTTGACCGGATTTATGGCCTAACGGCTTGTGAGGCAATGGTGGCAGTCGGTGGTTTCCGATGGGACCTCCTGGTTGTCCGCTCTGTGGTGGATTGTTGGCGCCGGTGGTGGTGGTCTGCGGCCGTGGAGTCTGGTGGTGTTTTGGTGCTGGTGGTAGTGATGGCTAGGGTTAGATGTGTGCTAGGGCTTTAATAGTTGGGCTCGTCCCATGTTATTTGGGCTTTTAGCCCTCTTGGGTGATTGGGCTACGTCCCATTTGTTATAATTGTTTTATATGGGCTTTTAGGCCTTTAGGTGTTGGGGATTTGTTCCCATTGGGTGTTCCCTTGGTTAGCTCCTTGCCAATCAAGGGTTTGGGTCTCGGATTGGACTTTACATTCTCACCTTGTCCTATTAATCTTTGTAACAATTTCAAAGTTCAATAAAATTCGTTTTTGCCGTTCAAAAAAAAGAGTGTCAGCTGGCACGACTACCAAAAGGCACAACCAGAAACTCCCAAACCGTCCCTTGCATTACTCAACATAGATATCAAAGTCTCTACCATGAATTCAGCACATAATAGAAGCACACAGAAAACAATACGTTTGACAAATGGAGAGTAAAAAGCTCATGGAGTGTGCTTAGTGGTGTAACAGAATTCAAATGTACCAAACAGGTATCTGTTCCTTGCCAAACATGTTTTGGCCACCATTTTTTTCCCGGGTTAACTAGGTGTCCAAGCCAGCATGTGTTCACCTCAACTAATCCCGGGGTCCTGAGGTTAACGATAGGGCAAATCCCCCAGTGGCCCCAAAGGAGTTGATAGCACCTAAGAGGTTTCAAAGCTGAGACCTCAGGAGGGAGCAAACCCCTAAGTCTCAACCCTTGACCACCAAGCCAACCCCTTGGGGTTAACATGCTTGGTCCACCTTGCAGATTTTGTGCAAGAAAAAACTGTTAGAACCTAAAAAGAATAGAAAATGTACGAATATGCGAAGGAGACAAACCACAAGCCAGAATGCTTCTAAACCCACCTCAATAATCAAGAATGCTTCTAAACCCACCTCAATAATCAATAACATAAATGGTGCCAACACCACTCTCTGGCCATATATCAAGAACATGCTCTGCAGAACTTGAGATTGAATCAGGACAGAAAAGAAAAGCAACAAAAACTATGTGGATGTGCGAACAGCAAACTACCACCCCAATGCTTAATTCTTCATAGGTAAAATCGCATAAACCCAAAATTGGAGTAGATTCAATGCTATTCTCTTGACTAAATCCACGAGAATACATTCTCCTGATCACCATCCATTAAGTTACTAAACAAAGCAACAAAAGGCAACAAAAACCCGATTGGCTATCAAAGGAAACCCAAAACATAAGCAAAAAAAACCCAATTGTCAAACTTCTCCGACTCTCTAAAACTTGATTACAGACTATGTTACATGAATCCTTCATTTTGGTTCAAGTACCCGTGTCAATATGTCTGACACCCGTATCCATTTGGACACTGGGATCCTCTAATTGTTATGATATTTACAAAAAAGAAATATCAAATTAGCTAGAAAAGCGATATTTCGAGTATTTCACATAGATAAGAAATAGCAAAAACATATTTTTCTTAACCCCTTATTGTTTAAGTACATTTCTAAATATAATTTATGGCATATATTTGAAAAACTATGCAAATATATCCTACAAACAAGTGTTCAGGACATGTCCCCGTACTCATACCCAATTTGGGGACACATATCCCAATATCCTAAGATTTAAGTTTAGGAAGGTCCGACACTTGGACTTGCACCCGCAACTGATACTAGCACCCAAGTCCATGTAACATAATTTACAGACCAATTACCACACTAATAAAAAAGTCTCACTAACCAAACCATGAAACACACACATGACGCCCAATTGTCAAAACACAGTCATAAACCAAGCATTAGAAACTGAACCGAACCTAACCCCAACACTCGCACATGACACAACCCAATTTTCAGAACAAAAGTATGAACCAATCACCAGAGAGCAAACATGAGCAGAAAATGACAATTAAAGTAACTTGCTACACAAACATACAAGTGAGACAAAAACCACTAGCCAAAATGCTTATGGACAACCTCAATTAACAAGATCACCTAGAACAGCAACAAAACTTCATATGTTTATAAATGAGGGAGAGGGGGGGAATTGAAAATGAAATAGGTAAAGTATAAAAGTAGTAAATAACTTGGTGCAAAAATTGCCGCTTATAGAACTTGAAGTGTATGCCTGAATCGAATCAAAAACCAAAGTTGGCAACCATCCCACAAGTTATAACCCAATCTCAACTCTCCATATCTGAACTTGCGTTAGACCTCGATTGAACTGCCAACCAAACACACTCCATAATACAAACTTCAAGAAGAATAAAATTAACCACAACAAGAAAGCACGACACACAACTATACATGTCTCCTGAGGACTCAACTGATCCAAATCAAGCACCGCCCACCCAATACTCGTCTCTGCAGTACAGTGGCATGAAACCCCAAATTGGGCTGAACCATATTTAGCCAAAATATACCAAGGTTCACAAACACAGCAACAGAAAGCAATAAAACCATAAAACTCGCAATTGGGTAACCACAAAATCCCAACTGGGTATCCATTAATTCTATATACAAATGTTTTGAGCTCTAAAAGACCTCCTACCCCCGTTCCCACACACACTCAACCATAGAAATGTTTTGAGCTCTAAAAGACCTCCAACACACACTCCACCACGTTCCCAATATGCATTTCCCTCTCCTATGGGAATATGGTAATTATCTACTATGGCTTATAGGAAAAACAAGTAAAAGAAAATTTAATGCGTATGGTCTCCGATTCATGAGATTGTATTACAGAAAAAGATAGCAACTACCTCTCAAAAGAAAATTTTCAATAAATTTACTCTCTAAATTTGTAACTTTACTAGATTGCAATAAAATTATTTTCATCCCGCTCATCCAACTCAAATGATATGAATTGTTCACAATTAATTAATAAGGGTGTGTATCATGGCACTTCCCAAATTGGAAAAAAATCTAAAACAAACACAGAAACCCAATTGCTAATAACCCTCTGAAATTTCACTACAGACCAATTACCCGAAACTAACTCAAACACACAATCAGCATCATAACCCAAATAGAACCAAAACTAGAAAACAAAAAAAAACAAAACAAAACAAAAAAACCCAATTGTCACATTCACCCAGAAACCTTACACTGTGTTTGGAACTTGGGTGAAAGTGAGAGAAGAGAAAAAGAAAAGAAAAGAATTAAGAAGGGTAATGGGAAAAAAAGGAGAAAAAAAAATCTACAATGCACAATACTTGATTTGTTATTTTCTCCACTCTTCCTTTACAAACCAATTTTCTCCTTTCTTTTATTTTCCATAGACCAAAATGAGAATCTAAACCGTTCCACGACCTTAGGTGGAAAACCCACGATTTCCACCACCGATTGTGGGCCCCATCATGCATTTGTTGTAGATATCTAAACTGTTCATCTTAATTGAAAATCAATAGATGTATCAAAAATTGGATTTTGGTTTATAAAATAGACGGCCATGGAAATTTTAACTTTAAAGAACACCGTCCATTTTAATTTTTGATTTTTCTATTTTAAGCTGAATTACCCAAAAAAAATTAATTTTTGATATACCTGTCGATGTCGATGTTCGATGAAACTAATTTTTTGCAAGGCTGTACTATCGTGCGAGTCCTATGAAGGATTCAAATTAATGTAACAAATTCACAATGGAGCCCACAAATTGCGGCAGTAGAAACTTGGGCTTTTTGTGGAAAGAATTTAATCTAAAATAGTAAATACCCTGTAAAACTTACTGATCAAAAAAAAAAAGGGAAAATGACGGCCAGGACGTGTTTTGATAATTAATACCTTTTAAGAATATGCTAAGAACATTTGTTAATGAACAAAATGTTCTTTACGGGTATTAATTATCATTATCAAAACACGTTCTTGGCCGTCATTTTCCCAAAAAAAAATACCCCCTAAAAACTTCACTACAGACCAATTAGCCCAAACTAACTCGAAACGGCAATCAGCATCATAACCAACTGGAACCAAACCCAGAAAACAAAACAAAAACTATCACATTCACTCAAAAACCTTATACCAAAACGAGAATTTCAAGAAAAACCCAAAAAAATTCAAGATCAAAATCAAACCTTGGCAGTCCAGAGCCGGTCGCTGGAAGCAACTCCGTACCACCCACGTGAGACAAGAAGCGATAGTGCCACGCTGCGTGCGTCGAGATTCTTCAGTATCTTCATCATGATATCTGAGCCAAACAACACCAGAGGATCCTGCTCATTATTCACAACAACCCCCTCGTTCTCTTTCTCTCTCTTCCTCTTCTTTCTCTTCTTCTTCTTCGCAGAATCCTCTGCCGCGCCATCATCGGCCGACCCAATCGAGCAGTGTTCATTCCCCACGCCGTCAGCAATTGGGTAGGAGGAGTAGTCATCGGACGACCCAATCGAGAAGTGATTATTCCCCACGCCGTCAGCAATTGGGTAGGAGTAGTCATCGGACGACCCAATCGAGCAGTGGTCATTCCCCACGCCGTCAGCAATTGGGTAGGAGTGGTCATTTTCGGGCCCGTCATTTTCAACAACTGGGCTCTTGCCCTTCTTCCGCTTCTCTTCTTGCCCCAACCCTGAGTCGTTGTTCGCCTCATCCATTGAAGCAAAAGAAGCTCGCAAGAAAACTTGCGATAACGACTAACTGGGTGCGTCATAGATATATACACATGCAAAATGGAAGAGAGAGAGGGAGAGAGAGAGAGGAGGGAAGGGGATGCGGACAACAACTACGATTACTTCGACTTGAGTTTTGTTCACTCTCCGCTGACAGCGAGGGTGAACATTACTCTCATTCTTATTAATTAAAATAGTGTAGATTTTATAATAAAATAATGTTATACTTATTGAAAAGTATATTGTATGGTAAATATGACATAATTTTGTAGTAAAATTTACATCATTTCAACCAAAAAGAAGAAGAAGAAGGGTAATGTTTATTCTCTTTTAAGGAGGCCGAACACAATTGCACTCAATTACTTCAGGCGATATTTTTCTTATTTTTCTTTGGAGTTTTGTGGGATCGTGTGCGGTGGCAGTGCAGCATAAGGAACCTGCACCCGCAGGTCTGATGACGTGGCTAATCAGCCGTATGTTTAGTGGGTCCGGTGTCCAACTAAGAGTGGGGGTCGGTTTGAGGTGGCGTAAGGGAAAGTGATTCTAGCACGTGCCAGAGAGGACAAAATATTGGTTAGCGATATTTGTTTTTTTGTTTTTGTGGGTTGAGAAATTGGAACCAGGTCGTTTTGGAATTAAGCAGTGGTATTTGAGAAGAGATTATTGGAGGAAAAATGAAGATGGAGATATTTGTTTTGGTTTTTTTTAATTTGGATTTTTGTTTCTTGATAACAATATGTTCGAACCAATTTTCACTCTCGACTAATTCTGTTATTCTTGAATTAAGGACTGGGCAAACCCTCCAGTAAATCCAAAATTTGAAATGTTTGACATTTGTGTGTGAAATTCAAACATGCAATTTTTGGTTGGAGATATTTGGTTTTCATTTTTTTGTTTGGGGAAATGATTTTGGCAATACATTTTTTTTTAAAATGCACTCTACTTCTCTTCTTTTAGAGAAAAAAAAAAGTACTTCATTTGCCCATTTTTTAAAGTCCACTATTTTTTTCTAGATTGTCTCTTAATAAATGTCAATTTTATAAAATTAGTGGGTAAAAATTTGTACATTTTCTATTTTGATTCTAAAAGTAGGTTTTATTTTGAAAAGTTAGTAAAAATATAACGATGATGTTTCTATAGAAAGTAGGTTTGAAAAATAGAGGTAAAAATTAATTTGAAAAGTGTAATGATGATTTCTCCTTAATAAATTAGAGTGTATACTTAAAAAGAGACGGAGTGAATAACATAAAAGTTTCTCTTAATGACAAAAAAAATAGAGTACAATTTATCAAAAAGAGTGTAAAAGTCTATCCCTTTTTTTTTGGTTTCATTTTTGGGTTGAGAAATTAAAACCAGGTCGTTTTGGAATTAAGCTCACTAGCAATGGCGAAGGAATGTTGGGGCCCAGGGTGGCCCTAGCCACCCTCCGAGCCCCTCAATTTTAAAAATTTTATTTTGTGTATATCTAATTTTGAATACTATTAATAATTATTCGTGGATAATTGGTTTGATTTGATAAAAAATAGTTATTTTACCTTCTCATTTTTCAATTTTTTTATGAATAAAAAATAATCACGTGACTGTTAAAGTTGCCTAAAAAAAGAATAAAATGATTTGTATATTTTAACTGCATTAGGCTAGAATTAGTTCAATATACAAATGTAATGTATTGAAAAATTAAAATTTTATGATATAATAAGTATATGTTCTGATTAAAAAATATGTTTATTAATCCGGCCCCACTCAGGTTAAAATTCTGGTTCCGCCACTGCTCACTAGTATTTGAGATAGAGATAGAGAAGAGGAAAGTGAAGAAGCAAAAGAGTAGTGTTGATGATTTGGGTTCACCATTCTCATCCATGGATTCAAACGACCCAAAGACTAATGTGCCTTATTCTGTGTCACGTTGATAAAATATTGGGAGAAATTGTCACATAAGAGGATACTTATCTTCTTCTTTTTTAAACGGCAAATTTTTTTTATTAATCTTTGAAAATAAAGTACAAAAATTAAAGAGATTCAAAACACACAAAAAAAAATCACGACGAAGCAAGAGAGAAGTCTTCAAATGAGGCACCCCATCACTCTAAAGATCAAATGCTGCGAGGACCAAAGGAAAATAAGAGGATACTATCTCAACCAGCACAACTTACATTTTATGTTATACAGTAGTTGAAGAATGGTGTAAAAAAGATACTTTTGTGGCATCAACGTCTCCTCCTCTGACGCCTCCTTATGTGATACTCCCTATGTTTTGTAAAGTTAATTTCTTACAAAATTTCGTATAATTTTTAAGCTTAAGAAATAATGTACTTTCCAAAATAATTTTTTGTGCAATATGAATCTCTTTTAATAGATCTTGATGAGATCTTTTGAACGGTACCAAAAAAAATTTATTTTCTTAACCACATTATTTTTAAGTTTAAAAATTACATAGTATAATTTTGTAGAAGACCAACTTTATAAAACAGAGAGCACCACATATGATACAAAATGAGGCCCCACCATTGTCTCCTTTGACTATCCAAATCATTTTTTAAATTGATATGATCTTTTTGCATGAACTTCTTTTTTTTTTTGGCATAGAAAAGAACTTCATAGATAAATAAATTTTTTTACATGAATTTTGTATTTACACAATTAACAACTCAAATCATCCAAGATGATCTTTGTGGATCTTATTACAGATTGCGTAACGTATGAAATTAAATGAAGAATACTTATTACCTGAGAGAATCCTGATTCGATTTTGTAAATCCACACAGCCAACAACAAACATTTTTATTAGCAATCTTTTTGTTTTTCAATATTTGACTTTTGGCGTCTCACACTTTATTTGTCAGGCTAAAAAATGGAGAAATGCACATGCGGGTACAAAAACCTTTGATGCCATTTACCCAAAATTAACACACCAAAAAAAAAAAAGAACCTTTGGTGCCAAGGTCAAATTATTGTCGCCTAAAACCTTTTTTCTAAAGTTTCATTCCACCCACTAAAATAAGTAATTATGAAAAATAATTATTTATTTTTTGAATTAAATGCGATATATTGTAAGAAAATAATCTATCTCGTAAAGCGGAAAATAAGTACTTACAAAATAAGATCCTTATCGGAGTAGAACGTAAATAGGTCACGGAGAAAGAAAATGTCTCCACTTGTTTTATAGTCGTGGATTAATAAATCTCCTTAGATTAATTTTCCGAATAAGTCCTTATCCAACCGAAAAAAATAGTACTATAGTTTTCCGAAGTTATTTCTGAAACTATTTTTCTTTCTTTGATCATATTGCGGAAACTAATTCATCTTTTTTTTTTTTGAACGGCAAAAAATTTCATTAATTTTGAAATTGTTACAAGACTAATAAGAACAATGAAATAACATTATGCTCAAAGAGTAATCTTCTACCTAATTCGAAACCCAAATCTATAATTGGCAAGTAACCAATCAAGGGCATCCTTTGGGATGAAGTTCACCTAAAAAGGTCGAAGTCCAACATTCTTTATGGGTCTAAAAACACAAATATTACAAGAAGCTCAAAGACAGGCCAAGCCCAGCCCAAAAGCCAAGCCTGGCCCAATACCCATAAAAAAAACCTAACCCCACGCAGATTAAGTTCCAGAACTCAAAAAAGTCCTTATTTTTTAAGAAAGCAATTTCAAGCTAAAAAATAAGGGGTTTATTGAAATCTAAAAATATGCACTATAGATCTTGTTTGAAAGATCTTGTTGAGATCTTTTATACAATGCAAAAAAAATTAAAAAATTATTTTTCATTTACATTATTTTTGAGTTTGAAAATGAGAAATAAGCTGCTTATTTTTTAAGAAGGTTTCTGGAACGGAGAGTCGCCGACCACCCATAATCTGAGATCAGAAATGCTAGTGGTACAGTAACTGGGGCATAGACAGTGCGTGTTTTGGCCCGTCTCAGGTCCAACGAAGATAATCAGAGCCGATCATTTTGTTCAATATATTTTACTTAAGGTTCCCGTAAAAAATCAGCTTCATTCGACTTCAATAATTAAGGGCGTTTACAAAGCATCCAAAATCACTTCAAAAAATTTCTACAATGATCTTGGACGCTTCGTAAACGCTCTTATCGATGTCGGATGGAGCTGATTTTTTACAAAAACCTTAAGCAAAATATATTGAACAAAATGAACGATTCCGGTTATCTTTGTTAGACCCGAGACGGACTCAAACGCCCGCTGTATGCGTTGTTTGTGCCCCAGCTGCTATACCAATAGCAACCCTCATCTGAGATCCCACTTCCGGCAGCCCGACCACACTAGAAAACCCCATGGCCGAATCCAAATCCACCAGACATGGAGAACAACGGCCATCACGATCCTCTCCCGTTGCCAGACCTTCATCACGGCCACCAAGAAGCTGCCATTTCATCTAATTCTTTTTTTTTTTTTGGGGTCAAACGGAAATGTCATCTAATCCTTTTGAAAACACAAAATATCACCCTAAAGTTTGATCAACTCCTACAAGTTTATTGAGGATTGAGTAAGGTGCCTGGTGGCTAACTTGCAACTTCATCCCTTGTGCACACAAGGCTTTAGAGTCTCTTCTTTGTAACTTAATAAATTGTCCCTTCTTTTTCCAATCATTCCAAATAGAAGTGTAAATTAGCCAATTAGGTCGGGTCTTTGTTACTTAATAAATTGTCCCTTCTTTTTCTAATCATTCCAAATAGAATTGTAAATTAGGTCGGGTCTTTGTAACTTAATAAATTGCCCCTTCTTTTTTCAATCATTCCAAATAGAGGTGTAAATTAGGTCGGGCTAGCACAAGCACAGCATAATTAAACGTGCTTGTCAAGGCTTGTGTTTCAAATTTCTTTGGTTCAATACATTGAAAATGGTTGTCTATTTTTTTTCTTTTTTTTTTTTTTGGTTTTAAAAAACCTGATACAGCACTGGCATGACACGACTTGTGACTTGAGGCATCCTAAAGGGCTAGGTCAAGCCTAGATTTTTCTAAAACGGTGGCACACATTTATTAAATGGACGCAAGCCACTCGAGTCTCTTCTTTGTAGCTTAATAAATTGTCCCTATTTTACCTTCCTGTCTCATCTAAGGTGATTCGACCTAGAGCACGTTACCCGTAGGGCTAAGCCATGGATGCAAACGAAATTAGATTTAAGACAAATGAAAAATCTTGATGCACACAAGGCTCTAGAGTCTTTTCTTTATAACTTATTAAATTGTCCCTTCTTTTTTCCAATAATTCCAGATAGAGGTGTAAATTAGGTTGGCTCGGCATAGGAACAGCACAAGCATGACACAATTAAACGTGCTCGGCAAGGCTTGACTCTCAAATTTCTTTGGCTCAATACATTAAATAAGTTTTTTTTTTTCCTTCCTTTTTTTGGCTTTACAAGACCTAATACAGGACAGGCACGGGCACAACAGGACACGGCTTGTGACATCTAAGGTCCAACCCGAGCCTAGAATTTCTAACAAGGCGTCGCACGTTTAATAAATAGGTCAGGCAATTTATTAAACTTGGAAATAAACAAGCAGGCCAGCACAGGATGGTTCATTCGACACAAATTCCAATAAAGGACTTCTCAATCCTTGCGATATCCAGCCCCTTTGGCAAATTTTATTAGTGTTCTAACTATTGTTGTGATCATGGTTGTATTATTATCATTTCTATAATTACCATCATTATTATAACACCTACCAATTACCATCTTCAAAATCATATCCAGTCCATCAAGTTGAGTATGATTTTCAAAATGCACACAAACACTATCCCTTGTCTCGAGTTGCAGAGAGAGAATGGATCCGAAACTTACACCCTAACATCCATACTAAAATGAATATATCACAGTTAGCAATAACTGACTGGTCTTCCCACAAAGCCACCAAGATGGTGTCACAGTATTCTATAATCAACCAACATGTAGCGCAAGAAGTTGGAAAGGTAACATTTAATAGAAAAACCAAAGACGGATTTCAGCAAAATTATGAGAATCTGTAGAAATGTAGAAGACTCTGCTACTAAATTCTCATTTATCGGTGGCATCTTTAAACTACTTACCTTTTTACACGAAAAAAAAGAGGCACAGAAATAATAGACGCCGAAAATGGAAGGTTTAATCAAGGCAGTCTGAGCAGGCAACAAACTGTCCATATATACTGCCTTGTTACAACAAAATTTTGAATCATTATTGATTTTCCGAACTGCAAATTGCTCTTCATGGGAAGTCCACTTCGTTCTTTTACTGTAAGTATTCAATCAAGTACATGTTCCTTTTACTTCAAAACTCACTACCCAATACACAAGAAACTCGAATAGCCAACTTAAAGTTACGTAGTTTTTCGATTCTTAAATACCAATTTTAGATCCAAATCGGCAGTGCATCAAACCAGTAAAGAGTCAATCCAAACACTATTCAACGTAACAACATGCTCTGCAGAATCATGTGGAAACAGGACCATTTAAGGATATACCCACCATAGAATCATGTAAGTGTTTATGCATGCTGCTACGAGAGAGAGCAACAGGAATACGTAGATAGACACTACTATGAAAAGAGATGGTAAACGAAACATAATTACCTGAATCTACATCAACTACAACACTTCTGCGATTCCTTCTAGAATGCTGTTTGGCTGACGTGGGAGTGGGAACAAGAAGAAGAAACTGGTAAAAGGTTAGGAGAAATACAAGGGGAGCCTTAAAATTACAAATATCATAAATGAAGTTACTTAAAGAAGAAGCATACTCGTGCAAATCCCCGGGGTGCAAATTAAAACGTCATGAACTGCATCGACGTCAATTGGTACAGGTGGTCCCACAACTTGAGAGTAGCCATGAGCTGAAGTTCCATACTTATCCCAGTTCTCAGTAGGTGGCACAATGAGGTCTACCTCTCGTACCATCTCACTCCTCCTTGAGTTCCTGATATACCCTCTTAAAGGAGGCCTTCTTGTAATCCTGATGCTCATGATGCAGATGTATCTTTCTTGCTCAGGTCACACACACTCAACAAGCCTGGTCATGAAAAAAGAACTCCTCGTTAGCTGTACATATAATATCCTTCCTTAGCTTTGACAAATCCAACTTTCACTTCATTTTGTGAAGATTCTAACTGTAGATAACCCCAATACACACTTTTCCCCCTAAATGTTCTTTTCAAATGCTAACTACGTAAAAGAACAATGATTGAAGGATCTGTGGGGTTTGATTACCTCCTTCCTTACTTTCTCATTCGCTGGATGGACTTTCACTCAGCCTAAGCCTTCCTCGTGGGTCGTGGCTACCGACCCTATTCCACCCGAAGGACACTCTAATGCCAAAGTCATTCCTCACTCAAGATGGTAGAAAATACACCACAAGACTCAAATGATTCAAATCACATCACAAGAGACGAGATACCTCTTTCAAGGTTTGTTATGTACCTTATATAGAAAGAATGTGCTTGAGGACCAAGTAACGATATGACGAGCATGTGGTCCCATGACGTTATTCATAACCATTTCCCTGAAAGACGTCATCCATGAGTCATGATGATTGCTGTATGACACATAAGTGGAAGCAACTTGACCAAGCCGTGCCTCTCAGCCTGATCTGTCACAAGCGTCTGGCCTGGCCCTTAAGCTATTGTCCAGCTTAATCATGCATCATCGGATCATCCAAACTATACCAGTTGGTTGGCCCAAGTCAAGCACTTAAGTTCTTCACCCTTCGGCGAGTTTGGCTCAGCCTGACCAGCGCGCCCCAAACCATGTCTTGTTCGCTCCACTACAACATCAAAAACCAATTGCATTCTACCAATGAGAACACATGTTTAGACATGATTTTCTGCTTATAGCACTAAGCTTACATTCAAGAAAAACAAAATCTAAAAATAATCTGGTTCAAGCCAAGACTAGATGTGTATGGCTGTATGCTACGAACAGGTAACCTAACAATATATAGTTATAACAGTGGTTTTGTATTGTGGATTTTCTTTATACTCTTTTTCATGCTAAAGAGCTCACAAATAGTATAATCTTATTAAAACTTAGTACACCAACTTGACTGAAAATCTAGAGTGTCAACTTTCTAAACCAATGTGATGTTTTGAACTTCTTTGATCAAGAGATTTTGCTCGTATTTTTTCCTTTTGTTTTGGAAAGTACGACTAAATTCTTCATTCCTCAATGGGCATACTAGGTAAACAAAATGAGAAGTCCAAGATCTAAAGGAATTTTGAGTTGCCTGTCAAAAAGGACATACCGAACTGGCTGCAATTTCCATTTTGATCAACATGGCTATGGATCACTCCATTTCATCCGAAGTGCATGTCTTAACGAATAACACAAAGGAAAACAGTGACAACAATGACACAAATGATGTGACAAAATAAACCCCTAACCAGTAACCACAAAGGACAATATGAAGATATCAAGGACCAAACCCTAGCATTAAGGAATCAGCTTTTGTTTTCCAATTGACTAAATATAGTAGCAAAAAAAGAAGGAGAAAGAGGATATACTTGATGCTGCCCCATTTACAACTAACCTTGACCAAGGGCAACATGAAAGGCTCAACCATCCTACTTTAGCATTGGAAATCAATTTTTTCCTAAATCTCCGTAGAAATCATCAGCCAAATAGGTTAAACTGGTTCCAACTTCACAAAAACCAATTTAACTCCAGATAATACTATGTAGAAAATCAAGTTCCACTGAAGTATTTCAAAGTTTTGAACCCTGGTCTTACATGACAATAAGATGACTTTTCAGTTTTCAAGGTGATCAGATTTTAATCTCCAACAGAAATTTCAAGCTCAATGTCAATTTGGGATGGTAAGTCTTTTAGCAATTTACACAGATATTAACATCTAATCACCATTTTATGCCTACCTGATGTTGTTTATTACAAAAAAAAAAAAAAAATGCATGCATTCAACACA
This sequence comes from Rhododendron simsii, assembly GCA_014282245.1. Taxonomy (NCBI): domain Eukaryota; kingdom Viridiplantae; phylum Streptophyta; class Magnoliopsida; order Ericales; family Ericaceae; genus Rhododendron; species Rhododendron simsii. Next base: position 7,662,891 of record CM024961.1, on the reverse strand, counting down.
ACCACCAATTTTGGCATCCAATCATGTCAACGTCAGGAGCTGTTCAATTTTTCCAAATTTTGAAACAATCAAAAACTTATTGTAACAACAAATTCAATGTTGTATTCAGCGTTTTAAAATTTTGAAAACAACTCAGACAATGTAACTAGCAAACCACTATCATATGATATGTGCATATCTGATTGAAGAACCATGCAACACTAAAGAATCAAAGCACCAAATAACAGTATCAAACAGCAGGAAATAGATTCAACCACCACAAACATTAAAATCATAACATATCAAAGGGCAAGAAAAATGAAAACAAAGTATTTAAATATGGTGGAAGATCTTACCAAGTTTTGAATACTAGCAAATAGCAATCATATCATTGAAAAAATTAACTAAAAGTCTTATCAATTTGGTGCTCAATGCTGCTCTCAGCTCAAACTATCCTAGCTGCACCTGCTTGTTAGTTGTTGCGGATAATTACACCACGCTCTATCAATGATCACCTGAAAGTAATCTGCATCTGGAACAAAAACAGAAGGATTAGACTAGGTGATTCTAGCTTCACATCATACCTGTCATTTCCTCCTCATTGCCAAATTCCACAGCACCCAACCCTGGCTGCAAGAGCTAATTTCAGTAAAGAATGTACTGGATCACCGCATTGGCCACAACACAATGAAATAGCTTAAGCTAAAGTCACCAGATGCTGCTATAGACCAATCCCAAGCAACTAGGCCCATCATCGAATATGCGAAAAGGCCCATTGATATATTCACTGAGGGGCCAGAAATCCCTATGTTTTGCTAGATTAGTCAAGTTGAAATAAAAATTTCCTGCTATTAAGTGTTATAATGTAATATTTGCCAATGAAAAAAGAAATGTTAGAATGTAATATCATTCAAGAGACCATTAGACTTGTGAAAGTATTATGATATGAGTAGCAGTTCTTTTGAGAAGCTAGTCATACTTAATTAACCGACAAAGTAGGAATTCACTCATTAATGAATCGTTTCGTACAAGTCAGAAACAACATGGCGCTTGCTTGAAGAAAAAAACAGCTATTCATGCTCTAGATCGAAAATGAGAAAGAGCCGAGTTTATTGTTACATTTTGGATGAAGTCCTTTACCATAGCTTCTCCGTTAACCTGATCATGAACGAATTTACAGCAAGTGCATCCAACACTATCCATGACGACTCAAATAGCTCGTGAAAGAAATCAGTCCCCGTCTCCTCAGCTGCATCTCTGAAAGCAATCCCAAATGCATTGCCTCTATCAGCACCAAGACGCGGCTTCCCACAAACTCCAACAATCAAAACCTTGTTTCGCTCTTGAGTGTAGCAAATGCATATCAAAGGCTTCATTTTCGCACCTTTCTCCTTCAAAGCATCCATCAAGAAGTACCCAAATTTAGTCAAAGCCTGGGGATAACCCAACAGCTTAGTATCTGCTGAATCTTCAAGTTTCACCCACCTGAATTTACTCCCACTTCTTATAGATCCCTTCTTGGTTATCGCAGAACTCCCTTGTCTCAGAATCGCCCTTTGGACCTTTATGGCTTGTCTCATTCCAATTTCCAGCTTTTCAAGCTTGCTCAATGACAACGAATCATAAGCCACCCCAAACTGTTTGGCAGCACAGGTGCCATCAGATTCCACAAACGACTCTAAAAGTGCCGTCACTCCAAACACCACATCTGCTGCAGAAAGTCTAGAACTATACCCATGTAACAGACAGAAACCTCTGTAGTAGAAATCCGTTAGCCCATATTCGGGTAAAAATTCTTCGAACTCATCCTTCATTTTCCTCTTGATCGCAACATTCATGTACTGAAACTTCTGTCTACAGTCTTCGAGCGCAAAACCCATCCGAGCAAGAAGCAGCATCAACTTTTTCATCCCGTTGTCACTCCACGTCTTCAATTTAGTCGCCATGTAGGAAGAACACAGCATTGAATCAAACAAGTTCCATTCTTGTAGCAACATCAGCTTTGGCTCGTCTTCACATGCAATCTTGGAAGAATCAGGAGCCAAAACCTTTGTTCCATCCTTCAAAGTCACCGTTGTAGCCGCATCCAAATTCCCCGAGCTGTTAATATGCTGCTCGAGCTCCATCACGCCGGCTTGATACCTCTCGTTTGTCAATCTTTCGTGAACAAATTGGTCGGTTAAAGCCACACAAGCAAACCACAGCAGATCATTTGTGTTTTTCCTAAGGGAATGAGATAGATCGTACATCAAACACCCTGATGGCTTCCCATGGAAAGTGCCCATGTGGTAATACTCTTTCTTCAATTTCCTAAAAAGCTTAACCGGATCTTTCTCACTTTCCCCTGAAACCCTTCTCCTCTTCTGAGACCCCTCACCGCCGTCATCTTCCCCTTCACTTTCGCTCTCGCTCTCATCATCACTTTCCAAGTCATCTCCGCCCTCATCATCGCTATTCAAATCACTTGCATTCGCCAGGGCCGAAACCGGGACCCTCAAATCATAGGCCAAATCAGCTTGGTCCTCATCATCCCTCGTATACAGCACAACCACGCCATCATTTTGATCGCTGAGGTTGTGCAAGTGAATCGGGCGGTGGCTATCCACCACGAAAACCTTGGCACAAGGGCCAAGGCCAAGGACCTTTCCGAGGTCTCGGTGACACCCCCAATTGATGAGCAGAATCGTGACGGGCTCCTCGGGAGAGGAACACGAATCGGGGCCCGCGAACTTGTGGATTTCCTTGAAGGTGGAGACCGGGTAGCACGCGTACCGAACCGAATCGGATTCGAGCACGTGGCCTATGATTTTCAGAGCGCAGAGGGAGTCCACGTCGGAGGTGGAGGGGAATATGAGGAGAGGAGTGGTGGACGAAGAAGCTGTGGCCGATTCGCGCAACCGAGCGTAGAACGAATCGATGCTTTGCTCTCGCACCATGATTTTTCCTCGATTGGTTCGTTCCTAGATTACGGAAATACCAATTCTTTTTCTAGACAAATTTTCAGTCACAAAATTGGCAGGACGGAACAGTAGAGAGAGAACGGAACCAAAGAGAACAGTTACAGTAAAGATTATGTGCAGCAAAGGAAGAGAGAGAGTTGAAGATGGAGGCTAGGGTTTTGTGAGTACCTGATGAAGTTTATGATGGGGATCTGATTTGTAATGTTCTGCTTTGGATGTGTTCTGCTTTTGCTCATTTGCTAGAGAGAGAGAGAGAGAGAGAGAGAGAGATCTGGAGTTGGGTTGGAAAATTCAAATTAAAAACAGTCCCATTTTTTGGTTGCGTTCGACATTTTCATTACAAATTTGAATTTTTTGACGGTCCCGCGTAAATTTGGCGGTAGCATGTGGTAGTGGTGGTGCGCGTGATAGGAGTAATTATTCCATGCGCCTGGGGCATTCCATTGCAGTACCCCAAACTCTTCACACAATCAGGAGCGGAGCCAGGAGTTTCAATTAATAGGATTGAAAATATTTTTTATTTACTAGTCTAAAATATATCTATTTGAAGAGGTTAATTATAACGTAAATATACACGGATAGATCTAAGTTTGCTTTATAATTGGTACCAAGGATTTATTATATTTTGAAAATAATGGATGATAGCCTCATTTATAATAGGCAAATGATTTTGGCACTCCAAGTTTTTGATAATGGCACCCCAAAATTTTTCTTTTAGTATAAAAAATTATACATAGCAAGACACACTAAAAGATAAAGTTTAGAGTGTCATTATAAAAAAGTGAAGTGTCAAAATCATTTCTCTTTATAATACTATCAACTTTCGAAAGGAGAGAACACACATAATTTCTAAGCATTTGAAACAAGTTGGGACAATTTACCGAATTTTTGTAGAGTCAAAATAAAAAATTTTGACTACAAACTATCAAATGTCCATGTGAGAAATCAAAGCGAGTAGGATCAAGTGACCTCATTTGTCTCTACATGCCTCCACCTTTGCACGCATTTTTGTGGGCTACACATAATTTGTGGTGGAAACTACACAAATGAGCAATGGAAAAGGAGTTCAAGGCACTACATGGCGGTGCTCAAGAAAACATTGAATAATTTTCTGTGTGGTAGGGTAAGCGAAACATTATTTTATACTGTACTCCTACAGCATTGTGACGTGATGTTCCAGGCCCATTTTCCACCACACATTGTCATGGAACTCTCAACAGCATGAATCCCATTACGTATTGTTTTGGCTGAATAATTACTCAAAGAGAGCGGTCTCAGGATAAGCTTTCCTGTTTTAGCCGTGTGATTAGCGAGATTAGTAAGATGGGTTTCCATTTTCCAACGGTGGTGATGGAGCCTTTTGGATCTGAATGCTTTACGATCGGCCGGGTATAGGCGATGTCCATTTTCGGACCTGGATTTTTGTTTTATTTTTGAGTCGGGCCTAGCTTCATGCAACGGATTCAGCCCGCCTGTGCCCCAGCGGTGTGAGAGTCCGTGACTCGGGTTACAAGCTCACATTACCGAGCCCGAGTAACTTGGATACTCCCCGGCTCATGTTAGGAGACTAGATAGTCATGTTCGGCCCATTTGTAAGCCCGCGTCCATTTTTATAATCGGGACCTTTCATGTTTTAGATCCCATCAAAAAAATATAATGCAAAATATTACGCTAATCAAATATTATTTAATAATTTTTAGGGACATAGAGAAACTACCTACTAATCTAGTTTTTTTTTTTTATATATATATAATTCATGTGTCTGAGCCAGTTTTCGCGGTTAATCTAGTATTGTAATATGATTTTTTTTAAAGATAAATATGCTGTGAAATCACATCAACCTATATCCAATCAACCGGTTTATTTACGCAACAGATTTTCCAAAAGGGCAATAAAAATTATTTGGGGGTTAGGGAAGCAAACAAATAGAGCCTTGAATACCTTAGAGGCAAAAATGTCTCAAAAAAATAACGTAGAATTGTTTTTGTAATTTTGCAACTCAACGTCACTTGCCATGGCTCTGCCTCATATAGCTAGTATCAATAACCCACATTGAACCTCTCTTATCCTCCGTATGCTCAAGGTCAAACAGCAGATGAATGATTATTGCCAGTAGTGGAACCAAAATTCGACGCAGGAGAACGACTTTTCAATCGATATCTTGGAAAAAATTGTTCCAGATAGAGTACAATTAACCGAATAATACCAAATCTAAACCATTTTCACTATGCCTAAAAACATTCGAGAGTATTGTTTTTCAAAAATTCCCAAATACCGACCACGAAAATTACAATATCCTACACATGAAAGTGTAATTTTAATCCAGTCGTTTTCCAACATGTCCAAGCAATTCATCAATTATAACAAAATAGCAAGAAATCGAAAGAACTCTTCTTCTTCTTTTTTTCTTCCCCCTAAATCGAAATAACTCGAACATAAGAGTTTACGTAGAAACAACTCAGGGACAACAATCCCTAAGAGGAAAATTATGGCCTAATCTACTCAAATGCTATAAATCAAAATGTTTACAAGATGCGTACAAGATAGGAATTACCAACTAACCCAAAGTTACACCCAAACTCCGTGCTTTGATGTAACTCTCTGAGTTCCTTCTTGATTCCATAGCCTCCACACGGATTCAATCACCTCGATCTCCATTCACCATGGCTCCGGTTCCATCGGGCATGGTAAAATTGAAGATATCATTGATGCGATGCAATGAAGATTTTTACGACTAGAAAATTTACGGATATTGAATGATCGAGACATGATGTGTATGACTCTAAATTGCCACTAAGAGCATCCACATCAGTCTTTCTAAATTTTGGACCAAATTACATATTAAAAATCTACTTTATTATTTTTACTACTCACTTTTAAAAGATCTACAATGTCAAATTCTTTATAATAAATTTACTATAAAAATATTATATATATATATATATATATATATATATATATAAAGGCAATTACGGCAAAACTATAAAACCTGCAAACCCAAGGTACCCACTCACTCTCTCTCTCTCTAACTTTACACTTCTTCTCAACTCCAACCCAAAAAAACCAGCAAACAAAACCCCAAACCACAATTTTCCAACGCCGACCTGACCCTCTCTCCCACCCCGGCGAAATCACCCCCTCCCTCTCCAAACCGACCGGAGGTACTAACGGCCATGCGGGGTCTACTCTGGGCCCCGTACGAATGATTCGAGCCATTCAATAATTTTTTTTAAAAAAACAAGTGGGCATGAGACAAATCAGCTCAATCCGATATCTATAGTGCTCGATCCAATTTTTCCATTTCTGAAAAATCGGAAAAAATGGGAAGATTGGATAGAAATGGGAAAGATTGGATCGAGCACCCACACATATTGGATTGAGCTGATTTTTCACAAGCCCACTCGATTTTGTTTTTTAAAATTATTGAATGACTTGAATCATTCGTGCCCAGAGTGGACCCCCCGTAGTAGGCGGTACCTTCGGTTGATTTCTCTATAACATTTTCGCAACAAAAAATGGTCTCTTTTCTGAGCTTCCCCTTCTAAATTACTTGATGTTGGCTTACAATAAGTGTTATGTGCACATTTCACAAACCACAGGGGTGTTATTGCAAACCATAAGAGGTGTGTCCGCACAAAAATCACATTAGATCAAAGTGGACTTTGCCGCCACCGCCCCAACCCCCCCCCCCCCCCCCACCTTTTTTTTTCCCCAGAGGTGCTATGTACACAGATAAGAAATCTGTGTCCGCACGCACAGATCATTTTTGGCCCCATTTCGGGTTCTTAAAAAATGATCGGAACCGCTTATTTTATTTAAAATACTTTGGTTATGGTTTCTGCAAACAATCCGCTAAATTGGGTATTGTTAAGGGCATTTGTGAAACATTCAACTTTGTCTCAGAATTTAGGCTTGAATTCTGGGACAATGTTGGATACTTCACAAACACCCTTAGTGATATTAAATTTAGGTGATTTTTGATAGGGACCATAAACAAAATATTTTAAATAAAATTAGCGGTTCCGATCATTTTTTTGAGACCCAAAACGGGTTCAAAAGGGATCTCTGCACGCTGGCACAGATTTCTTAACTTTTGTGTATATCATTTCTGTTTTTTTTTTTTTTTTTTCCATCTCATATTTCGTCTCAGGAATCATTTTAAAATTCAAAATTGAAAAAATAAAAAACTACTTATAAGATGACGAAAAAGACCCAAAGGGGCCTTTTTCAACTCTTCTCGGGCATCGCTGAGAGGCAGGCTAAGAGCCTCTGTTAAAAGATGAGACAGAAGAAAGAAAGAAAGAAAACGTATTGGCTGGCTAGATAGTCCCAGCAAATCTATTCACAAACAAAGAAAACAAATACTACTTTGAGCTTGAGAATATCAGACGATTCAGACCATGGAAAGAGTTCAGCTACTTGGATTTTGGCCTAGCCCGTACAGTTACAGAGTTATATGGGCTCTGAAGCTATAGGGCGTGAACTACAAATACATAGAAGAAGACTTCCCCAGCAAGAGCGAACTGCTCTTACGATATAATCCGGTTCACAAGAAGATCCCTGTGCTCGTTCATCGAGGCAAACCGATCGTTGAGTTGCGCATTATCCTCAAGTACATCGAAGAAACTTGGCCGGAAAATCCGTTGCTGCCGAAAGATGCTTATGAGAGAGCCGTGGCTAGATTTTGGATCCAATTTGGAGAGGCAATGTTTACACCCATTTTTTGGCCAAAAATCAGAAAACGAATTTGTGAGCTAAGGGGCGGCCTTGAAAATAAGTTTCTGGCCTTGAAAGGCCTTATGACCGATGGCCCACAAAATAGGACCGGTTTGGAGGCCATTAACCGAATTAGATTTTGCATAAAGGCTTGGGTCAAAATAAATCATCACAAGCCCAAGCCCGAGCTAGGCCAAAAACGTGGGTCAAGGTGTTTTTATTCAAACCTAGGCCAGCTCTTGAGAGGAGGTAAGGGCCTTCTAAAAAGGTCCAAATCAGTTAAAGCCCAAGTTTTCTTTCCAAAATTGTGCTCGCAAGACTGACAAAAGGAATTCGAGGCTCATAATTCACCTTAAGTTCTGGCCCAATTAATAGATGGGCCTATTTACTTAAAAAAGTTACTCATGGCCTATTAAAAAGGCCAGAAAAGGCTTCAAGCTGCTTGTGGAGGCTAGAATGTTCTCATATGGCAAACCTGGATAAGCTGCTTACAAGTAGCTCAAGGCCTGGGTGGCCACCATCCTTCAGCACAAAGCAAGGCTAGGGACAGGTGGCGTACATGCAGCCCTTGGAGCTGCTAGTCAATGACTCATGCAGACCTAAGCAAGCTGCTCACAAGTAGCTCATTCAGGCCTGGTTAATCCTTTGTTTCTTGATTCTTCTTCTATAAGGAATCAGACTTAGAAGATTTGGAGGGCCCACAAAAGATGCAAGGTCCAATATAATGGTGGGAAGGCCTGAAAGAGGTTCGGTCTTCAGCTTTGGTGGGCCCGAAAGATGTCCATTCACGCAGTAGATTGAGTGTTGAAGCAGCTCAAAAGGCCTAGATTCTGGAAAAGCCGAAATTCCTTTTGCCCTTTTGCAGAATTTTATGCAAGTAAGAAGGATTTTTCAGGCCTTGGCCATTTCCCTTGGAGTAAAAGACACGTTTTGGTCAAAAGAAAGGCCTCTCATTGGAGCATTTTGAAGCAACTCAAAAGAGCCACATCGCAGCCATGCATTGAAGCAATTGAAGCAGTTGAAGGCCTGAGTCTCCTGCCTATAAATCATAGTTTTGAAGGCCTTGGGCAGGGTCCATGATCTCAAAAGCTCACTGCTTATGAACCTACATTTCCATTTCTTTCAAGCATTACTTGTACTCACTTCAAAGTAGTTTAAGTTTTTTTCACGCTTCTTGTACCCAAGCTTCATTAAACCGTTAATGGAGTTTGATTGATCCAAGTTTAGCTTCGTTATCTTTCTTCCCTTTGTTCTAGCAACGATCAGAAAATTTTTAAGCCCTTAGCTCGCAAAGGCAACCAACGAACCATCATGAGGACTTACCCTTTGGGCCAAGCACAATCACTCGAAAGAAGTTATATTTTGAGGCACGAAGGCCTTAAAAACAACTCGAACAACAATCCTATCCTAGCACGCCCGCATTCCAAGCCAATGCGGTTTTTTGCACATTTTGTGAGAAACAAGAGGATAAGGTACGTCGGTACTTGTAGTATCTTTGCTTTTTTGTAACCCTAAACTTCGTAAGCATATCCTAGTTTAATTGGACATGATTAGAATTCCATTGTTCTTCAGTCAATTTTGGTCAATAAAATGATGTTTTCCTCTAAATCAAGGGAGCTGTTTTTTTCTCAATGCTTCTGATGTAGTATATAGAATCATCTGTTTCTTGAAAGAATTTACTGTTGGAACCGGGATTTGTTTATCACTGGAAAAGATTTGCAATGCACCGAAAAATAACCAAGATTAAAAATTTACTGGACCAATTTCAGGTGTGGAAACTAGCAATCGAGGCTAGTCTTACGAAACTATATCCTTAAAGCAAATTCGTCTCTCCCACACGGGAGATCAACTTGCAAAATTGAAAAGTTGGATTATGAAATTGCAAAAGATAATTTCGGAGTTGGATTAATACTTTCAATTGAATGGGTCAAGGATCCATGGATGAAGATAAAAATGCTAGTGTGAAACGATCAACTCTTTCTAGTACTGTGTTATTCGCTTGCTCTTTTATCCCAAACCATTAACCGTATGGTTGCTTGTGGAAATTGTTTTTGTTTATTTGGTAGTTGGGTTTTGCCACTTCGCTGACTATGTTGTCGCTCAACCGGCCAAATCAAAGTCGCGGGGGTCCAAGGGCTGCCCCTACGTCGATGGTCATTGCACATAGACATGGGTATTACAGAAATTTTAGCGATGTAAACCCTAGACTTATTCCTGCTACAGGCAGCATGAGTCAATGGATTCTGTACTCTTTTAAACATCCTGCTACTCCTAAAGCTTTTGATTTCAGATCCTAATAGGGAAAATCCAAGCTAAACAATCAGTCCAATTCTCATAGCTGTTTTTGACCTGCTTCCAAGAGCAAACTCGTGTTCCTCGATTATTTTCCACAACCAGCTAGGGTAAAGATTAATTATACTATCATGTACTACAACAGATTACATAAATTAACATTTTCTTCATAATCAAGGTACTATAAGCTGCAGGACTCTGTTGTTTGCTTGAGACGTGATGAACTTTTGCATGAATTTCGTAGCGATTATGTAGCATTTGAAGAATGTATGATCATGCCCAACTGTCAGTTCTGGAAAATATAAAATTTGATTGCTAAATTTTTTACCTCAAAAAATATTAGACCATTATGAACCAATCATACCCCTGATATATTTTTTTTCTCTGCTAATCCGTGATTTTGCCACCAACATTGTTTTGTGGTCACACAGGGTCTCACTTTCTATGGTTTCTTTCGATCAACTACCGGGGAGGCACAAGAGAAATCTGGAAAAGAAGTCGTTGAAGTACTTAAGATCTCAGAAGAGCAATGCCTTGGGGATAAAATGTTCTTCGGGGGAAGCTCTTTGGGACTAGTAGACATATCATTGGGATGGCTTGCGTACTGGTTTGGAGTCATGGAAGAAGTTGTAGGCGCCAAATTGTTTGAACCAAATACATTCCCGCGATTGCATGCTAGGGATCAGAACTTTAAGGAAATTTCTCTGGTCAAAGAAAATCTTCCCGATCATGAGAGATTGTCAGCTCATTTCAAGCGCGCAAGGGAGAGTTTCTTCGTAGATCTCTTAAGCCACAATGTTTTGGATATTATGATCAAATGTCTTGATTTACTTGTGTATGTGAGTATATTTTTATACAACTGTGAAAATAAGAGAGAACATGTCCTTGACGAAATTAGATTCGTATTAGTTAATCTTAGTATTGGACTAAGGTTGTGCTTGATGCTGCTTGTATTTGAATTTTTATTTTTATTTTTATTTTTAATCTTATCAAGTTGCTTGGTATCAAAAATTAAGTTGATCGACATTGACAATTCGTAATTTACGTTTACTTCTAAGTTTTTCCTCGAAATCACGAAACGACTTTTAATTTTTCAAGATAACTCTAAATCAATTATTTTTCTCTAAAATGATGGATGGATATACTTTCCGGACTTGATAAGAAAAAAATACAAATGAAGCCCCGATAAATTTTCAAGATCTGAGGCGAATAGTTTTTTGGTTGAGAGCGCCCTCAAAAAACTCGCAAGGTTGGAAACCTTTTGTCTCAAGCAGTCATTCAAGCCATTTCTACGCATGCCATGGCCTGCTTTCTATTGTCAAAAAATTTGCCAGCTTTCTATTGTCAAAAAATTTGTGTGATAAGCTTAACTCTGCAATTAGTATACTATATAACAAGGAATTATTGGTGGAATGGCGATCCAGAGGTATGGGAATCTGCATGCTGGGCTTGTTGGGATAGCCTTGCTTACCGTAACAAAATTGGTGGTTTAGGCTTTCGCAGTTTTAAGGCTTTTGACCTCACATTATTGGCTTGCTAGACAAGGCTGAAAGACTTCTCATCAACCCGAAGGCGCACTGGGCAAAGTTTCTAAAAGGAATTTACTTTCCGAATATTCATCTTTCCTGGAAGCAAGCAGGGGAAGGAATGCATCTCGGGCATGGGCTAGTATTAACTTCAACTGATGCAGATGTGTTTTCCTCGTCGTGAAAGAAGTAATGAAAGAGAAGCCCTGGGTCATACCACGTTCGTTGTTGCCTTTCTGCATGGGAGAGAAATTGTAAAGCAAGGGTTGAGGAAGCATATTATGAATGGAGAGACGAAAACTTTTTTGGGAGGACGTGGATTCTGTCTTTATCTGGCTTCAAAATCAAGTTGGGTAATAAAAGCAGAAGAGAGTGGAGTTAGTAGAGACTGTGATGTGATGGATAGTTCTTGAGGAGAAATGGAAAAAGGAACTCCTCAAGAATTTGGTGTCTGAAACAGATTTGAGGGCTATTGAGGCCATCCCAATCCCTTCGATCCAGCGGCATGATATCATGGTTTGGCAATTCAATTCTTCGAGCATAATCAGGGCTATTGAGGCCATCCCAATCCCTTTGATCCAGCGGCAAGATATCATGGTTTGGCATTTCAATTCTTCGGGCTTATGCTCCGTTAAGTCAAGGTACCAAATTGCTTTTGATAGCCAAAGGAAAATGTAGGAGAAACCTGAGTCTTCTTCCAAAGCTAATCCGAAAGTCTCAAAGAGTATTTGGAAACTCAAAACAATGGCGAAAGTAAGGAATATTTGGTGGAAAGCTTGTGGGAACATTTTCGCAACAAAAGAAGACTTTTTTTTTCCTTCCAGAAAATGGGCCTCTTCCCTCCTTTGTCCTCTTTGCGAATCGTGTGAGGAGTCTCTGGAGAATCTTCTGTTTGAGTGCGGCTGGACTAGGGGCGTTTGGTTTGGGGTTGGCTTGCAACGGTTGCATGGAGGTGAAAGTGTCTCTAAATGGTGTTCAAATATCTTGGAAAACTCCAGTTCAAAAGAGGACGCTTTGGAGTCGATTAATAAAGTGGCGACCTTAGGGTGGTTTATTTGGAACGCTAGAAATCATTTCTGTGTAAACCAAACTATAACGGAAAGATTAGGTTGATCACAAATGACAAATCAAAGATTACAATGACCCAATATCTTCCCCTCATAGACAAGCAAATGCTACTGTATTCCATCCCAAAAGCTTCGGGAAAATGCAGACAAGGCATATTGATGAGAATAACAGCATCATCAAGGTCAAATGGCCAATTTGTGGCACCAGGGATGAGCATTCTCTGGCTGTCTTTTGTTCTCATTCCACCCCAAGCTGCCATACACTGGTCAAATGGCCAATTTGTGGCACATCCTTCTAGTTGCTTTGTGCTCAAAAGCACCTCCGTGAGCACTGAGCAAACTGTCAACCTATGCAAATAGGTGTAAGAAAGAAAAATCTCTTTATGTGCACCAAATAATATACTATGCCATAGGAAGCATTCAGCCTGGGCTGTTGGTAAAAGCTACTCAACTCAAGAATCAGACTCCTGTAACCAAAGCTCAAATAGTTCCCCATGTCAACAACAATTGCATGGATGGAAAGTCAAACAAAAATGTCAAAACATAGTCGCAGTGGTTGCAACATAGGCGTAACTGAACTAGACACATATCCATATGAAGGAACGAAAGGAAATACATTTGAATTCTACAATCCCGTATCTAATTTTGTCTTCCCTTCCAACTTATTCAAGCTATTAGTCTCATCTCAACAGAAGAAAGAGCAAAAGAGGGAACCCTTTTGGCATCGTACTTAATTGCGTCAGAAAGCAAAAATCGACTCCAACACCTAAAACGTCTAAAAGCAAGCTTATAGTGACACTGAAGAAACTTTAAGTCCAGAGATCTGAATTTTGTATGCTCAGATACATAGAGGCCATTATGTGGGCAGATAATGACACAAGGATCTCACCTCATCAACAAAAATAATCACAGGAGCCAGCTTGCTAGCAAAAGAGAAGAGGGCCTATGTAAGCTTTTCAGCATCTCCAAACCACAGCAGCAGAAAAGTGGGGAAAAGGCATATTAGCCACCGGCAGCTACATGTGGTTATTTCGATGAAGTCAAATAGTCACATTATCAATCAAATAGGAAACGAAACAGACAATTAGCGGTGAATTCAACTGTCGTCAAACCTCAAATTAAAGGAAAACTCTTTCCACTGGTAAATACGATTCCCCCATGAGAGCATTTTCCCCTAGCAGCAATAAATGCTGCTACAGCAATGGGCTGCCAATTTATAGACTAGGAAGTCTTTGCTTACCTGACGGGGAGTTAGCAGTCAGATAACTCAACACCCAACAAGGAATAAAAGTACGTGGGGTCGTGGTGATGCAAATACCGATACTAAAAACTTGTTTCTTCATACACGTTATGTTGTGCCTGTGGTAAATTACAACATAACCTACTAACAGCTTCCCACCAGAATAAGCAAATAGTCCTCCACAAAGAATGCCGCTGGGAAAAGATACGATCGTCACTACAACAAAAATGAGTTTTTCTTACCAAAATTTCCTCAATGGGGTCTTCTGGTGAGAAAATTGGATTTCATCACCAAATGGAGTATTTCTTCTCCCTCAACGCATATATCACAATAAGGCATGGCCATGTATAGGTTGATTACTACTAGAGATTAGAAACAACTACAATGTTTACAGAAGTACGAAACTGAAGTGTTTATAGAAGTCCTCAAAGCAAGTTTCAAGATTTGATATTCGGAAGGGCTTCCCTGTTTCCTGGGCTCTGCTCGCTCATCTATGCTCCGACCCAACAAGTAATGAGTGATAAACGATGTTTCCTTGCCTGCATTAAGATTTCAAACTTGTCGTAAAAAAAATAAAAATAAAGGCAATCAGTCAAAATCAAGAAAAAAAATGGAAATAGTGAATCAAGATCTAGATGCATCCCTCAGTCCATCTTTCGGAGAGGCATTTTTGGCTTCAAGAAATTGGAGTTTCCTTTCTAAAGAAATAGTTTCATTAAAAAGATCGTTTCGCTGTTTTGGCCCATTGATTCTGATCCAACAACTCTTCATTTCATGGCCCAATTTTATTAAATTTCAATTAAATGGCCTTCCAGCGCTCGTCTAGGACTAGGACTGGATGCCAAAAGCGGGTGTAAACAATGCCCCCCAGGCCTTGACCTTGTTTAAGATCTAGGCCTGTCGATTAGGACAGAGTACAGTTTTTGGCAAACCAAACGAGTCCTTAATTTATCATCAAATTTGAAATAAAAAGATAATTAGGCTTAACTTTAGCCTAAAATCCTTTTGAACTTTCAAATGTTTAAATTTAAAAAGATAATCAGGCTTAAATCCAGCCTAACAACTTTTCAAATTTCAAAGTATATCTTCTAGTTGCATTTGGACTCTTCACCTTCGAACTGAACAGAATCCCATGAGTGTTGGGATAGAAACCCAACGAAGAGTCTCATCGGTTGCAGGACTCTACATCAATATAAGCCTAGAGTGGACATGTGGCATCCAAAGGGAGCACTTCTCTACCGCCATACACATATCTCTAGCCTTCATAATCATTAAGAGTCCAAAAAATTAATGAGATAAAAGAGAGAGAAATGGCGTTTTGAATCTGCACCATTATCTCTTAACCCCTTTAAAACCCATTTGGACTCTTTCTTTCTCTCTCTACACCTGCTCTATTTCTCCTTCTTTCTCAAACTCAGAAACCCTAACCCGCCATTAATTCTCGTCCCAAGCTCTTGAACCCAAGAGACATGGCTACTCATCAGGCCAACGCACCTCCTCCAAACCCCAATAGTCTCGCCATCCAGATTCGAAGGATTCTAGCTGAAGAACACATAGCGGTCACCAAAGACGTTTTGGTGATCGGAAATGCTGATCCTAGGGCCTGCCTTCCAACTTGGGTTTCCCACTCAACTTGACCACATGTACCTGCTGGCAGAGGAAGCACTTCCCTTCGAATCTCCCTCATTGGACTGGAATCAGTTCACCACCGATATCCCCAACTGTCTCTTGCACAAACCTAATGCGAAATATGTAGAGTGGCTTGATCGGATGCTCGAGGCCAAGGGTGATCTATGGAGGCAGATAGGAATCCGTGACGCCATTCTACTCAGCCGATTGCTTATTGATATGGACAAGAATCTCTTCCTTGCTGCCTCTCAATTTTGGTTAGTCACCTCAAACTCTTTTCACTTCAGAGTAGGTTTTATGGGTCCAACCCTTCAAGGCATAGCTTTCTTGATAGGCCTCCGTCCCCATGGGATCGAGGCCAATTACTTCTTGTCCTAAAAGACCCCTTACATTGAGTATAAGGAACCCTGTCTTTTGCCCCCTTTATAAACCACTATTCCAAGAAAGGCCCCGTTGAAGATAACGAGCATGTGGCCTTCCTTTTTTATTGGTTGAATAAGTTTATCTTTTGTGTAGCTGCAAATCGAGTGACTAAGGATTTCATAGATTTGGCCAGTGCCTTTGCATCTGGGCAAAAAATAGCATTGGGCCCTTTGGTTCTAGCCCATCTATACTGTGGTATGAAGGAGTTGATCAGCAACAAATTTGTCTTTGCCCCTGGCCCTTTGTGGACATAACCCTATGGTTGTGGTCCTACTTCCCATAGCTAGCCCCAGCAATTGAAAAGAACCCAATACATACCTATTATGGACTCCATTATGTTGATACCCGCGGCCATATGTATGCTTTCGGAGAATATTTTAAGTTTTTCTACAATGATCTTGTGGGGATGGGCAAGAACTGGACACTATTCGTAAGGGACACCGTCCCTTGGTGGTTGAAAAGGAGTGCTTCAGACCCATGGGATGATTTTGATGACCACCTTGAAATCTGGACCAGCTTTCTGATTTCCAGAGACTTTACGTATGGCATGTGTTGGAATACTAGTATTCTTGTATACTAGTATATTGTGTTTAGTCCCACATTGCTTAATTTCATTGTGTAACAAACTATCTCCTTATATAAATAAATGATTATGTGTGAAGGTTAATTAACACCTTACACACTTTTTCCTCTCCAAACAACATGGTATCAGAGCGGGTTCTTAAACCGGTCTTGAAACCCTAAACCCTCACATCTGACAGCCACCACTATAACCGCTTCCCACCCTAGCCACCCATTCTCAGCAGCCAACCAAAAAAAAACCCTAAAACGACCTACCCAAACTCTTTACAAACCCTAAAACAACATTGTTCACGCGACTGTTCATCGGCACTATTCACGAGTACTGTTCATCGGTACTGTTCCCGAGTACTATTCATCGGGGTACTGTTCACGGGTACTGTTCCTGGCCTAGGTTCCCTATTTTTTGCTATTTTCAGACTCCGATCTATGGATTCGTTGCCATTTTACCCGATTCTTGCGGTATACCTTCTATTTTCGGACGTAATCTGTTGATTTGTTACTTCTTTCTCTGTTAATGCTCAGCTTCTATCTTTGTTAATGGCGTTTCTAGCTCGATCTGGTTCGAGTGTTAGTGTTCCCCAGTGGTTTATGTTGGGCTGCTGATATGCTCCTTTATTGGTGGCGCCATTGGTATTTTTTGGATCATATGTGATTATAGTGGCAGCCTCTCTATTTTTGGTTGTTTATTGCTTGTTGGTTTATCTGGCTCTTGACTTTATTTGCAATGGGCTCCGGGACCGAGTCTATCTCTAATTCTACTTCCGCTGTTAGTCGTTCTTCTCAGTTTCGTGAGAGGTTATCTATTACTTCTACCTTGTTGAATGGTCGAAATTATGCTGTTTGGGCTAAGGCTGTTGAGGTCTATTATGTGGGGGAATCAGAATACCATTACCTTACTGATGATCCTCCTGCGGCGACTGCCGCATCATATGGTGCTTGGGTTCCTACGGATGCTAAAATTCGGGTTGAGCTTTGGAATAGTATGGAGGAAAATATTAAGAATACTCTGGTTTTCTTATCTACTGCGAAGAAAGTCTGGATGAAGGTTAAGGAGATGTTTTCTGGGGCTGATAATCTCCGCCGAACTTATGCTCTTCATCAACAATTCTTTTCTCTTAACCTTGGCAGCTTATCCTTGGAAGAGTATTATGCCAAGTTCTGCGGCGTTTGTGAGGAGCTCAACACTTGTGAGCCCATTTCGTCAGATATTCGGGTTATGGAGCGTCAGCGTGAGCGCTTACAGGTGGCTCGTTTTCTGTTTGGGTTACCTTCGCCGGCCTATGATTCTATCCGGTCTAATCTTTTGGGTGATAGAGATTTACCTTCTCTTAGTGAGGTGTTTAGTCGCGTCCGCCAAGCCTCTGTTTCTGACCCCAGTGCTGTTGATTTGTCTCTTGCTGCCCGCTCGGCTTTGGTTACCACGGTCCCTCGTGGTGGTACTTCTTCTCATGGTTTTGACCGTGGTGGTCGCGAGTCAGGGGGAGGCCGTCGTGGCCCTGCTGGCCGTGGATTTGGTCGTGATTTTGGTAGCCGTGGTCCGGTGCAGTCGGTTGGTAGCCGTGCTTCTGGTAGTGGTGGTCGTAGTCGTGACTCTGGTAATAGTGGTCGTGCCCATGGTCGTTACTGCACCTATTGCCATGGTACTAATCATACGGTTGAGTACTGTTGGATTCTTAATGGCCGCCCATCTGCGCATCAGGTTACTGTTTCTGAGGATGATGGCTCTGTGTTGCCTAGCTCTGCGCCAAGCCCCATCCCACGTGTTGTCACTATTCCAGAGGATGAGTATCATCGCCTAATTTCCCAGCCGCCCTCTCATGTGCCCTCCTCTTCCACTGTTACGTTCGCTCAGAAAGGCTCCACCTTTGCTGGCCTAGCCTCTAATACTCCGTGGGTTATTGATTCTGGTGCTACTGATCATATGACCGGCCACTCCATCCACCTCTCTGGTTCTCGTCCTCTTGTGAAGCCTTCTCATGTCGCCTTGGCTGACGGTTCCTCTTCTAACATTGCTGGTTTGGGATCTGTTCTTTTACATTCTTCTCTTACCTTAGACTCTGTTTTACATGTTCCTCGTTTTCCCCATAGTCTTATGTCTGTTAGTAAACTTACCCAATCATTAAATTGTTCGGTTACATTCTTTCCTGGTTATTGTGTATTTCAGGATCTCCAGACAGGGAAGAAGATTGGTGGCGGTGTTGAGCGTGGTGGTCTATACTATTTTGACACTGACGAACCTCCTGCCTCTGTTGCTCTTCAGGCTTCCGTATCTCCCTATGAACATCACTGCCGTCTTGGACATCCCTCTCTTCAAACTCTACAACAGTTAGTTCCATCGTGTCGTAGTCTTCAGTCTTTGCCATGTGAAGTCTGTGAGTTCAGTAAACACCGTCGTGTTTCTTTTCCACCTAGAATAGAGAGTCGAGTGTCTCGTCCTTTTCATTTAGTTCACTCCGATATTTGGGGTCCTGTGCGTGTTTCATCACGTGGTGGTTTTCAGTATTTTGTTATTTTTGTGGATGACTATTCTAGGCTTACTTATGTTTATCTCATGAAAAACCGGTCAGACTTGTACTCCATTTTTAAATCTTTTTATATGGAAATAAAGACTCAGTTTGATGTTTCTCTTCGTATCTTTCGTTCTGATAATGCTGGTGAATATTTCTATAATGTTTTGTCTGCTTTTTTTGATGAGCATGGTATTCTTCATCAATCTTCGTGTTCTCGCACTCCCCAACAGAATGGGGTTGCCGAACGCAAGATACGTCATTTGACCGAAGTTGCTCGAGCCCTTTTAATCCAGAGGACGGTTCCCAAATCCTTTTGGGGCGATGCCGTCCTTACTGCCGGTTATCTCGTGAATCGCATGCCCTCTCGCGTTCTTGGGGGACAGATTCCCTATAGTCTTTTGCACCCTGGTTGTTCTTTATATTCTTTACCTCTTAAAATTTTTGGGTGCACGTGTTATGTTCATGCCCTTGATCCCGGCCGTGATAAACTTGATCCACGCTCTATCAAGTGTGTCTTCCTGGGGTACTCTCGGACTCAAAAAGGTTATAAGTGTTATTCTTCCACTCTGCATCGCGAGTTTGTCTGTGCTGATGTTACGTTTCATGAGTCATTACCCTATTTCCCAACTTTACCTCATGCGGATCCGTCCGAGTATATGCATATTTTGGTTCCTTCCGGGCAACCTCAAAAGCAGCACCCCCCGATGCAGGTATATGTTCGTCGTGCCAAAGCAGCGCCACCACCTCCTCCGCCTGCCGCTGAGCCTTCTCCTCCGTTGCGAGATCCGAGTCCACCTCCTTTGGCCCCTACTGCTCCACCTTCTCCTCCCATTGCTCTTCGTAAAGGTATTCGCACTTGTACTATCTCTCATCCTATTGCTAAATTTGTATCTTATGATCATCTGTCCCCCACCCTTCGTGCTTTTACTGCCTCTGTTTCCTCTGTCTTTGTTCCTAAAACTGTTCAGGAGGCCTTGTCTATTTCTGAGTGGCGGACAGCTATGGAGGAGGAGATCTCTGCACTCCATGATAATGGGACTTGGGAGTTGGTTCCTCTACCCTTTGGAAAATCCACTGTGGGGTGCCGTTGGGTATTCACTGTGAAATATCTTCCTGATGGGTCTGTTGAGCGTTACAAAGCTCGCCTTGTTGCTAAAGGATACACCCAGACCTATGGTGTTGACTATGCTGAGACCTTTTCCCCGGTTGCGAAGCTTGGTTCTGTCCGTCTCCTTATTTCTCTTGCAGCCAATCTTGGCTGGCCCTTATTTCAATTGGATGTCAAGAATGCTTTCTTACATGGCGACCTTCTTGAGGAGGTTTATATGGAGCAACCACCTGGGTTTGTTGCTCAGGGGGAGCGTTCTCAGGTATGTCGTCTTCGTAAAGCTCTTTACGGGCTTAAACAGTCTCCCAGGGCCTGGTTTGGCAAGTTCAGTGATGCAGTTTTCAAATTTGGTATGAATCGGTGTCAGTCTGATCATTCTGTTTTCTCTCTCACATCCACTCGAGGCAAAGTATTATTGATTGTGTATGTCGATGATATTATTATTACGGGTGACGACCAGGAAGGTATTGATGCGTTGAAAGTCTTTCTGCAGAGTCAATTTCATACTAAAGACTTAGGTAGATTGCGATATTTTTTAGGTATCGAGGTGGCACGATCTAAAGATGGTATTAGTTTATCGCAGAGGAAATATGTGCTGGATATCTTAGATGAGACTGGTTTGTTGGGGGCGAAACCTGTCGATACCCCTATGGATCCCAATGTCAAACTATGCATTGATCAGGGGGAGACACTATCTAGTCCTGACCAATATCGCCGTTTGGTTGGTAAACTGAATTATCTCACTATTACACGTCCTGATATTTCATTTGCAGTGAGTATTGTGAGTCAGTTTATGTCTGCTCCTCGTTTGCCACATTGGGAGGCTGTTCTTAGAATTGTCAAGTATCTCAAGTCTCATCCTGGACGTGGTCTATTTTATAGAGCTAATAGTCATTTGCGTATTGAGGCCTTCACTGATTCTGATTGGGCAGGAGGCCCATCTGACAGGAGGTCAACCACTGGATATTGTGTTTTTCTTGGTGGCAATCTTGTTAATTGGAAGAGTAAGAAACAGACCGTGGTTGCACGGTCTAGTGCAGAGGCAGAA
Organism: Rhododendron simsii; assembly: GCA_014282245.1. Taxonomy (NCBI): domain Eukaryota; kingdom Viridiplantae; phylum Streptophyta; class Magnoliopsida; order Ericales; family Ericaceae; genus Rhododendron; species Rhododendron simsii. The sequence goes on along the minus strand of CM024961.1, from coordinate 7,641,811 downwards.
TATAGAGCCATGGCTCACACCACATGTGAGATTGTGTGGGTGCGATCTTTTCTTGAGGAGATAGGATTCAATGTGCAATTGCCTATGAATTTATATTGTGATAACCAGGCAGCAATTCACATTGCGTCCAACCCTGTATTTCATGAACGGACTAAGCATATCGAAGTCGATTGTCATCTGGTGCGAGAGAAGTTGACTGATGGTGTTATAGCAACTCCCTTCGTGTCTACAAGTGCTCAATTGGCTGACATATTCACCAAGTCATTGTTTAAGCCCCGGTTGAAGATGTTATGTGACAAGCTGGGATTGTGTGATATCTACTTCCCAGCTTGAGGGGGAGTGTTGGAATACTAGTATTCTTGTATACTAGTATATTGTGTTTAGTCCCACATTGCTTAATTTCATTGTGTAACAAACTATCTCCTTATATAAATAAATGATTATGTGTGAAGGTTAATTAACACCTTACACACTTTTTCCTCTCCAAACAACAGCTTTTACCCCAACCAACTACAAGTGTGGAATGGAATACTATAATGCAGCTCAGTTTGCCAGGCAATTCGGCCTGTGTCAGCTCACTCCTCTACCACCTTACCAGTCATTCCTTGAATGAAGATTTCACTGATAGGCCTATAATTCAAGCTAGAGAATTGGAGAGAATTAGGAATGTTCTTCCCGAACTCAGAAAGAATTTTGGTCTCCATCCCTACACTGAATGTACTGAGAAGGGGGCGAAATTTGATAGTTGGTGGGGAGGCTATATTAAGAAGCATTTTTCCACGCCTTATTTGGATGTCTTGACCAAGATTCTGCCTTGCCCTTCCGGAGTTGTCCCTGAACCTGGCATCACCGTGCCCTTGCAGCAGATCAGTCCTTCTCCATCCTCAAGTGTTAAAAGAAAAGGTAACGCAGAGGCTTTAACTGTTATGCTTTCTTTGAACTTTCCAATACTTGGACTAATCATTTCCTTCTTCATAGGTTCAGAGGGTGTCCCAGAAGGTACCCCAGTGGATGTTATTGCTCCTCAAAGGCATAAAAAAACTAAGTCAATTGCACGAAAGCAAACGCCAAAGGTATAACCTTTTAGCATTTTCTTATCCCTTAGGTATGATGCTTATGCATTGAATCTCATTGCAGGCCCCTCAGACCACCATAGCTGGTAGGACAAGGAGTAGTGCTAAAACTAGTTTTCCAGAATCTAACCCTTCAGAGAAGGTTTGCACTCTTCTTGGCTCTGCCCTTCACTCTACTTGTATGCTTTGCTAATTTTCCTTCTTACAAGCCACCTCCAAAGCAAAGGAAGGGCAAGCTGATTTTGCCCCTGCCAAGGAGAGGCTAAGAAAGAAGACTTCAGCACTAGCTGATTCCGAAAACACCCTCTCTGCCACAGAGCACAATCCCATTGTAAGAATGTCTTGTAGCATGGTTTTCCTAGTATCTATGCTTTCTGGACATCACTTAATCTTGTTTGCCTTTACTCTTTAGGAAGTTGATGATTACTTTGAGGAAGATGAAGAAGACAAAGGACTGGATGAGCCTGAGCATGAACCCTCTTCCAGGACCCCAGAGAAGGCCAGATCTCCAGCTGCCAAGCCCATTCCTAAAATCAAACCATCTATTGAAACTGAATTTGTCAATGTGCCAGATGAGGAAGAAAGAAGATTTGGACTCCTTATTCAAATCTGCTCATGACTTGATGAAAGCAGCCACCTCTGGTGCTTCGGGTAGTGGCTTTGGCTCATCCTCTCAATCTCAATTCACTCCAGACGAGATCGCTGAAGCCAAAACGGCTCTTAGAATGGTTCTCCTTCGAAATTTCAAGGCGGCCATTCATCCTGCTAGGGTCTCAGATCTTAAGAAGGCTATGGATGTGTTGGTGAAGACTCAGGCCTTGGGGACAAAGGAAACTGCTTTACAATACTTCCAGAAAGAATTTCCAGGTATGGTCAAGTCCCATGATTCCTCTGTCCATGAGCTTAACAAGGTGAGCGGGAAGATGGCAGAATTGGACACGGTTGATGAGGAGCTCTCCAAGTTCAGTTCTGGATGGAATCAATTGAAGGACATACAAACTAATGAAGCAAACACCGTTACTGTCTCCAATGAGATCCGGGATCTTAAGGCGAAATTTGCACAAGTTGAAGGCCGTTTGGTTGATCTCAGGAAAGAGGCTAGATCTGTGTCCAAGCAACATGACCACTTGAAATTTGGATCCAGGAGTCAGAAAATGAAACTGAACCTCCAAATTTAAGAATTCCCAAATCTTCGTGGACAAAAAGAGACACTTGAAACCCAGCTTGCCAACTTTGACACCTCATGGGAAAACCTCAAACGCAGTCTTGAAGGCCTTCTGTAGGTCTTGACCTCGAAAAACTCTATCTTTTGAATTCTGGTCTGTAATAAGTTTAATTTTCTGCTTCTTGCTTGGCCTGGAACTTTCCTTTAATTGGCCAAAGGCAAGGGTTTGGCATGGTTTGGATGATGTTTTGTGGCCTAACCTTGAGGCCTTTATGGATTTTGCATGACAGGTGCTGTGGCCTCCATTTAGGCTTTTATGGCATATGCTTCTATGGCTTGTTTGGTTGATTTTTTCCAAAATCTCTCATTTCCCACATAGTAGGATAATGATGCTTTAGGTACTTCCCATTTGTCAAATGTTTAAACAATCCACCATTTAAATCCATTAGAAGATAAACATTACCTTTGAACACTTGAGAAATCTGGCACGGTCCTTCCCATGTTTGAGACCACTTACCATACCTTGAATTCTTTTCTCCTAGAGGAAAGACAGCTTTCCAAACCAAATCTCCTTCAGAAAAGCTCTTCCTTCTAACACGTTTGTCATAAGCTCTAGCAACTCTTCTTTCTGAACCAAACCAACATGTGGTCAAGGGCTGCGAGCCTAACTTCATCTAAGTCCTCAAGCTCTATCAGCATGGCTTGAGTATAATCTGCAGAAGTGAGGCCATGTTGATATGCTATCCTTGCTGACTTTACTGCTACCTTCATCGGTAGGACTGGATCGTGTCCATACACCAACATATGAGGAGTCATGTTGGTAGCTTCTTTCTTTGAGGTTCTCTAGGCCCATAAGGCCTCAGAAAGCAATTCATGCAAAGCCCTTGGATTAATTTTGGTGAATAAGCCAAAGATAACTCTCAATCATGAAGTAGTTTTCGAGAAACCTTTTTTGTGATCTTGTCAACTTCATCAATATACACGATGGCCAGTAGCGGAGCCAGGATTTTGGCCCGAGGGGGCCCGGTTTAATAGGCATATTTGTATTAGAACATATACTTGTTATATTGTAGAGCTTTTTGCTTTTCAATGCACTACATTTGTGCATTAAAATGATTCTACGCCAATAGAGTAAAAGTATATGAATCATTTTGTTTATTTTAGGCTCTTTTTTTTGTCAATCGGTAGAAGAGATCATTTACATCATGTATAAAGTACAAAATACAAGTTTGTAAAACTATATCGATTGTGAGAGTCCACACAATAACCAAGCCTAACAATTTAACCAATACCAGAAATAAGCTCATCATAGGGAAGAAATAAAGAAAAAAAGGAAAAGCCCATCTAAAGAGAAGAACATCCACACGCAGGGGAAGAGATTTGAACTCTTGACCTCCTAGTAAGATGCAAGAGTCTATATCAACTGAGTTAGCCCCAGTTGGTTTTCTTTAGACTACTAAAAGAGTCACATGCTTATTTTTAATTTATGAAAGAAATTGAGTAATGAGAATGTAATAGAACTCGTTTTTATTAAATCAAACCAGAAGTGTTAACTTTATGAGTAGATATTATACTAACAATATTAGTAATACTCGAAATTATATATCATGTTTAGAGATTTTTTTAAAATCGAGAGGGGGGGGTGTTGTGTGTGAACATACCTCCGCCACTAACCAGCTTCCACATTGTAGTCAGCAACCTGAGTAAAAAATGCCATGACAAGAAGAACAAAATTCTACAAAAGCTCTATTGAAAGGAGATTAGAAAGATGAATTTTGAACATGCATTTACTACAATAAGGATTGTCAAAAGAAAATACAAGTACTAAGAGAGATTCCTTTTCATACGATGGTTTATTAGAAGAATGCAAATACAACACTAGAAAGGGTTCATTGC